>VWZG01005137.1:0-49297 GCA_013396735.1 Grallaria varia
TCTATGATTCTATGATTCTTGCCTCTGTGAAGATGTGGCAATGCACACTTCTGACAATCTGTTTCTAGATTTTTCTTATCTTTATTTTTGCCATTGCATACTTTAAACATAATTATATAGGTACAGTTATTTCCTCTGGAATCCCTTCAGTTGGGTTATTCCTGCCTGGAAATTGAGGCACTTGGAATTAAACCCTTTTGCACCTAGTATGGCTGTAAAAAAATTGTGTCTCCAAGACCTCCATCTTACAATGACATCTATGAAATCAGACCTTTGCCTGTAGTCCTACTGATTCAGCAAGATTACCCACAGAGTAGCCCATTTGTCTGGAACTCGGAGAATGGGAACCTACATGAGAAATCATCCCTGTTGCTCCCACACTGTGTGCTCTGTTGCCTAAGCACCAAACACTGAATCTGTGTTGACTTTTCCATGCTTCATCATGCCTATGTATTTTAGTTAAATTTGCTCAGACTGATCACTATTTAATCTCCTCCTTGTGTTCTGTTTCTTCTGAGTTTATTGGATGATGGAGACAAAGAGGCAATGAAGAGTTAACACCAAAAAGTTCTTATATAATCCACCTTGCCTTATTCTGCAAGTCTAACTATCGTGACTAGGCTTCACAAACGAAGATTTGGGAAGGGCTCTACCCATGCTTGCTGCAAGTACACTGGTGGCTAAAAAGGCCGAGGCGAGATAGGCAAGTACGGTTGCAAAAGGCACAGCAGAAAGTCTCCATAGGTGGTATTGGTGAGGCAAGGCTCTTTCTGCGTTGTCTTTTCTCCTCCAGACTGATTCTGCGTGCATTCTCAAAGGAAGCAGCAGCGTTATGGATGGTGAGTCTCCATGCCTCCTGACTGGAGGCCAGAGTGGACCATTGATCGTAGTCAATATGGCCAAGGCTGAGCGAGTCTAACTATAACATACGAGGAAAATGCAGAAAAGAGGTATCTGACATCCATAAGGGACACACTGAAAAGGTCATTTCTTGTGTTCACCTGTCCTATTGTTTTGAAAAAACACTCAAGCATGTTCACCTCACTTATATTTTTGGAAACCTTTTACTTCTATATTCAGCTTTCCTTTATGTCAGAGATTTCTCCTAATAGAAGGCTTCTCTGAGTCATGGGACTGAAGCTAATTGAAGCCTCTTAGTCATGTCAACAAACTGCTTCTGTTCCCCTGTGACAGATCTGGGTGTGTTGAAGATTTATGGTTTGATGGGGTACCTCACAGGAGAACAAGTACAGCTGGAACTGAAAAGAAATCTACTAAGGACAAATTTTACCTGTGAGCTTTCCTATCATCATTTATTTGAAGTTTACCTATCAAAGTAATGCTAAGCACTGGTGATGGATTGTTTATTAAATAATCTGATATGTAAAATTGTTTAAATATTTGTGATATATGAAGAAAAACATGTTTTAAGTGAGTTGAGGAACTCCATAGGGAGAAATATATAGCACATACTAGTACAAAAAGATGGAAGCAAGGTGAGGGAGCCAAAAATCAAAATGTGTATCAGTAAGGATTTATAAGCCTGGTTTGCTGTGCCTTTTGACTAAGAGCAGTTGTAAAATTATAGTGGCTGTTGAGTTGGTGGGTCCCAGGCTGCTTTTGGAACCTGGAAATCCCCCACTGATCCATATTTCCACTGTGTAGCCCCTGAGTGGGGTTCTGGTGTGCTGAGAGGTGAGTGGGAGCAACGGCCTTTCTTGGGCATTGCCTGTGCAGGAATCAGTGAAGACACAGAGACAGACTGTGCAGCCTTCTGAGTTACCAAACACAAGGACTTCATAAAAGTTAAGATAATAACTGATCCTATGAAAACACATTGCTCTGCTGGTGCAGACAAATGTGTGCCATATCTGAAATGTTACTACAGAAGATCTTCAAAGAATGAATGTCTGTATTTTGCTACATACAGCTTCTAACTGCTGTTTTTTATGAGATGGGCATTATTTTCAAGTCTTCATCCTGTTGCCATTAAATTTAGTCTTGGAGCAGAGCAGATTTCTGGAAATCAAAATTTTTCTAATTTTTTAATTAAACATAGATTAATTTACATAGACAGAAGTCAAATATTACAGTCCTTAACAGTCATAATGATTCACTTGAAATGCAGCACTATGCCTGGACAAGATCACTCCATATAAACAACTCAAAGTACGGATAGTTTAGAATTTCCAACATGCAGGAAAAAAAAAATTGTTTTTTTTTAAACTTTAAAATTAACCAAAACATTAAGATACTTCATAAGACAAAAATTTTACAATAAATTTGGGTAAAATAATATTGAGACTTTTCCTTTAATTCTGTCAATGCTGTTATGTAAAATAAGATTTTAAATACTCCAGTGACTAAGACTAAAACATTTGCTTCAGCAAACTTCATAACCAGCACATTTGCTTCCCTTTAAAGCATGATGTATTCCTTATCCTTGGGGAAAAACTAGTGTGGAAATCCATTTTTTTGTGAAAGGTTTCACTCTGAAGAAATATATGTTCCTGAGGGAAAAATTCTGACCAACAAATGTTTATTTACAGCTAACTTTCTCCTATTAAATAAAAAAGTGTATGTTTTGATGCACTTATTCTCATGCTCACTGGGAGGCTTGGCTGGGAGTATCTAAAAATCTTCATCCACCTGCAGACACCAAGCACTGGTTAAGCCAGGTAGGTATTACCAGCAGTGTAAAACCAGTCTAAAACATGGAATAGGATGCACAGCCTAAAGGAAATGGAGAAGTTGTGTTCCTCTGTGCATTTGTACCTTGGTCCAAATGCTTTGCTTAGTTTTTCTTCCTTACCCAAATTATTGACTGCTTGTATTGAACACCTGTGGCATCAACTTGTTTTATTTCCCACTTCCTTAGTCCATTTCCTTTTCAAAATACATTACAGATGACTCACAGAGCCAACTCTGCAGTTTGAACCGCAAGATGTTACAATGCCTTGGCTGAATCACACTGATGCAGACCTGAATGACACAATTCTTTGAGGCTTTTGGAATGTGGCTACTATGTGGATATCAAACATAGGAGACACGACTTTGGAGTTGAACTTCCATAGACTTCTAAAACACTTATTAAAACTGTTTTATAAATAAAGCAGTTGTGCTTTTAACATTTAATGGCTTTGAGACTTGCCATACACCTTATTGCAGAGCATTTACGGAAGCCATCTACTGACCCCACTGCTCCTTCTTAAGGTATAAACTTTTTGTAAAAGAAAAAAGAAGATGGTAGTTGGACCCAGAAACAGGTAGCAGATGCTGCTGTTTCATGCTGTTCTCATGCTTATAGCAGTACTCCTCCTTCATGTAATACCATTTCACTTTTCTATAGCATGAATAAGACTGAAGACTAGTACTTAACCCAGAAAACACATACGAGTCCTGATTTGTACCCTAAGCCCTGTGTCTTAGTTTAGGGCAAAACCAAAACAATTTTGAATACCTTTCTCAAGAAAAGATCACGCCTCTTTTAAATTTAGAACAAAATTTTAATTTGAAGGAAAAAATGTAGAAGGAGAGATAACAGTTCTTAACCACTAAATATAGTTATATATGCATATATGTCTATGTGAACCACCAGAACAGAACAGATAACAGCTATATAACCAAAAAAACCTGAACAATAAGTCTGTGGAAATACGGGGTGGGGGGTTTGCACCTCTCGTGCAGGCAGCTAGTAGCAGACCGCGTGGTCCTTTGTCTTCCAGCCGGCCGGCGCTGGGCTGGCCCCGGGGCGGGAAGGTGGTGGGCAGAGGAGTCCGGGATCTCTCTCGCTGTTGCCTTGGTGTCTCAGGGCGAAAAAAACGGCAGTAAGTCCAAAGCAGTGAAGATTAGATTGTATATCCCAGTGGAGCCCCGGGCCCAAACGGGCTAGGAGCAGGAAAAGCAGGAAAACTCGCAGTAGAAAGAGCAGCCTCCGTCCACGGGTTCCGTCTCTTCCCCCTCCGCCGAAGAAGTGAAGTGAAGGGAAAAACCACTCCCCAAACAAAAAAAAACAAAAGAACTGTCCTTAGGGCCATCAAGGTGGAATTTGGATAGTTAGCTAGGCGGAGGCAGTGTCAACCCCCCAAAGGTCATGTTAACAGGAAAGGAAAGAAAAAATCCTAACAAAAAATCTGAAACTATAACACCCTGTCTTCCTGGCTGCAAGAGAAAAGAGTTATTAATAGTTTCAAACAGAAGAACCTCTCTTCTCTCCGTTTACCTTCAGCATTACAGTAATAGGACTCTGTTGCCTGGGGGAGAAGCAAACAACTCCAGAACTTGGCGTAGTAAGAAGGTGACCAGGTAGGAATTTATTCTCTTTAAATAATATAGAGCATTTACTTGCTTTTGTCTCTCATCTGTTGTGAGCTGTTTAATTTTATTCCCTCCTAGGGAGGTATTGCAGCCATTAGGACTCATCCCTCTTTATTGACTCATGTTCCCACTACTTTAATGGCACCTGCCTGCTTTGCAGTTGGCTTGAGCCTTATGGGTATCTGTATTTCCAGTCTTAATGCCATCGGCAAAACCAATCAGGCATGAATCATACAAAGAAAACACACACTGATGCTTACTGCTGATTGAAGCTTGGGACTGGATTAATTAAAAGTCCCTGGAAACACTGGAAGAGACAAGCAAAGAGCCACAGATAGCAGGAAGTCTCAGCTTGAATATTGACCAGGACTGTTTGTAAGCACAATTTTCTTAACACAAAAGATGAAGAATGTCAGAAGAGGAAAGAGTTCTTTGTAAATCCCAAGTTGCCATGCGCATAAACAGTGGGCCAGAGGGGGTAACAGAAGCTCTGCTGTTGTTTTAGCCCCCTAAAAGCCAAAATTTAAAAGATTTACTAGCATATCTTCAAGAATTAGCACCATGAGATGTGTTTAAATAATGCAGTGGCAAAAGATGTGATTAATTTTAGATCTCATGGCAAACTTTATCCCCTTTCATGTTTCTAGTTGTACTGTTCAACCATGTAACTGCTGTGTCCTCTCAGCCTTCATCTAATGAAATATCATAGTACACAGTACACTTATTGCTGACATTTATTAAAATTTTCATTTAAAAGGCCAGTTTTCTGTCTCACAAAAGCTATAATTCAATAAGTTTATCACTATTATTTTTCAGAAAATTAGACAACCCAGTCATTTCCAAAGACTTCAGCCAGAAACTTTTGTTGAATAACATATGTTCCAGTTTTGTGATACATTTTAGAAGCAAAAATGTTTGCCATTTAAAAAGACATTCTTCTGTTCCATGAAAAAAAATCCCATAATTTAATGGAATCTTGAAATGCCTTTGTGTAGAAGACTGCTTTCTTCAGAATGTATCTTTTATTCCTGAAACACAAGAAAGAATTCATGATTTTGCCATCACTACCAAATTCAGTATCTATGTGATCTCATGATAACCAAGACCTCTGAGAATCCAGTCTAATACTAGATTTAGGTGTGGACTGTCTCACTTGAAGTTTAGATTTTCCTGAAGTTCCAGAAGACTCAGATGCAAGGGTTGTTATTTATGTTTTTTTATGTCTCAAATACAGCAGTATTTTTTTATTTTTTTTTCTTCACCTCTATAGCTAACCAAATTCTCCAAATAAAATTGTAAGACACAGTACAATTATCAGGCAGTTACAGGTTCAATATTTTGTCGAAACCTTGAACAAACCCTGAGGCTTTTCTTTAAAGAGTATAAAAATCTGTGTCTCTGGGAGACCTCTATCTCCTCCTTTCTTTTCCTCCACCTATCTACCCTTCACAGAGGCACTGGATTTTCAGTAAGCTTTGTAAAGTAGCCAGGGTAGTGCTGCCTCACATAGCATTTTGGTGTGGAGATAAAGGCCTTAATTCTTCCTTTCCATAGGCTGTTAGAAGCACTGTGATTTGACATGTCAGCATCAACAGATTGAAATTGTATGAGACATGCTCGATATTCAGCAGTAAATTAGACAGCAGACCCAAGGAAACTCTGAGGTAGTTTGTCTGTTATAGTTTTGCAGCAGTATGAACAGGCTTCAGTCTCATGGCAGGGGACATAGTAGCTGGTTTGCTAAACTAACATGCCTTTCCCGTTGTATCATATGCTTAAAAAAATCCTGCTATTTCCTTTTTCTGTTCTGCATTTCAACATGCAAAGAACTAGTAAGACTGTGATGCTGAAATCCCCTTTTAAGCCCATGGAAGGAACCTCCAGCCTCAACAAAAAATTGGGCTTTTTTACTTCCTTTATGTTTCTCTAATTCTCATTTTGTATGAGTAAAAAAAATTCTGCCATCATTTAAATCATAGAAATATGTAATAATCAATGCCAGTAATCTCTTTACTCATTTCTGTCATTCTACTTTACTATTAGTTTTGAAGTCTCTAAACCAATACAATTTTTGCATTAAAGACAAATAAAATAGTTTTGTAATGTCCTTCCTCTTCATAAATAAAATTAAAAATGTATCACAGAGGCTGTGGCCATGAATTTATATCACTAAAAATTACCTAGGAATTGTTAAATAGCAAATGTTAAATAGTTAAATGTTAAATAGAGTGAGCAAAGGAGCAAATAAAAAATAACCACAAAACCTGGCCTCTTACTTTCTCAGCTGGGAACATCCCTATCAGATAATATTCTGCCTTAAGACCCAAGTTCTTCTTGAACAGATGTTGCATCTTCCGGAGTCTCTTGCTAGAAGGGTTCATGTCAATACATATTCATGGGGGCTATGCTTGAGGGTAAAACTTCTATTGTAAGCACAGCTAATGTGAATCACAGAAGGGTTGAGGTTGGAAGGACCACCTGGACATCATATTGTCCAACTTCTCTGTTCAAGCATTGTCATCTGGAGCAGATGCACTGGAATATGGCTTGACTGCTTGCTGAGGTGAGATGATCTGAGAATAAAAAGGAGAAATCTGGAAAGGATAGTGTTTCTTCTGTGCCCACTTCTTTCTGTCTCCTGCTTAGGGTCAAGGGAAATAAAAGACCACTTGAAGGCTAAAAGTAGCTCAAGCAGTAATAGAGGAGCTTTTGGACTGTGCCTAGCAATGCAAACAGACGAGTTATGGAAGGCTGGCTGAGGGTGGTGGCTGAGGTGAGGGTTGCTGGGGCAGACTGGGCTGTCATGGGTCCTGACTGACTTGCTGGAATCAGGTAGGGGAGTTCTACAGAGTACACAGCAAGCCCTCTGCCTCTTCAGAGTTTTCCTGTGTGCTGCTATATTGTGCTGCTGTTGCTTAAGGTAGAGAGCAAAGCTATTTCAAAAGGTTTTTATTTAGTTGCTCTACATGAGCTTTTTCTCAGCCTACTTTTTAATGCTTGGCTGCTGAGCTTATACAAGTTTTTGAAGCCATTAATAAGAGCATTGTTTTGGGAAGCTTTTGCAGTGTATATTTGGGAACTTGTATGGTATTGGTTTAAATTAAAGGCTAAGGCTTACTTTTGAGACTGCTTTTGGACTCTTACTGTAAAGCATGGAGCAGTGTATTATTGTTCTAAGAACCCATAATTAGCTGCAAATGTTTGCAAGATGCTAATGGCTGTTTCTAGGGTGGTTCTTCAGGCTGGGATGTGTGACAGATGCTTAAACCTAATTTAGATCTATTTCAGAAACAGTTTTCTTAAGCTGTAAGTATAAATTTTTGTGCAGCGCAGTACCTTCCAACTTTTCAAATGAGCAACAGGAACAAGCGTGACTTTGTGTGAGCAGAAATTAAGCTCCCATTCTCTGAAGTAATTTGCTAGTGAATCAGATAGGAGATAGGAAACAGGATGTCAGACACAGGGAGTTTTTCTTTTTCACAGAGATATTGATTGATTTACACAGAACCATTCAGATTCCAAGATATTTTATCAATCCAGATAAGGGCCAGAAGCATATTTTTGTTTTGAAGGTAAATGATAACTTTTCTATCTGATAATAAAAAAAATTATTAAGATGTTTAAAGTATCCCCCCAAATTTTCTCTATATGACATTATATGCCTCTTGAACATATATGTAATGTTGCATGTAACAACATGGTGAGTATTTCTTGCTGTGTTTGATGCCAAATTTTGAAAGATGCACGTAAAAGGTGCTCTGTTTGTGCCAAAATGTCTCCAAATATATTTTTCTGTACAGTATACTAATTGTTAAAACAGAGTGGCTCTGCAGATCAAGTTAATTGCCAATAGAGTAAGTTGACAACCTATAGACCAGCAATCTGTCTGCCATCACTCTTCTTTGGGTGGCTGTCGAGGACCTGCCACAGTGTGTGTTGATTGCTCCTTCTGAAGGAAGCAGGATGTTGCAGCCAGGGTGTGGGAATTCAGGTGTTGCCTCTAGTACTGTTGCAGGTGCCCTTGTGAAACCGGCAGGAGAAATGAACTCAACTCAAAAGAGTCAGAATGACAATTTAATAAAAAGATTACAATAAATGCCCTAATACAAAGGAAAATTGGCTTTAGCCCACAAAATCCAGTTGTACAACCCAGCACTCTGAGGCACAAACAGGATGGTGCTCACTAGCCCCTATGCTGAGCACCACATGGTTCCCCTGAGTTCAAAGCAAAAAAAGAAAAGGAAAACCTATTTTCCTTCCAAAAAGTTGGTGGTTGTAGTCTGGCCAAGAGTGGCAGTTGCAGTCCTGTTGAGGTTCTGGTCCTTCTCTTGATCTGGTGAGTAGTGGTCCAAGTCCCCAAACCCCAACATTGTATATGCTTGAGTTCAGAGGGAAACACCCAGTACCTCCACCAGGGTGAGGTGTTTCACAATGGGCAATTTACTCAGTGAGTCACAGGATATTTTGGTCTACTTGATGGCCCATTAGCAGACATGACCCCCTCAGGCTGGGTGTGAAAGTGTTAATGACTCCTGGAGGGGAGTTATCACACCTGAATCATTGGTGTGAAGACAGGGAACCCTCCTATCTCAGTTTTCTCACACACCCAGTTCATAGCCTGAGGTGTCAGGTGTGTCCTGGGCAGCTGCTGGAAACAATGCATCATTAACAGTTCATGGTAAATGGCAGAGAGGGTATGGCATACACAGTTCCGGTTACACCCACACAGGGATAAACTGGTCCCAGCTGCTATAATTAGGACATCCCTTAAGCTCTTCAGATTTAATTTCCCAGCCTTCTCCCTGGATGTTTGACAGCCTCCTCCTCATCTCCCGCTTTTTGCATGGTGCCCTTTCTTCTGATGCTCTCTGCCATCAGTGGTGACACATGGTGGAGTTTTGGGGATGCCAGAGGTGGGAACAAGGCAAGGCAGGAACCACTGCAAGAACTGTATCTGTTGCCTCACTCTGCAGGAAGAGCCTGAGGGCTGGGAGTGCCACTGAAACACAGCCAGGGAGGTGGGTGACTGTGCCAAGCAACACCTTTCCCTTTCGTGTGAATGTCTTGCAAAATTAATGTCTGCTGTACAAAAGCACCAGAAGGTGAATCAGAGGAAGGAGAGGATTTCGGGTGAGTCATGCATTGTCCCAGTCCAGACAGGAAAGTTGCCACAAATTACGGTCCTTTTCATAAACAGGGATGCGTGTGAACTGGCAATATGACTTGAGCACTGGGTTTGGCTGTGGAGAGGTAGGTTTCTGTGTGCCTGCTCAGATAGTATCAGAGTGGAGACAGATAGAGATATACATTAAAATTTTCATGGGTCAGTGGTGATTTTCATTAGAGACATGTGGGGAAAACCATGGAAAATAAAGGTGTCTCAGAGGCCAGGAACATGCGAGAGATGCAGCATGCAAATTATGTACTTACCTAAATATTCTCCTCTTTGGCCCTTCATCTCCATTTTTGTGGAATTAAATTATTGAGCATACAGCAGTGACACTGAAGCAGTTCAGAGTCCCTAGTGTTCCCTCTGTATCCAAGCTCCTTAGCTGAGGTTTGTATGCACACCACTCGCTGACTGTGCTGGACTGCATCCAGCTCCTAGTGTGCCCTTGCAGGAAGGAAAGCTCTGGATTATGGAACAGCAGAGATACTTTTGTGCTCATTTAGTTTTGTACTTTAATCTTGGGCAGCCAGATGCACATGGAAGTGTCTGTGCGCAACAAGTGGGGGACCATGATGCTTTTCAGGAAACTTAACTGGGCTGATTAATTCAGAATTGAACTCTAGCTACCTGGATTGTTGAACTAGAAAAAAACCCCAACCCTCTGCTGTACAGTCCCTTCTCAAACTCTTTCTTCTGTGTCATATCATTCATGCATAATCATTTGAATCAATAGGGATGATGGGAGGATGTAACTTACAGAGTGTTAAGAATGCTCTGTGTCAGAGGTGAGATCCCTCTCCTGTCTATTAATCTTGTTCTCATCTTTGTTGTTTCATTTCTAAATAAAAATAATTAAAAAGGAGTTCTAACTTTCAGAGTGGGAAAAGAAGCTTGTTAGATGTTTAAAGTTCCTCTGTTTTTGCTGTTGTAGGCGAGATCGGTAACTGGCTCAGTAAAAGTCACTTTACGCTCTAAAATAACAGCATTTACTGTTATTTTATAGTAATGTTATTCACTGTAAAATATGTATTCTTTCTTTTACCTAAACTCAATAAAGACTAATCTAATGTTCTCCCTATATTTCCTGCTGTACTTTTAATTATGAATTAATGCTACCTGTCTTCTAAGTCCAACTCAAATGTGGTTCCACAGACTATGAGTGGGGAGGAGGAATAAATTGGCCCATCCAAGCTGGAATGAGGCTTAGCCTCAGCACTCTGGTTTGCATTGTCATGTCCTAATTAACATTCAAGTTAGAACCAGAAAATCTGAGATGCTGCTTCTGAAATCAGTTGCAAATGGAAGAAAGATGACTATTTGATTTTACTTCCCACCTAGTGGGAAGCAGGCATAGCCGATGTAAACTAGTTCACTTATCTGTAAAGACCTGGCAATTTGCAGCAGCAGACAATCTGTCCAGGCCTAAGCCATGTCTGTAGTTTCAGGAGGAGCATTTTTGTGTCCTGGTCTTTTCACGATTTTTGTAATTCACATTATGGGTATTAGTTTTCTGCCGAGGCCTTAGTATTACGAGTGGGAATGAACAACACACATCAATATGATGCACATTCAAATCCAACTTTATTCTAAGCTTCTAGTGATATATATACCCATTCCACCATCGTACACACATTCCCACGCTCCCAAGACTACCCCCAAGTGGCTGGCTGTATCACAACACCTGCACATTGTTTTCCCATTATCTTGCTTGTACGTTCTGCTTTGTTGTTTACTCAAGCAACAGTTTCCCACGGCTGGTCTTCAGTGAAAACTTATCAAGGTCACAAATACCTCCTTTCCCATGCCAAATCGTGCTAATATCCCTTTAATATGGTGAAGGCTCCCGCAGTGTTCACCTATTGCACTCAAAATGCTACATTATTTTCTAAGGGCCTAGGATAATGCCACTCTGTGCCATCCTTTCCTTTTTCCAGGTGCAACAGTCTGATGAGAGTTTCTTTTGCTTTGTCTTATCAGAGGGAATGAATTCCAAGGAGATTATCTGTGCAGCTGGGCCTTTGTTAGTCATTTGAAATACTATTAGCATTTTGTTTTATGCTGTGGGTTTTTTTTTTTACCACCCTTCACATTCTCTTGGCTCTAAACAAGAGCTTTGGGATTTTGTCCCGAAGTCTGTGAACAAGGATTCAGAGCCTGTCTACATTTAGAAATAAATTTATCTTTACTTTAAGCTCATGAGTGAAATCAGTACTATTATACCTATTTTGTTAGTGGGGAACAGAGAAATAGAGAATCAGGATTTCCCCAGTGTGCATAAAGTTGTGATATAGCCCATTTGCGAATAAACAGGACAGACATCATTCACTACCTTCAGTTTTTTGTGGATTTTGTGTTTGGTTTTCCCCCTCCCTGCCCCAGGAATACTCAAGTTAGACTTACAATTTGTTCCAGAGTATCAAATTTGGTTGTTTGGTTTGGTTTCTTTTGTCCCAAGTCTTTTCCACCCCTCTTTTAGCTACCTTGATGAAGAATCAAGGGTAACCACTTGAATGTAGAAACCCTTCTTGGACAAGTGTTAACTATCAAAGTGTTGATTTTCAGGTGAAGTCACCTGAATGACATGTTACTTCTAATCAAAGAATCAGAGGTATTGATTGGAATCAGACACATGAAGGCATGAGTACTATAGAGACCCCAATTACTTTCCATTATTGTGTAGAACAGGAGGTGCCTTATTTTTATTTCCTTGTTGAACTCTCAGTCTAAGTCAATCATCAGCAAGGGTATGTAAACTCTAAGCTAGTAATTAGAAACAAAGGAAAACATCAGACTGGTGCATCAAGGGTCTGAAGTTAGTTTAATTTAAACCATAGGAAGAGTGAAAATAGAAGGCATGAAAGGGAGATGTGAGAGCCTATCCCTTGGAGGACAGTATTGCAGACTAGAAATTATAAAAATGATTTTGCTTTCCTAAAAATAATGTCTCAAATTGTGCATATGCTAAAAAGAGTTTGCATGCCTTGTGCCCTCACTGGTTAGTTCCAGATTCCTCCAGTAAGGGTTGCAGCATACAGTTTCAGCTTCTTTCTCAGATGAACTACACTGGAAAACAAACGCACATGCTTTCATCTGCAAGTGGGGAACAAATTCATCAGGTAAGTGCTGTTGCTTGCATGCCTCTTACTATGTGTGCAGACTGGCCAGTATTCATTTGTTGATGATATGTCCTTCTCTACACAGGAAAGCACTGCTATATTTTGCTTATTATAGGTAGTTAGATGAATATTTTGAACCTGTTTTACAATAATCTGCAAGGAGCTGTTGAGTTTCTGGTCTCGCTAGTCTTACAGGCCATGGAGTATGTAAAATATCCTAAGAAAACACTGTCTATAAAAACAATATTTTGCACCCAAGTCTGCACTTTTATTTTGACAGTTGTAGGGTTTCCTTGGTTTTGTTAGACTCATTAGAATATAGAACATATTATCTTTAATAAGTAGTGTTTATAGTATGGCTGCTACTGACTCTGCACCTCTGGAGAATCTGTTTCTGAAGTTCTCCTGTGGTATAGCAGAGAAAGGCTCTTCGTCACCAATACGAAATAGGCTGGATCTGCAGGGTAAACACACTGTGTGGAGACTCAACTAAAAGCAAGTGCAATTTCAGTTTGCCAGTTTCAATCCTTAGTCTGTCACTTTATTGCCCTTCAGAATGAGGAAATATCCACAAAAATAATTGTAGCAAGTAGCATTGTTTTCTGTAATGTTTTCGTGGCCTTTGAGAGAACTATTAAAGGATCTCCATACTTACTGGCTACAGCGTATTGTCTGACTTGCCCTAGCCAGCTGGCAGGGCTTAAATGCTGCTTCCTGTAGATAGGGGGCAATATGACTTGAGAGATGGTATCCCTAGGAACAGTTTAGGATGATACTAGGAGTTTCTCAGTGAGGATGGTAAATTCAGTCATGGTCTCTGTCTGCCATCTGATGACAGAAGTCTTATCTGCTACTAACATACAGAAGGAGCATGCTGGCAAGAAAGATATTAAAAAGACTTCTGGGCAACCTCTAGGTACCACTGAATAGGAAACCTGATGGACCCCTTCTCAGATTTGCATTGCCAAGAGTGGGGTGGGCAGCAACCTGTCTCAGGTAAGAACACTATATCTATATAGAGATATAGAATACAGAGATTGCTGGAGCAGTTGCACAGATAGGCAAGTCTAGCTCTGGCATGGTTTCCGTAAGAGGCAGTTGAGTATCAGACTTCATGCTCTTTAATTATGAAACAAAAACTACTCCTAGGTCAGTTGTTAACAATGTGTTTTGAGACTGAATGCTGCTATTGAAATTTGCTATTCAAATCTATCTTTTGGTAACTGTTTCTACTAAGTCACCAAGGCTTGAAACTCAGCATGATGCCTGTGCCAGTGAGCCTTTGAGATGAAAAGTCAATAGCATTAAACTTCTAAACTACATTTTTTTTGAAAATACTATAGCTTCCCCCCCGCCCCGAATTCTGAAAGAGTGAAAACAGTATTTAGACTTACATGTTACTGAACTAATCAGTGTTTTATCATTTAGCAGGTTCTGTTTAAATCACCTCTCTCTGCCTTCACATGGATGTACCCCTCTCACTAGCACATTGATTTTAGACCCCTTCTAAAACTGGAGGTACAACTGCAGGACTAATTTGCTGCAATGCCCTGGAACCATATCCTCAGTCTAAAGTAGAAAGAAGCAATCTTATATCTGTGTTGAAGAATGTGGGGTTTTTGTCAAGAGCAAGAAGAAAAGTCACTGTGCTAAGGTTGTACTTCTTGTACACTTGTCTTGACAGTTTTACTCCTATAAGTTGCCTTGACGGTTCTATTCTTCTGTATGTCTAGTCCCATTACTCCCCATGCTAACACCCTGAACTATGCTGACACATATTACTTACATGTTTACAAGAGATACAGCACTCAGATTACTGGGTTAAAGCTATTGTTGATATTATCCACTTAATCTTCACTTTTAACAGCTTTTTAAAAAAAATAAATTTAATCTTCCTTCCTACACTGTATGAACTAGTTAAGTCTCCTCTGGCCCCTTACTGTCGATTTTGCCATGGGCTAGCTCGGAAGAACATTTCTTAGCAGCTATATGACCAAGCCCACACATACCTAAGTGTGAGAATGTATTTAACATCATAGGAAGAGTGTATTATTATAAAAACAGACACTGGAGCTTCCTTAGTGCTGACTCTATGATACACGTTGATTCTATGTTCCTGTCCCTTTCATTGATACAGTCAACAACACCTGTAAAAAAGATTGACAGCTTAACACAGCTGCTGCTA
Organism: Grallaria varia; assembly: GCA_013396735.1. Taxonomy (NCBI): domain Eukaryota; kingdom Metazoa; phylum Chordata; class Aves; order Passeriformes; family Formicariidae; genus Grallaria; species Grallaria varia. The sequence continues at coordinate 14,789 of VWZG01005137.1, forward strand.
TGAAATTCAACAACTGTTGTGATAGATACCAAGTCATAGTTGAGGCTCACACACTGCCTCTGCTCTAAGGAGAGCCATCAGGATCTATTCAGAAGGGGATTTTTACCCATAACGAATGCTTTGCCAGAGGAAGAAGCATGCTTTTGAAAGAACTGATTGAACATTACAAGAAACTGCTTCATCATGAATGAAACTCATCTAGTCTCATATCTCTGGCTGTCAAATACCATTCATCTCTGGTCCTTGCATGGAAATTCTTTAACTGTTCACAGCTGTGCTGGAGAAGGGTATGTATTGAAAGAAACCTTCCCAGAACCATTTGTGCTTGACTGCCTAAAAATCTATGTTTGCATTAACTGAGTACAAGCAAATATGCCTTCATAACACACCTGAAATATGACTGAGAAAAAAACACATAGAACTTGTCTGTTCATCTCTGCTACTCTACAACAGCAAATACCCCACAGAGAAATACTTCTGGCATTAACAAATTCTGCATCTGCCCTTCCAGGAATGTACCCCAAACATTTTTGCAGTAGGTGTGATGCTAAGCAACCATTCTGCAGCAGAATGAACTGTCACTGTGTAATGGGTCAACCCTGGCCAGATTCCAGGATTCACTACACCCTTTCTGCAACTAGGCAGAAAGGAGAGGTAAAGATAAGGACTGGTATTAGGAACGAGGTCATCCTCTTACCACCTTTACGGGCAAAAACAGACTCAAAGTGAGATAATAACTAAATTTATTACTAACAGGATAAAGGCTAAGCTAAAGAGTGAGAAATAAAACAGCCTTAAAACACACACCACACACTTTCTGCCCCACCCCTCCTTCTGTCCATGGGGGGTTGAAGTCGGTTGCAGTTGCTGCCGCTTGCAATGTGAGTTCCCCCACCCCTTGGGGTTACTCCTCCATGGGGTGCAGTAGAAGTAGAGTCTCTGCATCCTGCTGGGCCTCCGTGGGCTGCAGAGGAAGATTCTTCTTCACCACGGTCTTCACCACGGTCTTCACCACAGTTTACAGGGGACCACAGCTGAGTCCATCCCCTGTTCCATGGGGTCCCTCTCATGGGAGACAGTCTTTAATAGACCTCTCCAATGTGAGTTCACCCCTCTCCAATGTGAGTTCTTCCACATCTGTTGTCCCGAGGGTCACTCCTCCATAGTGGTACAGTCCTTCATGGACGAGATGTACCAATGTGGGCCCCCCGCATAGGGCCACAGCTCTCACTTGGGTAAAGCCTGCTCCAGTGTAGGTCTGTCTCTCAATGGGTCCACAGGTCTCCTGCAGGACTTCGTTCTATCCTGAGCCTCCCACAGGGTCACAGCCTCCTTTCAAGCATCCACCGACTCCAGCACGGGCTCCTCCATGGGCTGCAGGGGGGTCTTTGAGCCGCAGTGGTCCTCCATGGGCCGCAGGGGTTTTAGCTCTGAGTCCTTCCCCTGCTCCATGAGGTGCCTCCTCCCCCTGCTCTGCAGCGACCTTGGTGTCTGCCTTGTTATCCCATGTTCTCGCTCCCTGGAATTTCTTCTGTGCAACCACCCTCCAATTCTTAAATATGTTATCACAGAGGCATTACTGTGATCTCTAATTGGCTTGGCCCTGGCCAGGAGCCAGATGTCCCTCCTGGGGCCAAGTGTCATTGGCTCCCATGGGACAGGGGAAGCTTCTAGCAGAAGCCACCTCTGCAGCCCTCCCCCCCTCCCCTAAAATTCAACTACAGAAACCCAGGACACACTGGCAATCTGTGAAAGGCAAAACTATAATGACAATAAGTGAATGTTCTGTTCAAAGTGATCGTTCTGGTCCTAGTCCTCAGACCTGTAGGTCCCTTCCTACAAAAATACCAAATGATGAGCTTAAAAGCTACAAGTAATGATGTTGCTAGGTTCCAGAAATATGGACACATGGTTACATAATATTAAAATTCATGTCGTTCACAGGAGATACATTTACTTGTTTTTGTAGCCATCCTTTCTTCTCCTGAGGGTGAAATCACTGTAGCACTTTTCTTTCTTTCTCACACTCACTTCATTCTATGGAGAGGCTAACTATCTTTGCTCTCAAAAAATGATCTTCCAATCATCCTTCTAGATAAATCTTACCTTTAGCTTTGAAATCTGCTGTTTCTATTTCATAGAATTGTTGGAGATAGGCTTTCCAGCCTGCCACCTGAGATGCTGTGTACAGGGTCATTGAGGGTAGCTTGCCTGGACATGCCCCCTGTGTGTCACTCCCATTCCCCTGCCAATCCTGGTGTCCTAACAATCAGTTGTCCAGGGATCGATTTCCCAGGACTTCCCCTTTCCTGCCCCTTAAATACCCACCACCTTTTACAATAAAGGAGTTTGGTACCATCTGCATGAACTGCACACCGTGTCTGCGTCTCTTCTTTCGGGGCTCAGTCGCGGCTAACTGCAGCTTAGAAGCTAAGAATCCACCGGACTGAATTGTCCCCTTGCCCATAACCGTGGCATAGAATCACAAAATCATTTGTGTTGGAAAAGACATTTTAGGTCATCAAGTCCAACTGTTACCCAGCACTGCCAAGTCCACCACTAAACCATGTCCCCAAGTGCCACAGCACATCTTTTAAATACCTCCAGGGATGGTGACTCAACCACTTTCCTGGGCAGCCTGTTCTAGTGCTTGGTAACCTTTTCCATGAAGAAATTTTTTTTATTATCCTGTCATTGTATACCTACCCTGCTACAGCTACTTAATATTATTCAAGGTCATTATTCAAAGGTGCCTGAGTTGTGATGGGATACTCTTACCTCTAGGTCAGGAAAATCCATTAATGTGGGAAATTACTCAGCACCACTCCTTCGATGTCTGCTCTTTGTGAGTATTGCTCTGTATCTAGACCATACAATGGACTTCATCAGACTCTAGATGAATGAGGGAATGCTGCTAATCAGTGTATTAGATGGAAAAGTGAAATGTTAGATGAGGAGTTGTTTGTGAGGGGAAAAAATTATTTATTTTCCCAATTTGTAGGATTTCTGCCTGCTAATCCATGCACTCATCTTGATAACATGCTGTTTTTCAGTATTTTCATGTTTTTGTTGTTTTGTTTGCTTGTTTTTAATTCTCATTTTCTTGTATTTTTTACATTCCTGGTAGATTACTGGTATAAGACAGGGAGAGAGTTATTTCTAGGTGGCATTTTTTACAAAATATTATGACTCTCTTATTGTTGTCTCAATGGTTTACAATGCATGATAATTCCTCTGGCTACAGAGGTTTTCACCTTTTCAAATTTATAATTAAAGAGGTTGTTATATTTGGCTTTCATAACAAGAACCATTTGAACAGTTTCCTTATTTAGTATACATGCAAATGACAATGTGTAGGGGGATGCTTGTCTTTTTTTAAGAAAACAAAAATACAGAGCAAATTTTTCTCTTTTTTTTTAAAAGGGTGTGAAATCCTTTTCCTCCTCATCTCTGCAACAGCAAAAAAAAAGCTCTAAACTTATAGGGAAGTTACTATTATACTCTGGGAACTGGGGGGTGAATATCAGGAAAAAAAATCACACTGCTGGGCAAGCTACGCCCTGGGTCACTTTGTTCTGTTCACAATATATCAAACACGATATATTTTGTAAATTGAGAAATTCTGTACTAAGATTAATCTGTTCATTATCTTATCCAAATCAACACCTTAATCATTTGTATTTTGGTCTCTGGATCCTCATCTCTCTGGCAGCCTGATTTAGACCAGGCTGAGATTTGCTTTTTGCAGATGCTATGATAATAAGCACAGAATGCTGCTTTAGTATTCTTGTGCTCCTGTTTAGTTTGCAGAGTGTAGGATGCTGTTGTTTATTCTGTTCTTTGACCTTCTGCTTCTGAATCTTGTTTTTCAGCACTATCTGCCCAGAATCTATCTTTCTGCAGAATATAAAATTGAAGCATGTTGCTACCTTCAGATGAAACTTAGGCTTTGATGAGGGAGATAATGATCTGAACTTCTGGGTGTTAGCCAGCGATGGCGTTGCTGCACTCTATTAACACTTTAGTAGAAGTCATTCCAGTTGCCTGCTACTTGTTGGTGCTGTCATGGCCTTGGAACTAATTGCTTGGGAACAGGCTGTTTTTCAGGAATTTGAATGATTTCAAGATGTTTATGTTCTGTTAGGACCAAACCCGTGATATGGTTTTACAAAACACAACGGCATTGAAACATTCAGTAGAGAAGCTTTTATGATGGTGGTGTGACATGACAGCTTTTGACTTTGATAACCTTTCACAGGAAATTTGCAGAAACAGACTTCTCCATGAAATGTTTAGATTGGAGAGAACATTCAAAATAAATTAGTCACCATAATGCAGAGAAGATGTTGAGAGGCAGCTATTTGTTGATGTGAATGAAGTATAGTGATTTGAGTACTAAGCAAATATGAGACAGGCAGTCAAATTTGAGCAAAAACACTGGGTTAAGTGCCTGTAACATGGTACAGAGTAATTGGAGACTGCAGTTTGCTTGGATTCTCATCCTAAATTCTAAGGGCAGAGTCAGGTTTCTAAACAGTAGCAAGAATCTTCTTATGTTCATTTTGTCTCTTACCCTTCCCTTATTCCTTCCTTTGCTCCTTCCAACATTTTTATCTGCATTATAACAGAAAAATAAATAGTATTTCTGACCCTTTTCAAAAAAAAAAGAAGAAAAACTATATCATTTGGGTTTCTTGAAATCCTTGCCTGGTCTTGCTTTAGGTTTGGACTATAAGCTGAGTTGAGAATGAAAGAGATTTTTCAGGCACAGAATTGCCAGTGTGAGCCTCATTGGGATAAGAGGGAGGAAATATTTAACGAAAAAAAATTTACTTCTGTCATTGGCTAAGTAGAATATGGTCCCTGTCTCCAATTCCCTGTTTTTTTTACTAGATTTTCCAGTACAAGAAAAAAGTATTTCTGATATCTTTATGTATTTTTCCCTTTATACAGTTCCTCATATCCATGAAGATGCTTTATGTCTTTGAAAACGCAATGGAGCTTTGCCAGTAACAGATAGAAAATGAGTCATAAAAGTTGTTTCCCTGTTTGCCTGCTGTTAACACCTGCATGCCTACCCAGATTTAGGATTTCTATAATCTTTGTTCGCAACATGTCAATCACTTGAAACAGTCCACAGAACTTACCCCTTCCTCACTCTGCTTCTCACTGACCTGAGCTGTATTTCCTCAGAGTACAACTACATTATCCTCACTTGTGCTTGAACCTCTGGTATGGAAACCAGATCAGATGATTGAATTTTGGTCAAACTTTGAAACATAGGATCAGAATGGAGTATGCTGCCCTTCATATGGAAAATCTGATAGCTGGATGGCAGCAGGAGAATAGCTGAATGTCTCTGCCTTGACCTTCTCTTTTCTTATAAAGTAGACATAAATGTCTACTTCATGATGCTCCTGATTAACACTCCCTGATTAAGTTGCCTTATTTGTTGTCTTAAGGCGTGTTATTGTCCTCGGCTAGTAAGAGGGCTGAAAACAAAAATAATTTTTAGATGGAGAAAGGTGAGAGTAACTGTATTCTCTAGTTTTATTATTCAACTATGTCAAACATTGGTTTTGATCGGAAACAAAAACATATAAAAGGAATGAGAGTGCTTTACTTATAAACTTAAAGAAGATAAACTTCAGTGCAAAGCTATCAACATACAGCATTAAAATATTAGTGTTGGGTAGGTTTGGTTTTCAAAACTATGGCCTTGAAACACTTCCATCCCATGTGTAGCTGGATTTTTGTACGTAAATAAATCACACAGACTTCAGTTCAAAACAACACTTCGGACAGTAATTTCAAACACACTGTCTGAATTCATGGTGGATTTATTAGGAAGTAAAGGTGTATGAGATGAAATTCTACTACCTTTCAGACAGTTTTTTTGTGTTGTCCAGCTCTTGTGTACTCCCTTTCCTCTGGTGTCAGGTAACTTCGTGATTCTGTTAGTCATCAGTGCTTAAAGTGTTGTTGCTACCATCACAGGAAAGGACAAAACACTGGAGAATTATATTTCCTACCCTTCTGCTAACACAAGGATGGTGCAAGCAGTGGGTGGAGCTACCTCTCCAGGGAACAGCCAGCAGCTTACCTGCTCCAGCTTCTGCATCAAGGGCAGGCAGAGCAGTTGTACCTTCTACGAGAGACTAAATGGGCACAAGAGCCGTGTCCATCCTGCTGTCCCTAAAGGTGACTGCTCTTTGCATTGCCTGCCTTGTCTCTACCTGCAGCTTATCTTGGTAATACCTCTAGATCTTGCTGCTTTCTACTAAAACTGTTTGGTCAGAGGCCAATTTTCAATGAACAAAATAAACAGATCTAAATTCACAACACTGAGGGTAAGAATATTTATTGTAAAATGATGATGACCTGATTTATTGAAAGCTGTCTGGTATTATCCAGTTCCTCAGTGCAGTGTTCTCTTCCGCTCTTCTATTCAATTTGATTTCGCCCACAAAAAACCCTCTTCACAGGTAACACAGTTCACAAGCACTGACAAGAAGAATTTGCAAAACAGATGTTAAAAGAAAGCAGCCAGCTATCACTGCTCTTATCCTTTTATTTATTCACTTATTTTTCCAAACTGCTTTGGATTAACTTATGTCAGAGTCTACAAGTAATACATCATTATGCTCTAGGGGGACAAAATGCTAGGAAGGAATAGTTAAGCTTTGCTCTTAGCAAGAAAAGAAGATTTGTTGCCATATATTGTCTGTAAATTCCCTTGAGTCTCTTCAAATTAATTGCTAGGGATTACTAAGATCTGTTTTCTATATTCAAGTTACTTACTCTGAGGGACTTACTCTGAACTTGAGTGAATTCCTCTGAGGGGTGCTTTGTCCAGCTTTTCCTGTTGTATATTTATAGGGCTGTCCAGCCCTCACCTGTGCTCGTAGGGTGTGAGAATTGACTCCCTCCGCAGCTAGCCTGGAGAGGGACCACCAACAAGCCCTGCTGCCCACCTACTCTGCTGTCAGTGCTTTTCATCAGCCTCATCACTGCGTGGACCACAGTGAGCGCTGCTAAGCCCCACTGTGGGTGGAGGGTCACCCTCAGCCAGGAGGGCTTTTCAAGGAGCAAAGGTAAATATATCAGCACAATTTTTGTGGATAAAATAAATCCACAGAAGAGGGACAGTGAATAGGTGTGGTGGAGCAGGGATAAGTGTGGGACAGATTAGCAGCTCTATAGCACTGTTGGTCTTTCCGGAGTGTTCTGCTGGCATGGTATATGCACTCGTGTCTCAGCTGAGCATGCCACTGGTGGGGCAGCAGTGCTAGTGCTGCTTGAGGTGACCCAGCCTCTGTCCCTACTGCACACCAGGAGGGTGGCTGGCTTGGCTAGTCCACCCTTGCACACCCTTGGGAGCATCCCATGAAGAACAGGCTGAGGAAGCGGGCTCACTAGCAGCTCCTGGAAAGAGTCTTAATCATTCCTCAGCCAAGATAGGAGGGAAAAGAAGTAAGTTTTTTACCTCCCAAGACACTGGTTAAAGGGGCTGATGCTCTGTGTGGTTGTGCAAAGAAACTTCTGCATAGGGGCAGATGGGAAAGTGGGAGAGCGTTAAAAGTTCAGCAGAGGACGGTGGACTGAGTAAAATGGGGAGAAATCTCTGGTGATACAAATATTAGTCAGAGTCGTGCAGATTCCTAAGGCTGCATCTGGAAGGAGATGTATTGAAGCATGCTCAGGAGTATAATGCTCAGGCAGTCAGCTAGAAAGAGGGAGCCACTTTTTCTTGGTTCTAGGTATGAAGTCTTTCCGTATAATCTCTAAGGGAGAAAGAATTACTGAAAGAGTCTCCATCTTTTTGCCATTTAATATTCCTTTCTCTTACTCTGTAGCACTAATGTATTCCAGATTTCTATTAACCAGGAAATTCTACCTGTATATCCCTCTCAGTCTTCTCCTCTGTCAAGCATGTGGGTGTTTTGAAAAATTACCACCTAGTCATCGGCTGAAAAAATCAGTTCCTAAAATCACATTATTTTTCACTACAAATATTAACAGCTAGTGTCCTAGTTGTAGTGGCTGGGACCAGTTTATCACTGTGTGATGTAACTGGAACTGTGTATTCTATACCCTCTCTGCCATTTATCATGAACTGTTAATGATGCATTGTTTCCAGCAGCTGCCCAGGACACACCTGACACCTCAGGCTATGAACTGGGTGCATGGGAAAACAGAGATAGGAGGGTTCCCTGTCTTCACACCAATGATTCAGGTGTGATAACTCCCCTCCAGGAGTCATTAACATCTTCACACCCAACCTGAGGGGCCATCAAGTAGACCAAGATATGCTGTGACTCACTGAGTAAATGGCCCATAGTGAAACCCCTCACCCTGGTGGAGGTACTGGGCGTTCCCATCTGAACCCAAGCATATATAATGTTGGTGTTTGAAGACTGGGTGCACTCACTTGACAGATCAAGAGGAGGACTAGAACCTCAACAGGACTGCAACTACCACTCTCGACCAGACTACGACCACCAACTTTTTGGAAGGAAAACAGCTTTTTTCCTTTTCTTTTTGCTTTGGACTCAGGGGGACCACGTAGTGCTCAGCACAGGAGCTGGCGAGCACCATTCTGTTTGTGCCCCAGGGGGCTGGGTTGTACAACTGGGTTTTGTGGGTAAAACCAAATTTTCCTTTGTATCAGTGTATTTAGTGTAAACTCTTAACTAAATTGTAGCTCTGACTTCTAGCCTCTTTTGAATTGGGTTCATTTCTCCTGCTGGTGTACCTTTAAACTAGCACAGCTGGTAAGCCATGTATAAAATTGCTGAGATACATGGGAAGAAAATCTTTAAAAATCCTGATTCTAGGTAACATCTCCACCAAAAGTGAGTAAACAGCATTTTTTCCACTGTATATTCAGCATTTCTCTGAAACAACTGAAGTGTGATGGGACTTCTAATGACTTATAACTAGATAAGGATTTACTGCTCCAGCTGAGCAGAGTGACAGTAGGAGTCCTTAGCAGGAAGAGGATGTGAGAAGTGTTAAGAAGTCCTTCTCCAGAATAAGCAGGCCAAAATAAATTACCTCTTCTTTCTGGCAGAAAAGAAATCTAAGACAAAGATGTGGAAAAGGATCTTCCTTTGTCTTTATTGTCCCAGAAGTGTCTCAAATCTGGATCTTTCTGGCTAGCAAGGAAGTGGTGAGAGTCCCTAAATAACTTGGAGTGTTAAGTCACTACCTGACTTCGTTATTGTTGTTATCAAATCTTGAGTGAATTTCTGTGGGGTAAATAATTCCTTTTGTCTTCAGATGTAAAGTGAACTTCTTTGTGATCCCTCAGATATGTGATCTGAGTTTCTCTGGGCCTAAGAATTTTGCCCAGTGCTGATACTTTCATATTTAATTCTTGTGAGTTTATTATTTCCAAATGTACAGGGAATCCATGTGTGAGATAGTGGATTATTATATTAATTATTGGCTTCGTCCATCTCAAGTGTGTGTGTGTGAGGGGGAAGGGTCAGGTCAAATTTCACAAAGGTGAAGTGGTGCCCTGGGCTAATCTAGCCGCCTTGAGCCTCCTTGGGTAGCCTGAGAACAGCTGTCGGTCACTGGACATGGGGGCACTCCCCTATCCCACACCCTGGAGCCCCTAACCCTGACCCAGAATGGCTGGCACATCAGAAACCCTACCTGGAGTTGTGGGAAGTGACCAAAGGGGGCCAGAGCAACTAAAACCAGCACCATGCAACCATTGCATGGTAGCAACCTACCATCTGGACATGTGGAAGCTGGACTTGTACAGTACTCAAGGTGGTAGCTAAAATTGTCTCTTTTAATCTCTCTTTCTTTACTACTTCTTCTCCCAATGTCCTTTCTTGATATTTGGGTAACTGAAACAGGTGAGTTGAACTTTGCTAAGTTGTATAGGTTAGTATGTGTTAAGTCAATGCTTTGTGGAATGCTTTATTTTGGAAGAATGCTGCCCTTTAAACTTCTGCCAAATTTCCTTAGTTTCTAAAGTTCACCAGTAGAAGTGTGTTATTTGACCTCCAGAGAAAATGGATATAGCCTCTTCTCCTATACACTCTCTCAATGATAAAAAGAACCAAATTGTCTGTTAGAAGATCCGGAGGGTGAGTTTTTGATGCCTTGTATATTTTAAAAGTAAAACCCCTTCAAAATGCCCAGAGCCTGGGGTCTTTCGCAATAGAATCTATTTTGTATGCCCTAAAAGGATAATTTTTTTTTTAGTCTAATGGAATCTCTTATTAGAATAAATGTCCTACTAGGTTTTCAGATATGTTTTTTGCCATACTGATATAATAGGATTCTCAGTGGATATACTGAGGGTTCTGCTTTCAAGCACTCTTTATTGTTATTATTAGTTGGGGATTTTTTTTTTTTTTTACAGAGATGTAAAGACGTGTAACAGGATCAAAATTAGGTACAGAAATGAGGTCTGCATATGTTTGTGGGGCCTTTAATAGGTGACAATGTCAGAGGCTGAGCAGTTTGCTGCATTCTCTGTGGAAGAGAGTAAAGACTTAATGAGGCTTTCTAGATTAATCTACCATGGGCCTTGTATCCAAGAAAACAAAGGTTTAGAGCACAATTATCCTTTGAACTACATATACAGTATGGTTCAGAGACCACACTAGAGCTACTCTGATGTAAAGCTTCTGATATGGCCACAGTGCACATGTATAGTTTTTGACAGTGGCTGCTTTGATCTCTTAATCCACTTCTAATGCATTAACGTAAATTTAACCTAGAATCTCTGTTTGTAATTCATGTCTACTCAACTTGAAATTCATAGTATTTTCCAAAGTTTATTATGGGAAAATGCACATGAGTGTGTTTGATTTACCATTGAGGAGACAGACTGTGTTGACAAAGAACATTACAAGTAAATCTCACTGTGTCACGTTCCTACATGAGAACCTCTAATCATCTGATGTGCTAAAATTGTGGGATATTATGAATCTCACAAGAAACTCAGTAAAAATATCTTACAGAAACTATGATTTCTTTATCTAGTTATCTGCATTTTTTATTTGAAAGTTTACTCTGTCACTGTAAGTGACAATACAGTGTTGTGCTGGTTTAAAAGTAAACCGGCAGGAGAAATGAATCCAACTCAAAAGAGTTTAGAAGTCAGAACTACAATTTAATAAAAAAGATTACAATAGATACACTGATACAAAGGAAAATTGGTTTCAGCCCTCAAAACCCAGTTGTACAACCCAGCCCCCCAGGGCACAAACAGTATGGTGCTCACCAGCCCCTGTGCTGAGCACCACGTGGTCTCCCTGAGTCCAAAGCAAAAAGAAAAGGAAAACCTGTTTTCCTTCCAGAAGGTTGGTGGTCGCAGTCTAGTTGAGAGTGGTAGTTGCAATCCTGTTGAGGTTCTGGTCCTCCTCTCAGTCTGACGAGTGAGTGAGATCCTCAAGTTCCAAAACCCCAAGCTTATATATGCTTTGGTTCAGATAGGAACACCCAGTACCTCTCCCAGGGTGAGGTGTTTCACAATGGGCAATTTACTCAGTGAGTCACAGGATATTTTTGGTCTACTTGATGGCCCATTAGCAGACATGACCCCTCAGGTTGGGTGTGAAGGTGTTAATGACTCCCGGAGGGGAGTTATCACACCTGAATCATTGGTGTGAAGACAGGGAACCTTCTTATCTCTGTTTTCCCATGCACACAGTTCATAGCCTGAGGTGTCAGGTGTGTCCTGGGCAGCTGTTGCAAACAATGCATTGTTAACAGTTCATGATAAATGGCAGAGAGGGTATGGAATATGCAGTTCCAGTTACATTCCCACAGTGATAAACTGGTCCCAGCCACTATAACTAGGACAAGTGTATATGTTGTTAATCTACTGAACTCTATATGTCTTAGAGATTCAGCTAAATTTAACCTAATCACTTTCAGAAGATGACATGAGAACATTCTTAGATTCATGAATGAGTTTTGTCCTTTGACAATGGGGCACAACCACACTGAAGCTACTGAATGTTATATTTTTTAAGTGTATCTCTGGGAATGTGAGCTGAGCAAAGCCTATCAGTGCTGGTACCTGTCAGTTAATTCCCCTCTCTTTCTGTCCAAATCTATGGATGAGGTTTCCAGTTAAGATAAAGCTGCTTCAGCAAAAAAAAAAAAATTATTATATTTCCTGACAACAATTTTTTTTTGAAAAATACAGAAGTGGCTACACCTCCTGAGAAAGATAATCAGGTTTCTCCCCTTGTCTGAGACAATTCAAAGTCCACAGTGCTCCATTACAGATGCTTAATTATTCCATACAAGATTTGAATTATACAAGAGTCTGAGAGTAATTCTACCGAGTAATCGGAATATGTCAAGTACATCAGTGACCAGTTCTGGAATCTGGGAAGGAGCTCAGACAACAGTGAAGGTGCCTGTTGGAATTAGACATCAGCTATTAACAGATGGAGATTTAGAGGGGAAAAAGCAACAAACCATGGATAACAGAAACTGAAAGAAATTCCTTTCCCTGATAAGACAGGAGGCCTGGTCTTGCGAAGATTGTTCGCAGTTATCTCCCTGTCTCCGGCCGGTCAGCGGGAGTGAATGGACACTTTTGATTTGTTGCCATCCTGTTGAGGCCTTTTATTGATCCAGGTGGCTTTGGTATGAGGAAGGCTTGATTTATCGCAACATGTAGCTAATTAGTTGTCTGAGCCCTAACTAACATAAATTGTCCCTGTTAGAATATCCTGCCTCCCTATCAACATACCCTGACTTTCGGTTCTATATATTGTCACGGGTGTATTCAATAAATGTTCCAGCTTTTTGCCCCCAAGTTGGGACTGTGTAGTTTTTGACCGTTGCAGGTGCCCACCTTTCTGCCAGCCCACAGCTCTGATGACTGCGACATTATCATCTGGTGGCAAATTTCAAACTTCAAATACCAGTTAAATGCATGGTTGTCTGCAATTCCAGGCAAGGTACCAAGTATCCAAGTACCTGGGTCTTGCAATGTTATTTGCATAATGTTAACAAAGTCGTTTGGTAGTCTAGAGATGGCTGATAGTCTTAGGACCAGACCTGTTTGAAAAACACACTTGGCTTTAAACAGAGCTTGAAGTAATAAGACTTATGCATTGAAATCCTAATGCAGGTCAAGCTAGAGTTTATGATTCAAGTACATGTTAGAATCAAAATTTACCCTTCGCTTGATTCTGGATTTAAATTATTTTGAACATGTGCTGATGGAGATATCTAATATGGTTCAATTTTGGGGTTGTTTGTTTGTTTGGGATTGTTTGTTTGTTTGGGGTTGTTTGTTTGTTTGGGGTTTGGGTTGGTTTTCTCTTTTGTGTTTTCTTTTACTAGTTGAAACAAAGCTGTCACTGATGTACAGAACAGACTTTCTTAATATCACAATGAAATAATGAAAATCAGTCTGTAGAAACATGCAGGACTGTTTTATATGAGTAGTAAACATCTATCTAAGCATTCACAACCACTGCCACACCTATTGCTTTGCAACATTCCAGAAAGGCCGCATATCTTGTATAAATCTCTGATAGTAGTAATTGATAAATCAAGATAGATATCTTCTCGAATCTCGCAACATTCACAGCAATGGTTTCTGACTTCCAGTCCACTGCCCTGATTGTTGAGTCACATTCTTGGTAAAGAAAGACCAACTAGAATCTGATCTTGCTTCATGTGAAATAAATGGCAAAATATCTACTATGCAAGACCAATCAGTTACAAATATTTTGTGTCTGGAGAAAAAGCATATTTACAACTGTGTCAAAATCTTGTTACCTGTTGCTATCATTTTTTTCTTTTTGCCTTTGTAAATCTGTGCTGAACAATCAGCAATTTGGATTTCTTCTCCAGAGACCACCCTCATTAGTGTCACAAGCAGGTAAATGCCGTATGTCCATGTGAGAAATCTCCCTGAACAAGGCAGTTAAAACATCTGCCAGTCTTTAACTGCTGACTGGAATTAAAACTAGAAAATATCCCTGTAAAAATGGCGTGGAATGCTCTACTTGTTCTCCTCTACTCTTGATTACATGTTTCTGGTTGCAGGATACTGTTTCATATAACACACTATTTAGCAGCCTCAAAGTTCATTCCAGTGTTTGAAATGCCAAAAGTGTTTCTTCTGCTTCTTGTCTCACTCTGAAATAAGAATTATTCAGCCCGACTTTTATTAACAGACTTAATGATTCCTAGTGCCAGCTACCTTTTCTGCCAAGGCCTAGCAGTGAATCATATATATAATAAGTGTGCATGNCCTGGAGACAATTTTCTTTAAGATATGAGGGCAAGGTTGTCTACCAAAGTTCAAGCCATAAACTGAAATTTGAACAAATAGAATATTGATTTCCATTGACTTTAGTGGGTTCTCCATTGATTGCTTCATATGAGGGGAGTTTAGGCTACTGCGGATTGATGATAATTTGGTATTTTCTAAACCAGAATGCTCTTAGGTGCTAAGATGAAGAATGTGTAAAGAGTCTAAAGAGACATTACTTGAATCCGTGCTGCATTTAACTCTATGAGGGCTCTACAGTCCTGGGTATATATACATTCATTAGGATATTTTCAAATAAAAAATCAACTATGCACTAAGACTAGCTCTAGGTATCCTGAACTTCCAACTGATTTTTTTTCAGTTGCAAGAAAATTAAATTATTTTCATGAAATTCTACACAGCAAGCAAATGCTTTTGCAGGCTGTCCAATAATTTGGTAATTTCATTATTTTGTATTCAAAGTATATATTGGATCCTGCTACTGGTAATGCTGATTTTTTTTTTTTTTTTTGGACTCAGTTGTCTAATGGCTGAAATGAATTTCATATCCCAAATGGCAGGCTTTGTACTTGATTTATTTTAGTTTGTCTCGACTTGAAAAATTACTTTTTTAAAAGGATATAGCAGTTTGGTGAGTTGGTTTTATTTCTTCTTTTGATTTTACTGTGGCTATGCACTGGATTCTCTCTGTTTTCTATGACTTCTTTTCCCTTCATTTTTCCAACTCCTATAAAACTTCCTGGCACTTTAATTTCCTTTCCAGTTATCAAGGCAAGTTGTAAACAGATCAAGGGACAAAATGCTGTCCTTGCCCCAGCTGATACAGGAATGAAAGGACTGAGCTTCCTTTGAATCTGAAAGGCCAAACAGAGCAGTGTGGGATGACCTTTCTCCTGCCTGGTCCTGATGGGACACTAATACTAAGCCTGCAGGAAATCCAGCAGTAGAAAATTTATACACCTGAGCTGAAAATAAATTTTGGGAAAAGAAGAGAGGAAGTGCCAGAGTGTCTGGAGAGTTGTGGACAGGCTGCTGATGAGGACTGTAAGTTGTGCCAGGTGTACAAAGGCTAGTACAAGTCTCCTAGTCTTCACCTGCTAGTATTTACTCTTCTGGGGAAAGGCTGAACATTGCTAGGGAGATGGAAAGCTCAGGTTTTCATGATGGTCATTGTTATAGTTTTAGATTTTTCAGGATTTTTCTTTCCTCTCTGGCTAACACGAACTTTGGGGGGTGACACTGCCTCCACCTAGATAACGATCCGAAATTCCACCTTGATGGCTCTAAGGACAGTTCCTTTGTTTTTTGTTTGGGGAGTGGTTTTGCTCCTTCACTTCACTTCTTCGGCGGAGGCGGAGGAGACGGAACCGGCGCATGGGGCTGCTGCTCTTTCTGCTGCGAGTTCCAGCTTCTTTTCCCTGCTTTTCTGCTCCTAGCCCGTTGGGCCCGGGGCTCCACTGGGATATACAATCTAATCTTCACTGCTTTGGACTTACTGCCATTTTTTCGCCCTGAGACACCAAGGCAACAGCGAGGGAGATCCCGGACCCCTCTGCTCACCACCTTCCCACCCCGGGGCCAGAGCCGGCCGGCTGGAGAACAAAGGGACCACACGGTCTGCTACCGGCTGCCCGCACGAGAGGAGCCGACCCCCCCCAACCCCGTATCTCCACGGACTCATTGTTCGAAGGTTTTTGGTTATATAGTTGTTATCTGTTCTGTTCTGGTGGTTCACATATACATATATGCATATATAACCATATTTAGTAGTTAAGAACTGTTATCTCTCCTTCTACATTTTTTCCTTCAAATTAAAATTTTGTTCTAAATTTAAAAGAGGCGTGATCTTTTCTTGAGAGAGGCATTCCAAATTATTTCAGCCTTACTCTAAACTAAGACAGTCATGTGGGAGACTCTAATGATGGCATATCCCAAAATCTTTATTCTTGCTCGTGGCAACCAAGAATTCTTTTGGTGTTTATTGGTTTGGGTTGTTTGGTTTCTTGGAGGAGGTATGTCTGTGTTTTGGTTTTAATACAGTGATTGTATTTTCATCTTTCTGTGTGGATGTGGCTAATTTGAAGTCACAATGTGATATGGTGGACTTTTGACCATCAAAGTAAATTGCATTTCTAATAGTAAGTAAGTACCAAACTTTAGCAGATCAGGTTTCCAGCATCCCTAATAAGGTAAGCAAGCAAAACAAAACAAAATTGTGCTAGTCTCATTATAAGCATTGACTTGTCTTATTAAAGGGAATTAAAGCATTTCATATGCTGTTTAATACCACAGTCAATAAGCTAGTATTTGGAGCCAAAGTGATTCCTGGCTTGACAATGTTTTCTGTAATTTGGAAAAGTGAGCTTTGGAATAGATATGTTTCTGGCTACTCACAGAAAACATGTTATAGGCTTGTCTGCTGTGTGCCTCTGAAGCCTCATCAATATCAAAGGAGTCTGTGAATTTTGTACTGTTTTTCTGACAATGTAAATAAACTCCCAATTAGATGTGTTGTTATTCTTTTGGAAGTCAGCATCTTCAGGGCTTTGAGCATTTCATTTATGGAAGAACTTCTAGGTCCTTTCCTAAAAGCTGTTAAAACCCGAATGCCAGAAACAGGGCAGAAAGTCTAAGCTCTTTCTTAAACGATAGATGAGATATACACATTTTTATTTTTTTTTTCCAAATATGCATTGAAAGAAATTACACTGACTTTCAATATCTGATGGGGAAGAAGAGGGGAAACTGGGACCTGATTATTTTTTATCTTGAGATAAATGCTGGGTTATTCTACTGTGAGGAGAGAGTAGTGGCCCATCTAGTGACTCATTCAGTCCTCTTTCAATGGGTGTCTGTTTGGACCTGAGCATGGGCTCACTAGTTACTAGATCTGAAATGCCGTAGTGGATGATGATGGCATTTTAGTGCTCTACAAGGAGTGAACTGGGGAGTTATGATGGTACTCTGCTGAACTGGTGCAATCCTGTCCTCTGTGATTTTGCTGGTTAAATCTAACATTTGTGACACTAGTGAAAAATAACTGAGATATGAGATGCAGGGAAGTTGAGGCTTTAAGAGTGCAAAGACTTGATACACTGAAAAAAAAGTCACCCAACTTGCAGCTAAAGTAATACAGAATTATAATTTTCTTTGGGACTCACAACTCCTGCATTTTACTTTCTTCTAACTTGGAGTAAGCTTGTGTATTTTTAATTTCTCTGCGGAAGACCTTTTACCTCTTATCTCTTACAGTTTTTATTTCAATAAGCAAAAATATTTGCCTAAGTTGTTTTTTAGCTCTCTTACAACTCGCTTTTCCATGACAATTTTCAGTCCTCTGGATTGCAGCAGGGTCTCAGTTTGCAGAGTTGTTCTTGCAGCTAATCCTCCCTCTTTTCTTTTTCTCCTCATCTAATTGTTCATGTTTTCAAACTTTACAATCTCACCAGCAAAACCTAGGCATTCTTTGGAGGCCTAACTTGAGGAGGAACACAGACTGAGCCCAGAAGTCTCAAAACAAAATCCTTTCTCTGCTTAAATGGGATGCTATCAAGGGGTTTGGGCCAAAGTTAAAAAGGCAAAGTACTATTTGTATAAGGAATTTCATGTAGTATTTTTAGTGATTATTTGAACAGCTGAAAAAAATCAAGAGTAAATGTTATTTTCTACCTTTCTTGAAATCCATAAAACAAGCTAACATCTACTTCCCAAGAGTCACTTTTTCTCCTGCTTTGACTTTCCTCTCCTCTGCTTCCATTGTCTCCCAAATGTGCGCCGGTCCCAGCAGCTGGTGCTGTATAGCAAGACACCGTGTTTTCTGAAATACCAATTTGAGTTGTAGATGACAGGATGATTAAAATGTTCCCTTACTTCCTGTTCAGTACCAGCAACCACTTTGCATCTATCGATATGGCTCCACTAGTGTTAACATTGACACTGCTTTACAGGGGGTGAGGATCTGCCCTCAAAAGTTTCTCTTATGCTTCAAAGAGACCCACCAAATTAAATGGGTTTGTGTACATTTTAAGTTGAGGCATAAGTGCAGAACTTCTAAGGAGGTATTAGGGCAGCATAAGACTGTTCTTCAGTGAAAGGCTTTCAAAATGAAAAACCATAGTGATTTGTCATCATAGGGCTATTCCCTCTGGGAAAAGCAAATGGAATACTAGAGCTGTTTCTAACACAGGTAAAAGGAGAAATAAACAAGAAAAATGCAAAGATCTCACTTTGAGAAAAGTGAAGATGAAGAAAATATTGTCAAAGCCTGTGCCAGCAGGCACAAGCATAGCAGATCTTGGAGGCAGAGTCTGACAGATAACAGCTTTCATAAACAAGAAAGGCTAGTACACTGACATGGAAAACTGCATTACCAGTAACACTGTGTGCTTATTTCATAATGATCTTGGTCATTGGCAAAGAAGCATGTCCTTCCAGAGGCAGATAGTCTGTTACAGCCAAGACAGGACAGTGCTGCTGTAGATCTCCATCACACAGAATTTTCACCAAAAGTAGATGTGAAAACACAGGAAGTACATCTACTGTTTCCCAGAGAGGAATCTTCCAGGTTTGCTGGTCAGCCAGTGTTATTTTACATGGAAATTATGGTACTTTGCATGTGGCTGTACTTGGAAAGTCTTTTTGTCATTATTATTAGTTTGAGGAAAGGAAAGCATTCATAGATTTGTAAGAGTGGGATATGGGAAAATACAAGATCTCTTTCAATGTCAGGTTGTGTACAAAGGAACCGTACCTCTCCCGAGGCTGGTGTGATTCAACCAGCTGGAGTCTGAATGTCCTTGAATTCTTGTGGTCCCATATTTTCAATAATTTGTTGCAGATACAAGGAATGAGCTTCAGCTAATACAGGCTTGGTACTATTCCTGGTGTTTAGGGTTCCCTGGTGACTTGAAAGCTCTTTCCTTCCTTTTTTCATCTGTAGTGTTTCCTCTTATTCTTGGCAACTTTCAGCTTGTGGCATTGTGCAGATATGCTTTCTGACATTGGAAATGAAATGGAAAGTCCTCTATGCAAATGACTAATGGCTAATAAAAGTTTAAAAATATATGTATCACAGCTAAGTCTAAGTGAACTGAAAGAATGGAAAACCTGCAGAAGTTAGGCCTCCAAACACACCTGCTAACTTCACTTGATTTCTGGGTTTGAAAGGAGCTGAAACCAATTCCTGCAGATTGAGAATGTGTTTTGAAGAATACCTTTTTGAAAGCTGAGAATCAGGGCTTCTCTCTGGCCCAATTTTTCAGACAGGAGCTAGATCAGCAAATATGTGTAATCTTAGACTGGGTCATGTTCCATCAGTAATAAATGGGAATGTGGAACAAGACTTTAAATCAATTGCATACATTTGATTTTGGTGATTTATTTTAGACAAAAGAGTGTTTGTGAATCCTTTAGGGATTCTTTTGTCTAAAATAAATTTCTAACATATTCATAAGTCTTCAGATTTTCTAGCATCCGCCTCTATATATTCCTTTGTCTGCAACATCTCATCTGCCAATGGAGATTACACTCCTCTAATGCCTGCGCATCCTGAGAAAGAATTTCTTATCCTTTTCTCTCTTCAGTTAATGACTTTAAGGGTCAGTTTTCTAACTGATTACATCTTACAGGGATACAAAACTTACTTCTTTTCATGAGATGGGAAAAGAAGGAAGGCAACTGATTCTACAGTGCTAGGTAGTTCACACCTTCTGAAATAATAAAATGTTAAAATGGCACAATTGTCCTCTATCTTCTCTTTCATTGAATGGCAAACTCTTACCATATGCTAAGGACAAAAGCCACCCCAGATGTACTCAGTTTGTAAACCAACATCACTTGCTCCACTCCTTCCATCTCCCATGAAATGAGGCCATCTGAATATTGAGTGAGTGATAACTAGGGATTTGGCCAACATAAATACTTTCATGTATTTTCACTTTTGAAAATACACATCATCTATTTTTGAACTTGAATGTCCAGATCTGAAGAGAAAAAAAGTTGATCGGACTGCCTTCTAGGCCACATCAAAATCCATTGAAGTTCAGAGAACTGCTTGAAGAGTAAGCAATTGAAAGAAATTTTTGTTGAACTCTGCTTGGACTCCTAACTTTGGCTGAAGTGCAGTGGGCACACATTTGCATATCTTGTTTGTCTGCAGCTGTAACTCAGCCCTGCTGCACTTTGCACCTCATCTTCTAGCCCTGTTTTTCATTGCTTATTGCACTGTTGGTCTCCAAATCACTACTGCTGCTGCATGTTTCAAAAACTAGGATGGGAGGAAATAGCAGCGCTTGGGATCAGTTTAATAAAATAATTACTTGTGAGCAGACCTGTTTTGCCATAAGATCATCTTTCTCTTTCTCCTGGGACTGAGAGTCCATGTGTACCTGCAAGCAGGCTTCTGGCACAGCCTCAGCACGCTGTCCTGTTGCTTCTGGGCTCATCAGAAACTGGAGTATGGAAGACAGGGACCCCTCTGGAGCATAATCTTGATCTGACCTGTCTTCCTTAATAGCTAAAGCTAAGCATGCCACTGCCTTCTCCTGCATCAAGAGTCCCTGCAACACTTCTGAGAGTTGTCAGTGTGTGCAGGGATGAGCAAATCATTGTTGCAGCACATTATTTCCTGCTTGTCACGGCTAGGCTATGTGAACAAAGATTTGGGAAGGGCACTACTCGTGCTTGCTGCAAACACTCTGGTGGCTAAAAAGGCCAATGAGATATAGGCAAGTCCAGCTGCAAAAGGCACAGTGAAAAATCTCCTTAGGCAGTATTGGCTAGGCACAGTTCTTTCTGTGTTGTCTTTTCTCCTCAAGACTAATTCTGTTTGTGTACTCCATGGAATCAGCAGCGTTATGGATGGTGTGTCTCCATATCTCCCGTTTGGAGGCCAGAGTGGACCACTGATGGTAGTCAATACGGCCAAGGCTGAAGTATTGTTTCAGGGAGTCCTTGTATCTCCTCTTTGGAGCTCCTCTCTTGCAGCAACCAGTGGCAAGTTCACCATAGGGCACAATCTTAGGGAGGCAGTGATCCTCCATCCTGGAGATGTGTCCTGCCCAGCGCAGCTGCATTCTCAGCAGCATGGCCTCAATACTGGTGACTGCTGCCTGTTCAAGAACAGAAAAGACCTGTGGCAGGCCTTGGAATGATTAGGATGTCCCCCCAAGTTCCTCAAAATTGTCATCCTGCTACATGAGGATCAGCGTGGCAAAGTCAGATAAGATGATGCACTTTCTGAGCCCTTTCCAATAACCGGGTGTGAAACAAGGTTGTATTCTTGCACCAACTCTATTCACAGTCTTCTTCAGCATGACGCTCCAAAGGGCCATGGCAGACCTCGATGAAGAAAATGGCATCTACATACGACATTGTATCAATGGAAGCCTCAGGAGACTGAAGGCCCACACCAAGACCCTCAATCACCTTGTCTGTGAGCTGCTTTTTGCTGACAATGCCACCCTCGTTGCTCACACAGAAGCAGCTCTGCAGCGCTTAACATCCTGCTTTGCAGAGGCTACTGAGCTTTTGGGGCTGGAGGTCAGCTTGAAGACAGAAGTTCTCTCCCAACCTGCACCTCAGGAAGCCTTCCATCATCACCACAGACGAATCAGAGCCTGAGTCAGTCCAGCAGTTCACCTATCTGGGAAGCATCATTTTCTCAGACAGTAAGATTGATAAAGAGATAGACAATGGGTTAGCAAAGGCATACAGTGCCTTCAGAAAACTCCATAGAAGAGTCTGGCACAATAAACACCTGAAGAAAAGTACAAAGATTAGTGTCTACAGAGCCATTGTGCTGTCTAATCTTTTATATGGGTCTGAATTGTGAGTCATCTACCGCCGCCACCTGCATCTCCTTGAACACTTCCATCAGTGCTACCTCCTCACAATCCTAAACATCTACTGGACTGATTAACTGACTAATGTGTCTGTTCTTGTACAGGCAGTGGTCACCAGTATTTCCTGCTTACAGTGGTAATTACAGCATACAGTACTAATCCTCCCTGCTGCTATTTAACATATGCATCATGCAGCTTTGTGGGCCTATTCATCATACGTCTGGGGCTCATCATGGACTGTCTGACAGCATGGAGCAGGAGTGGCACTTAGTGCCATGATCTAGTAATCACAGCAGTGTTGAATCAAAGGTTGGACTTGATGGTCTTGGAGGTCTCTTCCAACCCAGTTAATTCTATGATTCTATGAACAAGCCAGTGGCTTTTGTGAACCTGCATGCTTTCTGCAGATCAGGCCAGCACCTGTTTTTCTAAGGGCTTTGTTGTCCATCACCTGCTGCCAGTGAAGTGGCTCATAGGAGTCTCAACTAATGTGTCTCAGTTCAAATGAGCTGTTGCAGCTAAGGCCTACTCCTGAGTAAATTCACTTATATTTTAGGTAAAAAGTGCCAAATATTGCAGCCATCCAGGCACTTACAAGGAGCAAGTGCCAAGCATTTGGGTGCCAGGGTAGAAACTGCAGAGTCTTACATCAGCATACCTTGGTTTGCGTCTCACTCACTTTATCCTTCAGTTCTTTAATGGGAATGGATGGTTGTTCTCTTCTGATCTGTTGTAAAATGAAGTTGCTCTGCATTTAGGCAGAAAACTGACACCAGACGGAGCACCTCCCAGTTTTTTGTTCACATAGTAATGAAATACAGGAAGGAATCCCAACACGTAACATCCTAAATTATTTTGAAAAACTGTAACTGTTTCTAGTGTGAAGAGAAGGAACAGGGCTAGAAAATATGGGGAAGAAAAAAACCTCTTTGCCATTTTCATTGAATGTATCTAGCAGAATGGACCTACTTGAAGGTGTTAGTAAATGTACCTTGCTGGATTTCTATTGCTTCCTGCTAAAATTGTTTTTAGGCTGATGGGTAGCAACTCTATTGATTTTTGCAATTTTAATCTTCGGTTGGAAATTGCTAGGATGTTTCCCATAAGAGATTCCTATTTGCAGGCCTCTGGGTTTAGGAGTGGGTAAAACTATTCTAACTTAAATTTAATAATTCAAATTTAAACAAGAATTCATATTTAAACACTGCTCATTTTTGCAATTCTCATTCCTTTGTCTAAAAACAAAGATAAGATTGCAAAGAAGATTCACATTTTTTTTTCTACAATTATGACAAGATATCATTTTTCTACGGTATTACATGGTTTTCTAGAAGACCAGATTGTTGGTAGAAATAAGCAAGACTATTTTCTCCTTCTGAAAGAAAGGTAATATTTTTCCCCAATTGTTTTTAATTTTTCTAGTGAAATCTTGTCAGAAATAGTCTGGTTTAAATATTTTAAATCAAATTATTAATAAGACTGAAGCAGACTATCATGTTTTTGTCTAGGATTGTTATAGTTTAGCTAAATGAAGAAGATTTTTTAAATTGAATTTTTTTGTATCATCCATAGTTTTGGAAAACACAAGGGACACCTTCCCCATCTCTTCATCCAGGGAGGTCCTGGCAGGACTTACCACAAGAACTTAAGGCATTAGAACTTCCTGCTGCTACCAGAACTCACTCTCTGGTTCCTGGGGCTGCCACTTGGAGAAAGCCATCAGCTGCTGCAACCCCAGAGCCCCACGACTCCAACAGGGGCTTGCCCACTCACCGCGGCAGCCATGTTGGAAGGAATCTGGGAATTCTTCTTTCCCCTTTGGGGCGTTATGAGTGCCACATGTCACGCCGCTTGCCACCGGTACAGTCTGACGCCGCCTGGGAGCCCCACTGCCACTGCCACCCCTCACACCAGCCAGTGCCACCACCGGCTCTCCATGGGACCTCCGCAGGACTGCATTGCCATCTTGGTGCCATAGAACTGAGTGGCTGGGTTTAGGTGACATTTTTTCTGCTATTGTTTGGGGCTTTTGTTTTGTTCTGTTTTGTTCTCCATTTTTAGTAAAATACTTATCAATTTTCATACTTCACTCAGATGCCTTGGAATTTCAGCAAAATTCATAATTTAGGGGAGGGAAATAAATAAAGGAGGGGGAGTGGGAGTGTTTCTATTCCACTGGAGGTCCTGCTGCCTGGGACATATTGTCAGTAAACAAAAACAAGGATTAAGGCTAAAATTTTCAGTGATATCAAAGTGATAACTTAAGTCTTCTAAAAGTATTGTATTAAAATGGGAGAGCTACAGACTCCCCAAGATGGTTATCTTTTCTTAACTTTTTTTTTACCTTTTGTATCTTAATCCCATTTATACTGGTTCCACAAAAAAAACTTTGCAGACATATTTAAATTCAGGGTTTCTTGCAAACACTTTTTTTTGTGAAGCTTGCTATTTTATCCATAACTTCTTGCCGCTCTGCATGGAAGGTAGTTATTTTATTTGACTTCATTATCAAGCACTCTCATTTAGCATCAAGCTAGCGTGGTGCTAATTTTTCTATGGAGCTTTGTGGCAGAAGGGATGTCTCAGGAATAGTCACTGTGAGAATTACTTTGCATGTTAAGTGCCAACAGCTGGAGCAGTGTGATCAGCAACCTGCACATATGCTGACCTCTGCCTAGGGAAAGTAGTTTAGTGGGCTTTTTGCAAGTGGTAGGGGAGAAAATTGGCTCCTCTGAAGGTAAAAATGCCAGAGATGCTTGATGCATACCTGAAATGGAAAGATACTGTTTTCTGTAACCAAATGCTCCAAATCAAGATCAAAATCAGGAATCAGGAGCCTAAACCCAGTGTTTGTCGATGGCTTAAGGTGTCCTGCGTGCCTGCTGGCTGGAATACATGCTCTGTGACCTCCATCCTCCAGTATGCCACGAGGCTGTGGTCTTGCTCTTGCTCCTAAGGATGCAAGCTCTGGGATTTTGGCAGTCTTCTGCCTCTAAAGACTTAGACCCTTCTAAAGTGGGTGCCTGGACTCTTCTGGAGGGGTCTTGTGTTGCCCTCTGTGCAACATCCTCATTGCACTTGCTGAGGCCCTGAGTAGAGCACAGGAGTCTTTTACAAGGTTTTAAGGACTGCTGTATGTTACAAGAAAGTCTGACCAAAGAAAAGGGACAAACACTTTCATTTTTTTAATTTTTTTTTTATTATCCATCCAGTCACCTAGTTACTTATAAGAATGCTGCACTTTTCCAACATTTAAAATTGTGGGTGATGTGCAAGCAACTGTGAACCTACCAGCTTTTGGAACATGTAGCAGCATACACTAGGAATACATCCACGCAGGTTGTGTCCCTGTCTCAGGAAACTAGCATTTAAATATCTCACTTATTTCAGTATCGTATTTCTTTGAAAAATCCATACACACTTAGACATGTCAAGAGAAAATCTTCTGAATAGGGAATAATTCATGAGGCTGCATACTAGTTTAAAAAAAAACAAACAAAAACTGAAGCACATAATGGTAAATTTCTCAAATGAAAAGCATTAGGAAATACAGGCAGAAAGAATTGTTTCTAAAAGGGGATAGTTAAACCAAACATCCTTAAAGGAACATGACAGTAGACTGTACATTGTAATTTTTTGTTGTTGTTTAAATTAAAAGGTGGAAAAAGTCCTTTCACTTGGTCAAAACCAAAAAAGCAAATGATTTTCCTTCCTAAGAGTTTTGGAGGAGGGTTTTACTTCATGTGAGTATGATGGACATCAGCTTGGAAGCTTTCATGCAATTTGTAAGATGGTTGGTTCCACATCCCAAATTCTCCTAAGCTTAATGTTTGACACAAGCTCATCTGTACCAGAATTTGTTCCAAGGCATACTGACATTAAAGGCATGGTTGCAATTTTTTAAGAGACAGAATTCAGTAGTATGCCAAGGACCTAAAAAGTATCCCCAGGACCTGAATATTTGATTAAAAAAATTGCATCATAAATTAATATTCATACTTATGTGAATGTTTTTTCCCTACCTCATGTGGTACTTTACCATTCCTCCAGAAAAATACAAAAGTGGAAAGACCTGCTTTGAATTTTTACTAGAACTCCAGCGTCGTTGGAGAACGCATTTTTCTCATAGGTGACGGCACCGGTATATGGCCTGTCCCTACGCTTGTTTCTGCATTTGCACTTTAAAAGTTTGAAGGTAGTCTTCTGATGATGACAAACACCAGCAGAAAGAGAGGGTGAATTAAGACTCTTGATGGCATATCATCAAGTGCTGAAAATAAATCTGAGTTGAAACTACAACTTTGACTGCTAGAAAAGGAAACATCTAATAATAAATTTAACTGAAAGACAAAAAACCAAACTTAAAAGCCTTTCCTGATGAAATTCATTCTTCCAAACCAAGTTGAGGCAGTAAGCATGTCGAGGACAAGGGAAAGCCTTTTGAAAACTGGAACTATCCTTAAACATTCCTGACTTTCCCTGTTTTGTATAGCTGTTAAGGTGTAGAAGCTTATTTTTAAAACTCTGCAAAACATTGTTTGCAAAGTATTCCAATATCCATGGTAATTTTCTAATTCAATTTTTTATTATACAGGAGAGAATGATGAGACACTTTCATGCACATTTGAAATATACATTTTAAAAAAGTCTATTTCTTTGGAGTTAATCATAGCAGTTAGCAGAAATTCTACTAGAGATCTCTACAGATCTATTAGAGATCATTTGTCTACAATGGGAGACTCTGTAGGCTCAGATGAAAGATGGAATAGCTTTGTATTCCTGAGTAGGTGCATGGTCCCCTTTAGTATTTAGCTGCAGGAATCTTGATCTTGATCACAGGTGAAGGGAACTTCCACAGAACTGCAAACTGAGTTGAAGTGGTGGTGGAGGGTTACAAGACACTGTAATCGGGGGTTTTTTTGTATTTATGGTGTTGCTGCTGGACTGTTTGAGTCAAACTTCAGAGAGTTAGTGGCACTGTTTGTTTAAGACTGTCAACATTGCCTAGAGTGTAGATTGAGGGTTTTTTTGCTATAAAAAATAAAAATATCTTGTGTAGTTTTGTCTTTGCCCTCGTATTACAAGTAAAGAGGATTTAAAAATTGTTTTTATTTTACTGCTCATCAAGCTGGTTTTGGCCATCCTCAATAGTTCTCACATACATACAATGAAGTATCACAAACAGTGGTTACTTCATCCAGCTCCACTTTACTGTGAGGTTTTGCTTGCTCAAGACTATCAAATTTACATGATAAGTTGAGCTTCAGATGCCAGAAATGTCAGGACCTACAGAGATGAACATAAATCTAGTGACTAGTTATGCTTTATGTTCAGAGTAACTACATATAAAACTGTCAGAGCTGGCCTCACAAATTTTACATTTTCACCTGCTGTAGAAGTGCTTCTGCAAAGAGAAACTGTTCTATTTAGATGAATTGCTGAGTGTCATTATCTTTCTCGTTTTGGTGATTCCCCTTGAGATTTTGTAGGAATAAAAGTAGGGATGGCATAGAGGGGTTTTTTCTCTCACAGTACCAAAAGTAGTTGGAATTTCATTATGTGTGAAGCTACTGAAGAGAAGGAAGAGTAAGGTGTAAGGGATCATGTAGTCCCAAAAGCAGGGTGAGTAAAACATTTGAACTGTGAACTCTGTTATGCGTATTTATAGAGTTAAGTAGTAAAGCATTATCAATCACTCTACCTTGAAAACTATGTACCTTGAAATCTACGGGTTGTTTTTTTCTGGAGAAACTACACTTTTAACTTCTGACTGTTTGTGAGAAAGAACAGGTGGCTGGCTGCTTGTTTGTTAGGCTGGACCAGAAATAGTTTTCATTAATGAAAAGCAGCCTTGATGGGGTATAAGGTTTTCAGTAGAATTGTTCTACCTCCAACAGCTATGGTGTCAGGCTTGCAGTTTTTATTTTACTTTATTTTAAGAGCATTTTAATCACAGTCATGAATATCTCTCTCTCTAGAGCATAGATGGCTAACATTAATTCAAAGAATTAAGGAAGAGTCACATCAATTTTGTTCTTGCAAAGAGAAGCTAATAAACTATTTCAGTCTATTTAATCAATAATACTTTTATTTCCTGTAACTACTGGAATCTTAATGAGGAAATTAGTATTTATCCTAAAATGTATTTAATATTAAATCTCATTTTATAGTCTGATTCTACTAAGGAAGGCTTTCCAAAGGCCAAACCTTAATTATTTTCCTGTAGTTTTATTTTAGATAGAAACTAAAGCAATTCTTTCATATACTTTTTTCCCCCAAAGATCATTACTAATAAAATTTTTATTTCATACACTGCAGAGTGACTTGCTTTTGAACAGTATCTTTCAACAAAATTTTCAAAGCCTGTTTACTGATAGTGCAAGAATGTGAGTTTCATTATACTCCAGTGTGGTTAGAAAATATTACTAGATCATTTCTATAATTGGGGAGCAAATATCACAAAAATGGTGAAGCGTTGTGATGGTCATTGCTTAATCATCTGGCTGTGTAGCTGAATGTGTAGTCCAGAATTAGATGTGCAGATTACCACAAATCAGAAATAGACATTTTACATTCCTACAAAAATAAGAATAAATTTTAATAGTAGAACACTATTTATTTGGTAAAAGAAATTGGATAGGAGTTGTTATGTTACTGGGTATTTGGAAAAGTTAGGTGGGATTTTTTTCCCCATTTGTGAATTGGTTTGTTCTTTAGTTTTGGACACTCTTGTGCATTTGGATAGCTTTCTTTCAAAGAATGACTACAAATTGGCTCTACACAATGGCTAGAGAAGTGAATTTCTCTTTTGTATCTTGAATTAGACCTGAGAAAAATGATTGAAATCCTGCCTTGTGTGGGTGGTTCTCTTAGACTCCTAGTGTCACTATTTTGTGTTACTTATTTAGTGAAACTACATCACAACACTCCTATGAACAAAGCGAGTTCTCTAAATGCTGGGTAAAAGTCATGCTCATTCTCTGCTTTAGGTCAGAAAATAACTAAGCTGAGCTGAGGAAAAGAATTTAAACAGAAGGCAGTAAATTCTGCCTATAGGCATGGGAAAAGAGGGATAATATTATCTTCTGACTCTTCCTCAAAACTATCTGGAACAAAGCTCACTCTGTTTTGTGCGCTCTGCGAAGACCAAAAGTTCCTGGAATATGAGTAGAAGAAAACCTATTTTATATATACTGATACGTCTTGGACTCATTATGGATACTGAGCTGGCAGAGGAAGTGCTTTTGGAAGAACACAGAACTCTGAAGTTGGAGAACTCTGTTTCTACAGAATTAGGCAACAGCTGAGGAAAGTTTCTTGAGAGTTGTATTTTGGACTAGCTGCCTTTTTGGGAGACAGATACAGTCAAAAGTAACTTTCCCAAGGTTCATTTTGCAAATTAGCAATATCCAACAGCAACATCAGAAAGAGGAGCCAAGATAGCTCTGCACGCCCCTCTGTAACTACTGATAATGATGCTGCATTGAAAAATGGAGCCTTTTCTTTGAGCACTTTAACATTTGTTTCTTCAAAATATGAGAATATGGAAAAACTGTTTGATCAGAAGTGTTCACAGTGAATATTACTCCATCACTTTATACAATCGCTGTCATGATGGATTTGAACCCGAGAACCCAAACTCCACCGAGTAGTCATTCTCTGTGTCACAAGGTGGCAGTGCAGAGTGGGTTTGCAAATACATCCTTAGTAAATTTAGAAAAGCAATTTTTTCCCAGAGAAGTTTCTGATTTCTCTCTGACTGTTCAGATTCTAGGTTTTCCTTAGAGTCAGTATTGAGAAGTGGAAAACTTGCAAACTGCCTACAGTTACAGCATGAAGTCACATTTTCTTGAAATTACTCTTATACAAGTCTATTTAACAAAAAATTACAATGGATAGTATTTTACAGATAGATTGAAGACAGCGAAAAAGCCCAGCAGAAACTCAGCACTAATGGTAATGGAAAATTTGGCCACTATCACTGCAGGTTAAGCTGTAAGTTACTATATCAATTTGCTCAATAAGAGCTGTTAACAGATGAACCTTTATTGATTAATTTCTGTGGGGATTATGCATAATCTTGAACTGATGTTATGATGCTGGGTTATAACATCAGGAGATTCAAGTAGCTTAAACCAAGAAAGAAGTCAGAGAACCTGTTCTAGCTGAATTGCCCAAGGGAACAGAGATCAGATCACCTTTGTAAGATGGTGAACTAGAATTGCTGCAATAAAATGTGTAACAGAAAGAGCAGGTTTTACTTGCAAAGTCTTCAGTGGATTTCGGTCTACAAGGTTACTGAACCCTATTATGAAAGTCCCTACTTTTCCTCAGGGGAAGGAGGGACTGACAGAAGACTTTTTTTGTTGCTACAGACCTTCGTCTCTCAAAACCACTCAAAACAACAGGACCAAAGAATTAATTCAAATCCACTAGAATTAAGATTGTTGCCTATAGTTAGGGACCACTCTGAGAGACATTTAATGCTAGGCCATCTCACTGGCCAGTTATGCTGAGCTCAGAGGTGACATCCTGTTAGCATACTCATGTTCAAAGTTTTGACTCCCCTCTCAGTGTGCTGCAGTTGACATAGCACTTTATCAATAGGGAATAATAATAAAGGAGGAATGAGTGTATGTGGAGCGCTGCAGGAATGGTGTCCCATAGCTGCCATCGCTCCAGAGTCCAACAAACTACCACTGGCTTCCCCTCCTTCTCTCCCCACCATTGTGTCATGGGAGATGTATGGCAAAATTTGATTGCAATGCTGAGATATAGAGTTGTACATCATTCTGCCTGTGTCCTAATTTGTTACATTTACAATGCTGAAGAGCTGTATGACATTTAATTAGCAAAATTACTGTGTGTTGGCTAGCTCTAACTACCATTTTAAAAGGTAAAATATGGGTAATTTATCATGTGATGTATGTTCTGTACTAGTTTTTTAAAAAATAAATTTTAAAATAATAAAAAATCCTGCTCCAAAAATGGGTAAGCTATGATATGGCTAGCTAATGTAGTGCAACAGAATAACCAATGTAGTTAATTATGTCAAACAAGAATGGGTTAGATAATCCATTTAAATAATCATGGATCACTTTGTAATCATCACTATCTGTTTACAAATAACTTGTATGGATTTCCTCTTCACACATTCCTATTCTTAGAGCTGATGTGTGCACAGGACCCCAAGTCAAAGGGCTTTAGAATGGCTCAGCTTTAACAGCAGATGGCTTCTCTTTCTAGTTACCATGCTCTCAACAGCATCTATAAACATAATAGAGATTATATACAAAGATTTGAGATTAGGGTAGTCTGGGTATATTAACAGTATTTGGAAGGGGTAAATAAACAAATTATCAACATATTCCATAGAGGCCATCCAACCAAAAAAAAGATCCGTAACCAACTAGATGATCTGCAAGCAGAGACTTAATCTAATGTAATGGCCGCTGTAACTAGGACAGAATGGCACAATTTTAGAAATGGCTTACCATCTCGAAGCTGAGAGGACAGCACAAACAGCATGTGTTAGGGGAGAACAGATTAAACTATACGGGTTATACCTTCAAAAATTTGAAATATATGTATATGTAAATAGGAAACACTGATTTTTAATAAAGTGAGTACTGCATTTACAAATCACACAATATTTCTGAGAGCCTAGGTCTGGGAAAGTTTGGTTTACAGAGTAGCTTTCAGGGGGACTATGCCTATATGATACTCTGATATCTGATGATGAGTGAACATATACTATAAGCCGTATACTGCTTATCTATCTATCTATCTATCAATCATCTATCTATCTACTTACAGATACAAAGCATATGTACCTCCTACCTTGTCTGACTGTTTCCCAAAAATTACTATATATCCTAAATTTTTGAGGGCAAGAAGTATTAAGGGTGTAGATATTTTCATGCAGCTGCTCTTGCATGCTGTCTCACACAAAACTATGATAATCAAGAGCTAGGGCAGTAAAAAATGTTACAGAGTTCATAGGCTTAGCTGCAAGTATTCAGTGATCACCAGAAACCAGGTTAAAACTCAGGATTTATTTTTATTTTAATTCAGAAGAAGAATAAATTTTTCCACCTAGTTTTCTGGCTTACAAAGGTGACATGTTTTCCCCTTTGTTCTAGAACAATATTAGTAAGACAAATAGGCTAGTTTTACTTGGTTAAAAATGAAGAAAAATTAAAAGGTAAGATCTTAGCAGTTTTTACAGAAATCATGAAAATAATGTATAAGCTGCCAGATAGTTTTTTTACAGATAGTTTTTCTTTACAGATAGTTATTTTTTACAGATAGTTGTCTCAACAGCATCTATTTTCTCCTTCAGGAAAAGACTAGAGCTTTCATGTGTTCAGAGAAGAAAGGCATCAAAGGACATTAGTGCCACAGTTAGGTAAGTAAGTATATTTGTTGATCTCTTGTTCAGAGACTCTTCTTGCAAACAGCTCACAGAAGTGAGCTAACTGATTGTCTGGCATCTATATCAAAAGTATGTTCTGAAATAATATGAAATTCCTCTGACCCTGTTACAATTTTGCTTTTTGACTAAGGACTTAAATAACTAGGACACCAACGTTTATTTACAAGCAGTAAATATATAATACAGCAATAAATTTAAAATCTAACCCTATTTCTTCAGGATGTTTTAAAAATAGCTTTTCAGTGAAGAAAACTATAATGGATATCTGGTTTGTGAGCTTAGCATATTGCCTATAACCCCAGGGTTGCATTAACACATAATCTTTAAATAGTCCAATATTATTTTCTTTAAATAGGTTCATAGGAAAGTAAGTGCCTTTCAATTGCACAGAAATTTGCTGAACTAGGCTTTTTGCTGGTCTGTTTTTCAGAAATGTGCATCCTATCTCATTACTCAACACTACTGTTGTCACCATGTTAATTTATGCAAAGCGAATATAGTGCACATGCAGTAGTTAATCCTTAAAATGTCAGATAATGGTATAATATGCTTATATTTTTGAGATAAACATTTTTTGGGTGTGTTGAAAGGCAAATTTAGGGAGGCTCAGATGATAGCCAAGTTGTGGATTATGAACCTTGAATGCTAGTCAAACTGTGGACTGCAAGATGTGGGCAAGGGCCAACCTACCGTCGATGGACACTATGAATGGGTCTTGAGACACTGACACTGGGAAGTGGTCAGTGATATTTTGATTCAGCAAACAGTCTTCTCACTCACTGCCTAATGCAGTCCTTCATGGAGTAAGGGGTTTTGGAAGCTCCTTCCTTGGGATTTTGGAGTATTCCACAAGCTCCTTGTACTGGTGTGGTGGATATTGGTATGCTCCTCCCTAGGAATCTTCATGCATGCAAAGTTGCAGCCTGGTTTCTGCATCCTAACCAATAAAATGAAGCACAGCAAGTCATCGCCTTGCAGGGTTTCCATGGAAGTAAGAAGGCTTTGCTTTTTTAAATTTTCTGGCTTGGAACATTACAGAACAAAAAGCAGTTTATGAATACCATGCAAATTATGTCATAAAAAAATGACTAACAACTAGATGATTCACTGCAAATGTATTGGTAGCTGTGGTGTTTGTCTATTTTTTTTTTCCAGCTGAGCTGAGAGAGGGTTTATTGTAGAAGTCGGAGAATTCCTCCCATCTGAGAGATTTTGGATAATATTTGCTCTTCCCTAGTATGTGACTTAACAGTAGAGCTGGAGATTAGGTATTTTATCTCCCAAGAGCTGTTCACTTTTCTGTTACTGTCGTTTTGTAGTTGCATCATTCTCATTTGTCATCATCTCCCTATGGTTACACTGAGAATGGCCGTCACTGACTACAGATTCACTAGGGAAGAACAGGCAAGGATAAAAAGGGGTTAAATTTTCTATATAACATTCAACCACATTTCCAAGTGTATCTTAGGCTGAATAGCTACTTTTAATTCCCTGAATACTTTATTGATTCTGCAGTGACAGAAGCTGCCAAAACACCACTCTCTGTTGTGGCTTTTCAGTTCATCCTTGGTTTTTGCACAAATCTTCCATTGCTTTTACTAAGCAGAGGACATGCACACAACATCTAAGGACACATGAATCTACTGTTTTAATTCAAACTCAATATGAAACATGTTCTAAACTCCCATACATAATCTTTTCCTGACAAAACTGCTCCTGTGAGCCAGGAATAAAGATAACATCCTAAATAAGAAGCTGTTAAGACTGTCAGTTTACAGGTTTACCACCTTCTGTTGACTATATGCCTAAATGTTACTGGATAGGAAAAAATATACTCAAACAGTTCCTATATAATTTTACTTGGACGGTTTCTGCCATTGATGATATCACAGAGCTACTTTCATTGAGGAGGTTAACAGAGGATTACTGTTGGAATTTTTCTTCTCCACAGACACCCC
>VWZG01005138.1:10654-21101 GCA_013396735.1 Grallaria varia
AGCCTCTTAGTTTTGTGGGCTGTGAAACTAGTACCTATTACACTGTTATTCACATTGGGTGACGTGCTGTATTCAGAGGTTGGTGCCCTAATTTGTGCTGCGCATTTCAGATACATTCCAGTTTTATTTTATACTATTACCTAATAGTCTACAGTCCTTTATTTTAAGTTCTTGTAATACATTCAGGAGGCTAAGGTAAATTTTCATAAGAATACATTTATTTGTGGGTTTTTTTCCAATAAGCCAAAGGCAAATACTAAGTAATAGAATTAATACTGATCAAATAATTAACCGAATTTAATTAAATTAATGAATTTAGAGAATTGACTACTGATTGGGCAAAACAAAGAAAATAGGCCTGTGAGAGTTCCTCTTTACTACTAAAAACAGTGCTAAAGTCAAGTGCTTGCTTAAGAGTTTTACAGGATTGTGTACCTTAGCAGTCACCTCTTCTTCCAGCCCACTGTTTCTTCCTTTCAAAATGCTAATAGTAATAGCAACACCTTATACCCTCAGACCGTATACACTCATTGAGGCATAAACCCACAAAACAGTAACTAAGAAAAGGTCAAAGGGCAGGTGAACTAAAAGTTCACAGGCCAGTCATAACTCATTTGCTACATGTCATCCATCACCAAAGTTTTGTTTATTCCAGTGAGAAGCCTTTTGGGAAAAAACTCTTATCTTCCTGAAGAAATGAAATGTTTAATACATTGCTATAAAATCAATAAGTATGTTAGGAAAGGTTTAAATGAAGTACTTCTGGTAAATACCAATGTGATACCTAATACACAGCATCCTATTTAGCTAATTCATTTTAGCCCCTATAGGAGGCTGTTGATTTTAAAACAAACTGCAGTGAGAGAAATCTATTGTTATGCATGTTAGTGCTCTTGTAACTGATCTTAAAGACAAATTTAATTTTCATGTTACAGTGATTAAAATACGAACTTAGATGTTCAAAGCATGTACTGTACAGTATAAATTGAGAACAGGACATGAGTAGTCCATGTCTTCTGGTGCTGACAAAAATAAAGTAGTGATGAAACATCACAGACTGCAGTTCATGACAGCTGATCCGTGAGGTAGTATCAAAATACCTGCTAATCACTGACTCATTCTCTGTTCACTTTTGTGGCTAGATGAGAATGATAAAGTGTGAAATTATATATAGACCTTGAGAATATTTAGTTCCTAAATTTCCCAGGCTGCAAAGCAACATATACCACATCATGCTTATGGAGGAACGGAATTTACTAAGGTAGGAAAACTGCATTTTTCAGTAATTAGATTAGTTTTCTTTATGACAGCCAACATTAATGTCCAAATGCTGAAAGTATTTAACTAGTGCACCTTTTTAAGAATTGCTGAGCAAACCCAGTTTGTTTTAGCTGTTTAATTAGATTAATTTTCTTCCAGTATTAGATTCACAGTTAAACCTTTACCAGTTTAACATGAAAATCTTGTGGCCAATGCAGCAAAATAAGAGCTATGGTATTTCAGAGTATACATTTTACACCTTTGTTATTAAATGTGAGAAGAGAAGAATGAAAGAGTGGACAAATCTTCCAGAAATCACTAACTAAGGGATTGACATGCAGTATTTACTGACTTAAGTATAAGCATTGAATTTTTTGCCCATAATGGCAAAACGTTTTTTCCTATTGGTTCACTGATTTCAGCATGCACTGCCAAGATCTTCTTAGCTAATTTAAAATAGTGTTTATGACATAGATGAATGATATTTTCATAAAAGTTAAGGAACAACATATTTTAAAAGTTACCCCCAACACTTTTTATCAATGTTTTCCATGTGTTATCATGTTCATTACAAACTGAGTATCAGTAAGAGCAACATCAATGAGCAAAGCAGAAAATGTATGAGATCATCTCAAACTGGTATTAAGAGCTATCTGTGTGCATTTGTCCTTTCTTTGTCCATTTAAAAGAGGTGAAGAAAATATGCCATATCTAATGATTTAATATCTTGTCTGGAAACAAATCACAGTTAAATCATTCACGGTTAAGTTCATGATATGACAATATGTGGTACACATACATGTCTCTAAATATTTATACTGATTTTTCTTTAAGAGAAAAATATCCTAATTCCAAGTTGGGGATCTATGATTCCTCTCTTCTGCCAAAACAAAAAGTCCTTTTCTTTCTTTATACAAAATGCCATATCTACAGAAATATGTGTGCAAAGGACAACAGAATAATTGTGGCAGCCTTGTCAGCACTAGAGATGTACAAACCTTTTCAAGAAGAGGGAGTGTTTGAGAAAAGAGATCATCTGGCTAAGGTTGTCTTCATCATAAATCTGAGTATTCTTTGTATAAGCGAATCATGGAATCATAGAAACAGAATGGCCTTGGTTGTAAGGGTCCTTAAAGATCACCTGGTATCAATCCTCCTGCCATGGGCAGGGACAGTTTTCACGAGACCACATTGCTCAGTGCACCATATAACTTGGTCATGAACATCTCTAGGGATGGGGCAACCTCAGCTTCTCTCAGTAATCCGTTCCAGTGACTCAAAACTCTCACAGTAAAGGATTTTTTCCTGATATACAATCTAAACCTACTCTCTTTCAGTTTGAAACTACTTCCCCTTGTCTTGTCACTACAAACTCTCCATGTACAAAGACCCTCTTCAGCTTTCTTACTGACAGCCGTCACAGACTGGAAGACCACAATTAGGTCACCCTGAAACTTTCTCTTCTCCCAGCTGAGCAATCCCAATTCTCTCAGATTTTCTTCATAGGAAAAGGTTTCATCCCTCTAATCATCTTGGTGGCCTCCTAGGAGCTCAATGTCCTTGCTGTGCTGAGGACCCCAGACTTGGATGCAGTACTCCAGGTAGTGTCTCATGTGCAGACCAGAGGGGCAGAATCACCTCCCTCACCCTGCTGGCCACGCTGTTTTTGATGCAGCCCAGGATACAACTGGCATTCTGGGCTGCAAGTACACATTGCCAGCCTCTCATTCACCAGCCCCCCCAAGTCCTTCCTGGTAGGGCTCCTCAGGGCTCATTCCCCATCCTGTGTTGATAGTAGAGGTTGTCCTGATGCAGATGCAGCACCTTGCACTTGGTCTTGTTAAACCTCACATGGACCACTTCTCAAGTTTGTCCAAGTCCGTCTGGATGGTATCCCATACTTCAGGTATGTCAACCACACCACTCAGCTTGGTGTCATCTGCAAATTTGCTTATGGTGCACTTGATGCCTTCCGTTATGTCATTAATGAAGATAGTAAATAATATTGGTCCCAATACAAACCTGTCAGGGACACCACTTCTCACTGATGTCCATTGGGACTCTGAGACACTGACCATCATATGTGACTGTCCAACCAATTCCTTATCCACCCAACAGTCCACCCATCGAATCCATCTCTAATTTAAAGAGCAGGATGTTGTGGTAGGATGTCCTCACCATCAGAGGAGCTCCAAAGAAAGAAAACCACACAGTCACATCCTTGTTAGCTAGCCTGAATAGGACACTGCAAGGAGGTGACGTGCTGTGCAGAAGGTGAGTCGGTCATGGCAAAGGGCCTTGAATATGCTCTGCCAGTCCATGCTTCACATCCTTCAGTGGTGCTTCAGTTGTGGCCTACAGCAAATAGAGCTGATGGGAGTAGAAGACAAGGGGCCTTGGAAAACAAGTAAGATCAATACCAACTCTATCATTTCAGTGCTGGTTCTCCTTACCACATCCTACATCTGCAGGGCAGGAGATAACAGCTGAATCTGCACCATTTACTATTGACAGCAGAAGAAAATTTCCCTGGACAACAGTTTTAAGACAAAGGCCAACAGGGGGTAAAGTTTTACATTTCTATAAAGATACACTGCTGTATAAAAAAATCACTAGATGTCTACAGGGTCGAGATGAATAATCAATAGGGTGCAGGTGTAGTCAAAGCTTGTGTTTTAGGAAAGGGTGGGATAGGCCCAATGTGTCTGCAGGCTCATGCACACATGAAATCTAGTTTTCCAATCTTTGCAAAATTTTGCCTTGAGTCACACTGATTTGAAATCTAGAGATATCGCTTTATCTCATGTGCACCCCTTCCTCAGAATGAATAGCCAACATTTAGTCTAATTAGTAGCAGGAATGGAAATTCCTAAATTTTAACAGTCAAACCATATTATTTGGTGATAGTTCTGCTCAGAAAAACCATGGTGTTGTGTCGAAGGTGGTAGCATAGCAGTTTCAGTTAATTTTAGCATGTGTAGAAAGAAGTTGAGATTTTAAAATCCATAAGATATCCTATCTATACAAGTAAGATTTAAAAGTGCATCAAGTGAAGCAAGATTGAAATCCTAATGCTTTATATTTTGCATCCAGAAATTAGAGTTCTACATAATTTCTATGAAAACCAGTTTTTTTATTTTACAGTTTCACAGTAAAATATAAAATTTCATTTTCTTAGCTTTTAGATTCCTTTATAGAAAAGCATACTTCATGAAATCTTCATACACATTATACTCTATCCATAAAATCTTCATATGACAAAACCAATAAATAATCTCCATCCAAAAATAGTTCTGTACCATCCATGTTCTTGATGATTTCTTTAGGAGTTGCTGAGTAGCACTTTTTAATATCAAAACAACTACTGAGGTGCCCAAACTGAGGTTTTTAAGTCTTGCTCTCCAGTATCTGATTTTTAAAACCTCGCCCAGCATTTTTAGACAGATATATCATTAAAGATTAATTCTATTTAGCCATTTTCAAGATTTCATTGCAAAACTCAGAACAGTGGTGTTCCTAAAATCAGGAAGCAAAAGATTTTTGGTGAGAAAGAGATGATTAAAAACCATTGCATGGGTGAAAGAATACAAATTAAAAGGTGTCAGTCAAAGTTACAGCTGCATGCAGGATAGCCTTAGCTGAAATAATGATGTTTAGACTGCTTTAAATAATTTAAAAATATCAAACCCAGTTTCTTCAATCTGCATTTCATGGATAAGTGGTCTACTGAAATCCAGTTGTAACTTCTTGAATGCATTGATCAAGTTAAGTTGATGCTGCCTCTGAAATCCCATCTTCCTCCTCACCTCAGCTTCTTATTCATGCCCTGAATGTAAGCAAAAGGTTAACCTAGTAAAAACAAACCACTATATCTCAACCAATGATCTGACTGTCCAGGAAGACAGGGATGAGCAGCTAAGAAAAGAGTGCCTTGGACTACTTTCAGCAGTAGTGATCACCTGTGTTATTTATCAAATAATGGCTTTAGCAGACTTTAGGATAGCTGCAGATTACTCTGAACTAATGCAGAGCTAGAGAACTTTATTAAGATTTGGCTACTTCTTGTCTGCTTCAGTGAAGAAACTCTGTACCTAAATGCTCATTCACTTCTCTCAGTGATATTTACTGTTCTTGGGCCAGATACTGATTCCGAAAAACCTCGGCGTGAAAGAAACTGCTAAGAGAATTTTGTATCTTTGAGCAGCAAGGTGTTTATTGACAGCAATGGAGGCAAGCCAGTTCACACTGGACAAACTCGCCTAATGGCATCAGTGAAAGCAAAGTGTTTTATACAGTCTACACACAGGATTACATCATCTTAACATGCATATTCACACAATTACAACATCTATTAATCATATTCGTAACAGGTGGAGTTAAGGCGGGGCCTGGGGTGGAGTCTACTGACATCGTCTTTTGGCAAGGCCTTTTGGGCGGTTCTTCCAGCCTTCAGCCTCACCTTGAGGGTCTTCAGCTCTTCTTCCTCGCTATGACCCTTCTACTTTCCATTGTTAGTGACCTGCCAAATGAAGCATGCAAAAACCCTTGGCTTCAGGCCTTTTTTTGCCTATTGAGATGTCTACCTAGTCTTGATTTATGGCCTATTTCTATTCTTCTAACTTTTAGATTTCTTTGGTCCAGTACACAGAACAGAATGAGTTGTTTTAATCTTTGGGCAACACAGGTAGACTAGAACAAGGTACTGCAGTTAACTCCTTTTAAGCCTTAGTCGCATTTCAATACTTCACAATTTTTATTTGTCATAGCAAGAATGTACAATTTCAATCTCCTGGCAAAAGTCAGATTTCAAACTTCAGACGTCAAAACTATGTGGTTTTGCTTCATATTAAAAAAGAGAACAGTCATGGTTTAAAATGAGAATGTGAATGATTATTTCTCAACTACATTCAAATAAAAAAATAGCTGCAGGGGACTCTAAAAAGTACTTACTTTCAGGGAGAGATAAAACCTGAAAAAAACTGCAAGCCCGAAAAAATGAATGGTCCGGGAAGTCATGAATCTGCAAAGACAAGTAAGTATAATACAAATTATTTTGCAATGTTAAATGTAGCAGGTGCTACCCATAAGCTTTCTATAATAATATAAAACCATTGATACATGAAGTAGAAAAACATATAATCTGGGTTTTTTTAGAAAGATTAATGGCAATAATATTTGTAAAGAAAATTTCTGTATTACTCACATTTGTAGTGCTTTTGAACACTCGTTCAAGTTCACCTGAGCAACTGCTGCCAGTTCTCTGCTTTAACATCTCTCTTTCATATACTAGATAGTTGTGTGGACAGTGTATTTTCACTAACCCTCCTCCCCTCCCTTTATGCCTTTCTTATTTTGTGTGAAGTAGCTTTCAAACCTTTCATATTATTTTATTTCTTTTTTAGTTTTCCAATATGAAAACAGGTAATTTAATAAGCAAAAAAAACCCCACCTACCAAAAAAAAAACCTCAACAGATTATTTTTCTGCTTAAAAATTTGGGGAAGTATGAAGTGATTGTTTTCTATAAGTCTGTCTTAATATGAGCAGCAGTGAATTGGTTGTGCTGAAGAATTGCTGTAGTTGTCTTGGGCCAGTGCAGAGGTGGGACTTTTTCTCTTCTACCAGGAAATGAGCTGCCTGTGGGGGCCGTGATGGGTGCAGTGGTCCCTCGTCTTTAAGTAAATATTGAGCAGGTGTTAGAAAGGGACAATCAGAAACCCAGGAAGGGTCTTTGTGTAGAAGAAGGTCAGATTTGTGGTTATTTGGGGAAGAAAAAATGGGTTGGTGTAGAAACAAAAGAGATGAGCCATGCAAAACATGTACATCTGAAAGAGGCTGGGGACTTTTACATCCGGGTGGCCTACTGCCTTCTCTGAATGTGCCTGAATGTCCCTGGAACGCACGCTGACAAGGAGACCTCTGTAGAGAGGCTGCTCTGCAGAAATAGAGTGGTTCAAGATGCTCCCTCAAAGAAAGGATTTTAGCACAGGCATCTTTATCATGAGTAACCAAAATTAATCCCTCGGCCCCATTGTGTGTGGTGTTCAAATCTTCCTTTGGTATAGCTAGAGCTGAACCCCTCTCTGGCTTCAGGCCTTCTGTCCCATTGAATCTACTGCAGTTGCTACTACTTTCCTTGTTAAATTTTTTGGAGCACAGAACATCACAAGACCTGAACTGGGTATTGGTATATAAAGGAAGGACACACATACTATTTTATTTCAGTAGTTTAAATCAAAGAGAGACCATTATTTGACTTACATAAAATGTATTTGAGAATTCAAGCTTTTATGCTTTCTATGTATTTGTTGTGAGACATTAGATTATTACACTAATTATTGGCTCAGACCAATTCAAGGGCATGGGTGGGGGGAAGGGACAGGACAAGTTTCACACAGGTGAGGTGGTGCCCTATTCCATACCTCAACTCCTCTGAGATTCCTTGAGCGGCCCCAGAGCGGCTGGCACACAGGGAGTACTGCCCCTCACCCTGCTCTAGAGCAAGACGTGAAGCTGGACTTGCACAGACTCTGGGTTGCAGCTGTTTCTCTTTTTTTCTCTCTTTCTTTTCTTCTCCTAATCTGCTTTCTTGATATTTGGGGTAACTTAAAACTGGCTGGGTTAGATTTTGCTAAGTTGTATGGATTTGCATGTGCTGAGTGAATGGTTTGTGGAATCCTTTACTTTGGTACAATGTTGATCTTCAAATTTTTGCCAAGTTCCCTTATTTTCTAAAGTTTGCCGGGAAAAGCATGTTGCTTTACCTCCTGAGAAAACTTATCTAGTGTCTTCTCCCTTGTGCCCTCTCAAGGTATAAAAGAACTGAAGACCTTTTTAATAAACTTGGCGGGTGAATTTTTTGGAGCCTAGTGTATTTTTAAAGTAAAATCCCTTCAATGACCTTGTAGCTCAGGACTTGGAGTCTTACATTGGTATATCATCATCATGGCTGGGCTTCACGAACGAAGATTTTGGNCGATCTTAGGGAGGCGGTGATCCTCCATCCTGGAGACATGCCCTGCCCAGCACAGCTGCGTTCTCAGCAGCATGGCCTCAGTACTGGTGACTGCTGCCTGTTCAAGAACAGACACATTGGTCACATAATCAGACCAGTGGATGTTTAGGATTGTGCGGAGGCAGCGCTGATGGAAGTGTTCGAGGAGACACAGGTGGCGGCAGCAAAATTCAGACCCATATAAAAGAGTAGACAGAACAATGGCTCTGTAGACACTGTACATTAGTACATAACCTTACAAATACTTGCATCAAGTAAGTAAATCATCAGTGCTTTGCTTTAAAAAAAAATCTTTTAAAAAGAGACAAATTTGGATGATAAAAATTATTGTCATCTATACTTTAAATATGCTGTTTAGCATCACACTCTCTGCAGAGAGAACAAGGATGAAGCCTTGTTCTGCATCTGAGTCTGGTCTAGATTCTGCACTTGATTGTAAGTGGCTACTACTGCACTCTAGGAGTCTGCTTCATGGCGATTTAGATGATCCAAGTGGAGCTTCTTCCCCTCAAGTGTTTACAATGGATCAGACTTGATGTGGAACAGAATCCGGTGAGATACTGCAAAGACATCAATCTTATCTATGATTTGCTACCTACTGGTGAAACAGCAGTCAATGGCTTTGTCAAAGTCATTGCATGGTCACTGCATTTGGAGCATGGATGTCATTTGGGGAGTGGTCTAACAGAAGGGCAAGGTTGGTATGAAGAATTGTACTGCATTAATGTTTTTTCCTCCTTGTCTACTGCCACAAGGTTTCCACTGGAAATATTTCCTTATAATAAGAAGAACCCTGAACATAAGGAACATATGGTAAATCGACAGGATGCTATTTAGGATTTTATTTCTAATTAAATTTTAACAGTGTTTCAGCCTAAATCTCATTATTAGTTACCAGGATTTGTCAATTAAACTTATGTACCTAGGAAGCATTTCGTCCATTAAAGTACAGTCTTTGTACATTTCTAATTTATTCTTGTATCATGAATTTTTCTAGGAAGTAGGTCTAACCAACCATAATTTTAGCAGCTATGTAAATTCATGCATAAAATTTATTCCATTAAAAGTTGTTTTAATATGTTGGACAATTCTATCATTGACCTGAGTTTTCATTAATTTTTGGTTTTGCCTCCTCATTAAACATTCTTTAAGAGGATTTCACTCAAGTTAGTGTATTTAAATTACTGTGCAACAAATCTATTCTTTTAATGAGTTTATTCCTGTTTTAAGGTATTATTTAAAGCAGGTTGTGGAGGAAGTAGATACAGTAAATGGATAAAGTAGTGTCCAGGCAAAAGGTTAAGGATTTGCTGTCATTATACAGAATGAAAATCTTTCTGGAGACACCTCATTAATGGAAAAACCTTCCTCTCTTACATGCACCAACAAGAAGTTCATTACTCAGTGAACTTCTGCTTATCAGAGATTATTAGTTCTTTTTTTCTTTTAGAGAGACTTTATCCTCTAGTAACTAATACAACCATGCCTATGGTATGAGCTTGGCTTAGCAGTGTGAAATAGTAATGAATTCAGACAGTTTAGCCAATGGATTTCCTCACTGGACAGAGTGGGTGGCTGGAAAAGTAAAGGACAACATCAGTCGAGATTTTTGCATTCAAAGTGCAAGAAAATCTTCCACATTTAATTCACAGACTGGGAATGGAAATGTCATTGCCTTGCTCAGAGGGTTAATCACTTTCTAATTTAAACTGGCAAATTTTTTAATGACACTGTGAAATTAGCAGCATTTTATTGTGTTAATTATCTTCAGGACACTACATCATTACTTCTAATAAATGTAAATGTGATTGCCTCTCCTAGGACAATATAGAGGCAAGGTGAATTTTTATTGGCTATTTACTCGATTTGACACAAATTGTTCCCCCACCCTGTCCTCCTGCTATGTAAAGCATATTCAGTATGATTTAGTGCACTGCCTTGTTTTCCGTGCACTTCAGTCAAAAAATATATAGAGAGGTATTTTAAATGTCATTAGAGCTCCTTGCTCAATCAAGCTAATTTTCACTT
Source organism: Grallaria varia (assembly GCA_013396735.1). Lineage (NCBI taxonomy): Eukaryota > Metazoa > Chordata > Aves > Passeriformes > Formicariidae > Grallaria > Grallaria varia. The sequence goes on from VWZG01005138.1 coordinate 20,957, forward strand.
AAGACAAAGCTGATTCTAAAAGTCATATTAACTGTATTAAAACTAGGATGTAGGATTTGAGAATCTATCAATAATTAAATATTCATCTTTTTTTGACAGACTTCAAATGCCTACTAGCATGTGCCTTTGTCAAAACAGACAAGAG
>VWZG01005139.1:0-26894 GCA_013396735.1 Grallaria varia
AAAAAGAAAAAAAGAGGAGAAAATAGAGACAGCTAAAATCTGTCTCCTGCCCACACAGTGGAAAAGAAATTTCTGACAATCGGAGGAAGGGAACTCGCACATAAACCAGAAGGGGCAGACGGGGGATAACAAAGGAGGGAAGGAGCCGAGACAAAACACAGCAGGCACCTGTCCGGGCACACGCCCCCCGGGGAAGGGACGGGGCGCGCAGCCTCCCCTCTGCCCACCCATGCCAACAGCAGCCAGAAACCTGTGCCCCGACCGGCCTGATCCCACACCGGGGCTGGGACTGCTGGCGAAGGACCCCCATACCGCCCCACCGGCCCGTGTTGGTGCCTCCCGACCCCTCTTTGGCAGCCCGGGTCTCCTCTCTGCACACACCAGAGCATGGTGACCTTAACCAGCCAGAACAGGGCAGCCGTGGGGACAAAGGACACAGGTCTACGTGCCTCCCTCCAGACCAGCCAGCAATTGATCCCACGGCATTCGAGAGCTGCCAGTGGGAAGGGGTAACATTCCAGACCTCCTCCTAAATCACTTTCTCAGCCCAGTTTGCAGAGGTGCATCCCCCAACTGCTTCTGCTTGGGCTCCGATTTGCTTTCCCAGGCAGCACCCACAGAAAACTGGAGGTGAAGGTGCAGGGTGGAGGAGCTAGAGGTGATCCAGGCTCTCTGCATTTTAGTGAAGGACCTCACAGCACTGTCACAGCAATGATGCCCAGGGGCTGTTGGTCCAAGGAGGCACACAGCACTTCTTATATTCCCCTTTAGCACGGGCAGGGAGGAGCCCTGGCATGGCACAGCCCAGCTGGTTTGCACAGGAGCACCCAAAATCTTGTCACTGCTGGCTTCTTTGACCATGCACTGCAGCCTTAACCAAGGGGTCATTTGGGTGGACAGGATGCCTCGACACCTCAGTGCCCTCCCAGCTTCTACCTTTCCCCACATCATTCCTTTGCATCCCAGACAACCTGCGCCTCTTGGCAACATCCTGGACTTCTTAAGCTTCCACACCTGGACACAAAGGCTGCCCTAAAGCTGCCCCTGAAGGGAGCCCAGGCATGTGCTGCTGCAGGACACACAACCCCTGCCCTGGCAGCACCACAGGTGCACATCAGCCAGAGCCAGGACACCAGGTTATGCTCCTTTTGCTTTGCCAGGACACTGCATGGTTCTGCAGTGCCCCACTGGCATCTCTGGGGCTGGGAAAGCAGCACAGCTACACACTCAGCCACCCCCTCTCACAGGGATGCCCACTTGTGCCACACAGCCCGGGTGCCATCTCTTTAAAACCTTCATCCCTAAATCTGAATGAAGTTAAGGGAAGAAAATCCTAGAGATCTGTGCTTCATTTAAACGTCTCCTCCAGCGCTCCCATTCATTCATGCTCCTGCCCCAGCATGCTCCTGCCAGCACCTCAGGGATGAGGCACAGAGGAAAACCCACAAATACCCATCCCTCTTTGGGATGGATAGAAATCCCTCTGCCAGGGCACTGCACACCAAAATCCAGCCCAAGCGAGGCCACCCTGGCATATCCAGAAGAGTACAAATGCTGCCAGAGGGTCCACCCATGTCAGCAACCCCATTTTTCACTCTTTCTCCCATGTTCCTGTGAGCTGGCACTGGTAGGTATGCAAATGCTCCCTCCCTCTGAGGGGGCAGCCCTACAGCTCCCCAGGCAGGGGGCTTTGACAGTCTCTCACACAGCCCTGCCTGTGTGCTGCCCCCAAATTCTGCCCTCCATGGCCTCCCTGCAACTGAGACATCCCAAATGCTCCAAGACCCCTTCTTGGGCGACAAGCCCAGGGTCTTTATTTAAATATACATATATGCTGTTACTTGGGGACCAGAGATGCCTTGGATTCAGATGTATCCATGGTTACCTGCTCACGGTGGGAGCAGGGGGTAATTGAACTCAGGGGGTTCACCATTCATTGCCCATCTCCTTCTCCCCCTCCCAGCAGCCCTTCTGCCTTCCTAGCAAGGCTGCTCCCAGCTCCCCACTAGCGCAGCAGGAGGGGGAGGAGAAGAGAGGTTCTCCCCTAGAACTCGTTACGTGAATAATTTTGTCAGCTCCGTGGATGATTAGACACGAATGCGGATCAGCTTCCTCATCCTGAAAGAAAAGACAATCCCGATCGGTGCAGAGACGAAGCCAAGCATCTCCTCCCACCACCCAGAGCTAGACAGGAATGAAACATGGAGACAGCATCAGGAGCAGTGCTGGCACCCCATCTCATGGGAGCCAACGGCAGCAGCCACCCCACAGCATTCCCGATGGGCTCACAGGAGCTTCCCTCACCCACAAGTATCCAAAGTAAAGGTGAGTGCCTGGAGTGGAGTGCTGGCTGGAGATGGAGCCAAAAAATGCAGGACTGCAAAGCCCAGCTAGACGGAAACAAGCATCTTTTACATCCAGGAGCATCAGACTCTGCCCAGCTCTGAGCTTCGTGGAAGCACGTGCAGACACCTGAGTATCTCATCCAAACCCAGCACCACTTGGACTCGCTCCACGGTCTCTGCTGGCTGGCTAACCTCTTATTCCCATAGAGCAGCACCGGGTACAGTAACCCCAAGGACCTCCCTGTTTTTAATCCCACTTGCCTTCCGTGAAGCACAAAATCCCAACTAGCTTTCCTCCTCCTCCTTCTCACACGTACAGGCACAGACACTTCGGGTGCGGACTAACGGGAGGCAGTTCAGAGGGCAGTAAAAAGAGCAATCAAAGGGGCAGCAAAACAATCTGTTGGTAAAAAGAGGCCAAAAGAAATTGATTTGTCTAGCATGGAAGTCAGAAGGCAGAAGAGACTCCATAGCAGTCTTCAATTATGTACCAGGCTGCTGCAAAGGGTATGGGAATAAATTGTACTGCATCCCCACAGGGAACAGGACAAGGAGTAATGGGCTGTAAATTGTAGATTAGACACTATAAAGAAACATCTCAATGGCAAAAATTATTTAAGCTTTGGCTTAGACAGCTGGGAAGCTGCTGGGATTTGAGAGCAGGTGAGAAACACTGATGAGGTGGACTGGATGAAGCAGCTCCCTTTTTGAAAGTTGGAAAGGGACCCCCCCCCCCCCCCCAATATGCTCCTGCCCTGGGATTTTACCACTTAGTGGCTGGTTCAAGCTAAATTTGCACTGGTTTCTGCCAAGCATGAGTGGACCAGCTACTTTTTTGGGAGTGATGCAGAACACACCATGCCCAACCCTGCACAGTACCTCCCCAGGGGTTATTCTGCCTCCACCTTCTGCAGCACCCATGGCATTGCAGGCAGAAAGCATTAGGGTATTTTAAACAGAGCTAAGAAGGCAACAGAAAGCCCAGGGCAGCTGGAAGAATCCTTTAAAAAAGCCCCATATTTTCAGCAAAGCCTCCAAAGCTGCTGGAAGCATCCATATGTGAGCTGCCAAATTGTCTGCTGGTCCCATCGAGTGGTGAGAGTTAGAGAGACCCACCAGAAAACCGTGGACCCTCATGGGGAACAAGTGCTGGTTCCCCCCATAAAGAGAGGAACTTGCAATTGCCATAGGGAAGAGAAATTGTGTAAGGGTTGTTGTGTGATTTTCCATGCCTGTAAATTCTCAGAAACCCGTGAAACTGGTGTGGGGTAAAAAAAAAAAAAAAAATAAAGCACCTTCCAGTAAATGCTACATCATCCCATTAAGGTTTATTCCTGAGAACCTGCTGGGGCCAAACTACATGCTTCTGTTTAACAATAAGAGAGCCCATGGAACTTGAAACATCTCTAATAATATTTACTCTTTCATAGTAATATTAACACTGCAATGAGGACAGAGGAGGAAAAAAAGTCCTAAATCTCAGGATGTTTGTGTAAAGTGAGACTAAACTTGCCCAAGGTAGGAACTTCTCCAAAAACCAGACAATCCTCCCTGGAAAAAACTTTTCAGTAACAGAAACTTCCAAGGCTGTGTTGCAAAAGAAAAATACCAGGGTGCAGTGGGAGGAGACAAAAGCATGGGTCTTTCTCTTTTGGGACCATACTTCCAGCCACCTGAATCACAAGGAAGCTGCACCTTGAATGGGAATCATCAAGAAACACTAAATTTGTCTTGAAAAAAATTACAAGCTCGTTCACTCAGCAGCTACTGCAGAACACAAGGAAAAAAATATCAGCAAATTTCCCTCCCCAGCCAATTTTTATCCATTAGGTTATGACCAGACAGGCAGCAGTTCCAGTCTGTCACTGGGAAATCAGAGCAGGGAGGAGATGCCTTTCCTTGCCTGTTGCTCCCCCTCAGACCCAGAGTTTATATTCCAGTTACAAAACAAGTGCTGCTCCTGATTCCAAGCTCCCATCTTTTAGCTGGAGTATATATTTTCCTGGCACTTGTTCTGCTTCGGTACCCGGGCTATAACTACACCCCTTGTGTTTAAAATGGCTCTGCCATCCAAAAAGCATGCAGGGACCTGTGCCTTTCCTCTGCTCATCTGCGACTGCAGGTGCCTGGATTTCAGCACAGAAACATTTTCACCCACTTCCTCACCCTCCCCATCCCTCCCTGAGCTGTTTGACTCAAAGCTGAGCCATTTCTCAGGGTCTGTCTCATAGCCCAGTCAACACGGAGGGAACTCATGCCAAAAACCCATTTCTCTCTGATCTGATTGTTTGTTTTCCTGCCTTTCCAGTTTGGGATTTTTGACAGGGAGCCATGCAAAACCAACTGCTCATTGTTTACTGGGAAGCCGGCGGCTGCGTTTTAGTCATTTCACTCACAGAGAGACCCGAGGAGATGATGGAAAGTCAATTAGCTCCCTGCAATAACCTGCACCGGCAAAGCAATTTGGTGTCCACACGGAAAAGCCAACCCAAACAAGTGCGCTGGGGGCTGGACCAGGTCAAGGGTGCTTTTGCTGTGCTGCCCAGTTACCTCCTCGCCTGTTCCCACAGCAGTATCCCAGCCAAGGTGCCTCCCCAAATCCATCCCTCCTCCATACCCAAAAGCTACAGCTGATCAAGGAGGGTCTGGAGAGAGGCAAAACACTGCCAGAGTCCCTGGGAGGGCAGCTGGGCAGCGCTGCCCCCAACGCCATTGTCTGGATGGCATCTCCCCCAAAAAGCATGCCAGGCTCCTTCATGCTTGGGCGGGATGGACAAATCCTCACCCTAAAACTCTTGGAGCAACCCAAGAGACAGATCAAGTCACCTCCCTGTGACAGGTCCCTGGCTGTGTGGCACTTTTCCCAACAAACCTTTAATCGTGCTTTTTGAGTCGGCTCCAAGACAATTTCTCAGCATCCCCCTGGTTGCAGACCAGAATAGGGTGTGTTACCCCAAGAGAATAAATAAGAGGAGTAGCTTTAAAATGGGTGATTTTTTCAATATGTACATGCTGGCTGCTTCTCCCCAATCCCAAGGCTCATCCAGGTTGGTTTCAGGCAAAGCTTGGTGGATTTTCCAAAATAACCCCTACTCCTCTCCAGCCACTGCTTCCCACCCCAAGTACTGCACAGAGAGGGCTCCAGGCTACCCAGCAGCATCATTTTGGTCTCCTGTCCTCTTCATTACACACTGCTACCCTGTCAGCTGCAGCCCTCCCCAGCAGCTTTGTTGTTTTCCACATAGTCAAAGTATTATTGAACTATTAAAAATAGTAGTAATGAGCACAGTTTAGAGCTGAGATGCTTCTAGAAATAAACATCTTGTAATGCTTCTCCACTTACAGTAACACTGAAATAGACCAGAAAACTTTTTATTCACCTCAAGCTCTCCTAGTATCATTCTTATTCAAGTCAAGCATAACTCCTAAACCACTGCTTTTACATATTATCTTTGTGATGTTACAACCAACACCAAGTTAGTTCATTATGGCCCATTTTTGGGGCTCCCAACATAAAGAGAACACAGACTTGTTGGAGTGAGTCCAGAGGAGGCCACGGAGATGCTCAGAGGGCTGCAGCACCTCTGCTATGGAGACAGGCTGAGAGAATAGGGATTGTTCAGCCTGGAGGAGGCTCCAGGGCGACCTTAGAGCCCCTTCAGTCCCTCAGCAACCCCCACTGTCCCCAAAACCTGCAGTGTCAGCCCCCACTAGCGGAAGCCCTCAGCCAGACCTGCTGAAATTCCTGACTCAAGTTGTATGTCCTGCCCTCATAAAGCACTTACCTTCAGCAGTAACTTCAGCTGCAGTAAGGAGTCAGTTTGACATAACACCAGGTTCAGTTTACAACAGATTATGACCAAAAAAGTCAGCATTTAACAGTTCTGCCTTCTCTGAATGAAGTTTATAGGGTACCAGAGGATCAACAGGGCCTTTTGGGCCCCATGGCAAGAGCAGGACAGCAAGTGCTGCGGGTATCCCAACCTGCCCTCATCGCCCCAGTTTTCTCCAGCCCTGACCTGGCAGAAGCAGCAGTTCAGGTATAGATAGATCCCCACCCCAACTTCCAGACCAGGGAATCACATGATAGCCCTGTCCCAAACACATCCACCCAAACACCTGAAGCTCAGCAGCCCCACGAATTGTCACAGGCTGTGCCACTCATCTGGGATGCCCCGGGGCTTGGCAGCTCCAGCCTAATTCAGCTGCTTTAGCAAGAGGAATTTAGCAGACAGCATCATAGAACAGAATCATTTTCGTGGAAAAAGACCTACAAGATCATCAGGAGTCCAAAGGAATCCATCCTTTCTACCCACTTTGGCATCCAGAAACAAACCAGATTTTCCCAAGTCTTTAACCAAGGGATTTACCAGGACACACTGGCTCACCCAGTGGGATCCGACCCATGGGTTTGAAGCCAAATGACCTTAACACTGCAGTGGGGGTGACTACACAGCCACCATGCCAGGTCCTTAGGCTGCCAGCCTGCCCCAGGTTTATAGGAAGGGGCCAAAGGGATAAAGACCCTCTGAGCAAAGCTGAGAGCAGGTGATGGGTCTCCCCAGGGAGCCCCAGTGTTGTTTCCGTGGGGGATAATCCTGCCCAGGGAACATGGAGGCACACACCATGCCAGCCAGCCAGCATCCCCAGGGATGCTCAGACTCTGAGGCACGGTTCCAACACATTATAAACAACAATATTAGTGAAATAATGTCTAAACAGATCCAAACAGGATCCTCTTGCCAGCAGGCAGGGAGAGCTTCTCGCTGCAGGAGGCGCCCAGAGACGTACAAGGGAAACAGCTTATAATGCTGAACGGCTTTTTTTGGCATCTCTCTCCTCCTGGTGCAGCTCATCTCAATCCCAGTCCCTGAGCAGTCCCTCCTCTACACCAAATAGACATTTTCCCTCCCCTTTGTGCTTCTCAGACGGATGATCAGCACTTGTGTGGATGCACATTCACTTACCACCTCTATGGAGAGGTACCTTGCAAAGTCTCCACTATATGGAATGCTGGATCCCAATCCTGGAAGTGTTCCAGGCCAGGCTGGACATGGCTTTGAGCAACCTGGTCCAGTGGAAGGTATCCATGTCCATGGCAGGGGGGTTGAAGCCAGATGGTCTTTAAGGTCCCTTCCAACCCAAACTGTCCCACGATTCCAACCCCTGCCCAGAAGGAAATTCCTATTTTAGCCCCAAGGAGCCCAGCTTTAGGCAAACCAGACACAGGCTCCACAAAGACAAACCCTGCATTCCTCCCCTCTCCTCAGCTTGCAGCACTGGCCAGGGACAGGGTGCTGGAGCAGGGGTGGGTGCAGTCACCCAGCAGACAGGAGTACCCATGGGACTGATGGATGAGAACCCCCAGCAGTCAGAGAGGGAGCATCCCCAGGGCTGCCTGCCAAGCCATAGCCCTGTTCCCAGTGCTTCCATCTAATCCCCATGCTGCTCACCTCAAACCAGCACATATCGTAAGCCACAGCTATCACACCCTGCTCTTATCCCCGTGCTTGCTGGAGCTATTTACAATGGGTGTTAAAGCATCACAGGAGCAGCTGTCAGCAGCTGTATTTTATGAAAGCTGGGATCTCCAAGCCAGCTCTTATCAGCTTTAATACAGCTCTCCCAGCATGTCTGTCAGTAGAAATGAGGTTTCAAGAGGTCTTTGAGGAACTTTGGATCCAGACAATTCAGCTCTATCCAGGGGAAGCTGATAAACACTGAGGAAAAGACATCAGCCTGCAGCTATAATGGCACATAGAAAAGTACTGCAGCTTTCCTCAGCTAGCGTGCCAGGCAGGTCCCAAGGATTCCAGTGGCCAGCAGGATGCTGGGATGTGTTATCAGGGCAGCCCAGGGCCAGTCGTGACTCCTCTAGGACAAACCCAGTGTGGTGAAATCCAGATTTAAAGCTGACTGTGCCAAGGGAGGACCAGTGGTCCTAAAACATGAAGATTATAAGAAGGCTGGGGAAATACAGAAACGATGGGTGCCTACACGTACCAGCTTTGAGCACAGCCTGTTACCCAGCTGATGGAGAGCAGAAGCTACTGCACTATTTTTAAAATCTGGAAATTCAAACCTGGAATGAGCAATGGAATAAGAGGGAAAGAAATTTCTCTCAAGAGCTCAGCTGGGCCTCTCTGCTCTCCCCTCCCTTCTTCCCGCAGCCACCTCGGCTGTAGGACACATTGGGCTCACACCAACCTACCTCACCTGGGCAGGACTTCAGAAAGCTTCTCCATGTTTCCCTTGGGTCTCACCTTAGGCAGCCCAGGGCTGCCTGCACTGACTCTTATGGAAATGCTACTCCAAAAGAAGAGCTGATGCTTTGGCCAGAGCAAGGCAGGAAGAAGCTTCAGCTCCACTTGTTTTGCTCCACTGCCTGTCTCTCCCACCCCACCTTCCCTGGGAGCTCCCATTTGGGCAGTTTCAGCTGAAGGCAGTGAGGAGCTGAGGGAACAGTTGCTGGGAAACTGTTCAGGAGCCTTGGCTGGAGGAGCACCTGCAGGCACAGGGCTGGCAATACCAGAGCACAACAGGCTGGCCCAAGCCACTCATCCCTGGATTCAGGCACACCATCCACTTAATACCAGCCCGGATAGTTGCAAATTAGATCCTCATTTAGGATGCTGAAGCTAATCAGACAAGCACATCTGCTAAGCAAGCAGCATTGGATGTCAACAGCCTGCTGGAACCCATTAAAGGTTTTGTGGAGGGGGTTTCCCCTCCAATCACTCAAGGCTGGGGTGCACTTGCTTCCCCCCTTGGGCTGCAGGAACCTACAACAGCTTCTCCTTTCTGTCTCTTCTCCAGCGTGGATGCACTGGATGCTGGGCTCAGCCATGAGCACTAGATCGCTGTCCTTTGGGACAGCAGGGCTCATTGCCACCAGTAACATCAGTCTTTGTCATTCCTCAGACTGGAGACAAAACTGTTACCCTGTAAATGCTCGTGTTTCTCCTTCCTGCCCCTGGGAACACGTTAGAGCCTGTAATGAGTTTTGCTCTTCTGACAGTGTCTGCGTTTCAACCCTGGGGAATTTTTCTGGCTAATTCCAGCCTTGTAGAGAGACAAACAGCAACCCAGGCTCAGCACACAAGGGGGATCTACGAGGCAGTTACAAGCTCCTTGAAAATACCCCTTTCTGCATTAAAAAAGCCTCTCCTTGCACTATCCTGCTGAGTACACTGTGCTATATAATGCTCTCAGGCACACAGGGGGATTCCTGGGGCTGTCCTGTACAGGGCCAGAAGGTGAACTCTATGATCCTTGTGGGTCCCCTCCAACTCAGGATATTCAGATTCTATAAAATACATGTTTTGCTCAAGATTGAACTCTTCCGTTTCATTATATGCACACATACTCCCACCACAAAACTTCCTGCAGAGGCACTGAGTAGAGCTGCCCCACATGAGGGTATACCCAGGGCTTCAGCCCCACTTGGGGGTTTTCTGGCCCCCCCAAAGCCCAGCACAACCCACCTTCAGCCTGTTACCACAGCAGTACATCACTAGCTGCCTGTAGGAGAAAAACACCTTTCCTTTCTGGTCAGCTCTGCTCAGGGGCAAACTAGTTCAGCGCAGACAGATGGTTAAATGAATGTTTGCCCCACAAGGCACTGCCTCGAGGGGCTTTTTTGAGCTCCATCCCTTTTCCCCCCAGTGCCCCATACAGGGATTATGAAGAGCACATGCCCCATTCCTCTTGCTGTGAAGTCTCATGTTACACAGCTGGGGTGCAGCTGCCTCCCTGCTGCCAGCCTGGGGGGACCTTGGCTACAACTCCAAAAGCTCCAAAATACAACATAAACATAAATAAAAAATACAAAAATACATCTGCTGCCCTAAACTTCCTAAACAAGGAAGTTTAGGGCAGCAGATGACCCAGGTGTTTGTCACAGGCCCAACAGATGTGACGGAAAGAGCCAAGGATGGTCTTATATGTAGCAGGAACATCCAGGGATGGAGAGCAATTTATACCAATGCAGTTTATAACATGTCCCCCAGGGAGTCCCCTCCTCTCCTCACTGCCCATTTCTTGACAGAGATCAGGAAGAGAGCTCCATGCAGCCCCTGCTCAGCCAGCAGAGCTATTCCCTGCAGAGGAAGGATGCTCATCATCCTTCTCCTCACCGCACCTCCCACTCCAGGCCAAGCAGCAGCAGCACATGTGGGACCCTGATCTCAGCTGGGGCTCCCAAATGCTGCCATGGAGCGCTAATAAAATGGGATAATAGGAACTAGAGGGTGAATTAAACATATGAATCACTTCCTCTCCTGGCTTTTCCTGCGCCTGTTGTTTCTCTTATCCCCTCAGATAAAGCCCAACAAAAACATTCATTTCCTTCCCCCACACTCAGGGCAATTAACACCAAGGGGGTACTTTTTATCTCTTAATTTTCAGCTGACACCCACAGAGCTGTGCTGATGCACCCAAGATCATTTCTCCACCACCACATGGCAAAGCAGACCCCTTGGGTGGCTTTAGCAGGACCCAGAGCCTTTGAAGCTCCCGTGAGGCAGCTCCAGTTCCCACCCAAACCTCAGCTGCCTCTCCTGCTGCAGCCTGGGGCTCTCTCCATCTCCTGTACACAGCCCATGCTCTATGAGCAGCCTTTGCTCCATGTTCCTGGCGTGTGGGTGCACAGGCACCCCAAGAGCTCTCACCACATTACAACCATCCCTGGAAGATGCTGGGCACAGCTGCCATGACCCCCCAAGGGCACCAGACAGCCCACTGCTTTGGCAGAAATATCTTTCAAGCCCAAAAAGGCCATTTCCCCCCATAAGCTCCCCCCCAGCCTGGCACCAGGGCACTGCCAACACAGCAAAGGACACTTTCAGAGCCCTGAGATGGCTCCCTTGCAGGGAACACTGTGGCTCTCCTGCCATCTCCTCCATGCCAGGGGCAATCCTGCCAGCAGGATCTGCAGCCAGACCAGCCTGTAATTAAGGCCAGCAGAGAAGATTAGCTCAGCCAGCCCTGGGGGGGCTCATGCCCCTACCCTGACAGCACATGGCAGCATCGTGCTCCTGTCCCCAGCTCCCCTTCATTTACCTCGGCTGCAATATCGACTGCTCCGGCACTGAGCTAATTACTCCCTGCAAGGAGATGCTGCCAGAGAAACGAGCCAAGGGGGACACCCTAAAACAGCAGAACGCCTGGCAGGCACAGACAGTGACAGGACATCTTGCCACAGCCGAGAGGCAGATGGACACAGCCATCGCCATCACCACCCAAAGCCCCACCAGAAGCCTCTGCCCACAGTCTGGGGATGTAGCACAGCAGGGGAAGGTTTTAACACCAGCTTTTCCTCCTGCTTTGCGACTCCTGGGCTGTCCCTCCTCGCTCTCCCGACAAGGGAAAGGGTGCAGAGCAAGGCAGAGCTTGCAAAAGCCCTAAGCCAGGCTCTGGCAGGACCATGAAGGACCAAGGATGCAAAGTCCTTTGGTGTTACCAGGGACCAAGACCACTCCAAGGGTGCAGGAGCCTTGGAGAAAGATAGACCCCTTCTCATCCCAATATCAGATACTGCCTTAGGTACCTCCCGGGATATATTTGTCACCTGCCAGTGGGGTCTTCATCGCAGACTTAGGAGGCCACTAAGGGTTTGTGATTGCAAATGAAGCTGCAAGTCCCTGTCACAGCATCACTCGGGCAGAGAGCAGGGACAAGCCACCAGATAAACCTCCCTCACACCGATGGGGTTGCCAGGGGAGAGATCCAGCTCTGGGCTGTGTGTGCTCAGGTCAAGCATTTCAGGTCACTTCAATGCATCTGGGAGTGCAAGATTTCAGCTCTGAGAGCCCTCCAAAACACAACTCTGAATTTCCACACTGAATAATCACCTTTTATTTCCCATCTGAAACAGCTGAGTGTTGTTGAAGCACTGCAATTTTCTAAAGGGGAAAACTGTTTTGTCAGCTGAAGGCAGGCTCAATTGGTGCAGTCTGAGTTTTCAGCCACCTCCCCTAGAGATGTGCTTCTCCCCAGCTCCTTCTGTGCCCACCACAATGCAGTCTGCAGGGTTCCAACACCTCAGGTGCCAAGCACAATAATTTCTGCCCTGTTTCATAAATAGCTATGCCAAAAAAAAAAAAAACCTCTCAACTTCTCAGTTACAAAGGGAGTCACAGCACAGCACCAGAAGATCATGTCATAGCAGGCATCACCTGCACCTTTAAGGAAGGTCCAAGTAACAGCAGAACAGTTTCATTACAGCAACAAGGGGACAGATTTAATCACAAAAGGAGGATTTTAGAAGTCTCTGGGAGAACTGACAAGACATACACCAATGCTTCTGTATTGGAAGCACTTCCCCAATCTGCAGGTAGTTTACAGCAAGAATTCCAAGAATCCCTGCTCCATGGGAGACAGGAAGGCCAGGACACCAGGCCAGTGGGTAACTGCAGAGCTCCCAGCCACAACAAGACTGAAAAGAGCAGAACAGGATGAAAGGCAGGAGCTCTGCTACCTCTATTGCAACAAACACCACAAAACCAGCCCTGAATTCATACACAAGGACAAAGAGTTCAGAACAATAGACAGATCTTCCCCTTTGTAATTTTTTTGTTTTATATACAAGTGCAATTAACCTGCAGGATTCATCACCACACACCTAATTGTGACAGCAAGGACTTGAGGGAGCTGCAAACAAAACAAGGGACACAGTCAAGAGCATCCACGCTGCCTGGGGGTGGGATAAAATGTCCCTTGGGGTGGTTTTCATAGGGATGTCCTATGACAGGAGGCATCTCCAGCAGCATGGCTCAGGGGGAGAGTATCTGGTGAGGAAACCTGTCCCCAACCTCCTCTACCTGCCAAAAAGAGTTAGGATGGGCTACATAGCCCTCCTGACCCCCTGCAAGAGGATTTTCCAAGAGCAATTCCCAGGCAGCACAGCAGCTAATGATGCTGATGACCATCTCCCAGGTGCCTGGTGAGCCAAATGTCCCAGGCCATTCCTCAGGGTCCCAAGTCCCTCAGAGCAGAGCTCTCCCCGGGGATCTGCAAAGCAGAGAGGCCAGGTGGAACAGGAGCTGGAAGAGGCTATTTTACAGCTGGAGCAAAGCAACAAGAAAAATCATTCATCTCAACCACATCCTCCTACACCCAGGAGGTTTTTATTTTTATTACTTTGCAGGTGGCAGAAGGTAATTTATTGAGCAAAGATGTTGCTGAAAGATTAAAGTGAACATTGCATCTGGATGCTCACACAGGTACAGCTGACCTGGGGTGGGGAGGGGGAGAGGTGCAGGGAGAGTCTGGAGCACCCAAGCTCCTGGATTGCAAAGAGACAGGTCTGAGAGCAGGATGCCAGGAGATGGCTTTGGGGACATTTATAGCAAGAAATAAAAACCCAAAAAACAGGAGGGACATCCCATATGGCTGTGGGGTGCTCAGGCACAGCAGGAGCAGAGGGGACATCGTCACGGGGCACAAATATCTATCTATCCTCTTGACCTAAACTTCGTACTGGTCCATCACAAGTGCCTGGCTGCAGACCACTTCTAGTTTAGAAAACATCAAGGGGACCCCAAACAGACAGCAAACCCATCCTCTGGTGCCAGCAGAGCAAAGCCTCTCCTCTAAGCCAGTCCTCCCCTGAGCTCAGCCCCCAGCACAGCAGAAAGGGCCAACAACAGAGACCTGACAACTCAGTGCGTAAATCCTACAAGTGCAACTCCACTTTAGGGACCCCTCCAAGGCAAAAGGGTCCCCCAGATCCCACTGTTCTCCAGACCCTCCCCACTGCATGGCCAGGAGCAGCTCAGAGGCAGGTTTGGGGCAGGGGACGTTGAGCAGATGTCAAAGATTCTTCACCCCAAGTGACCGTGTGTGCGACCAGGCTCAGCATGGCAGGGAAAGCCTCCAGGAAACGTTGAGTTCAGCTGCTGTGAGATAAGGAGGAGGCAAAAAAAAACCCAACCCTGCGCAACGGACCAAAAAAACCCTTTAGGAGGGACTGGAGCCAGCAAACATCCCTGGGTCACCGCCAGCACCGCCTGCCCAGGGATGCCCAGCTCTCCAGCCTCCTCTGGAGCAGCTCGCTGTGGGCAGGAGCCCCATCTGCCGGCTTGGCCACGGAGGATGCACATCCCAGCTCCGCGGGGTGAGGGGACATCACCAAGATGACACACAGCATCCAGGGGCCACCACTGCTGGCGGACCCTGAGCAAAACGCCTGCAGTGGGCACCGGGAACCAAGACCACATCCAGCCCTGCTCCCCTCTCCACGTTCCACCAGAAACCAGCCCACCAAAGTTTTTCCCAACAACCAAACTGCAGAAGGCGCCTGCTCTCAATCAGTCACAGCAAGGCTGCAGATTGCTTTGCTCCTCGCACGCACCAGCACAGAAACGCATCCATTCCTCACCCAGAGGCACTAGTAATATTGCATCCATCACCTCCACCAGGGTGTAAGTCAGCCCCCAGAGCCCAAGGAACAAGCCCCTGGTGGCACCAGCAGAGAAGGTGGGTTGGCAAAGCCAAGAGGCTGATATCAGGGGAGCATAAACACTAAATATTTACACAGTCTGCCATCAGCCCTCAGGCGAGGAGGTGGCAACTCAACAATTTAAATGCAGCCAGCATAACAATTTTTGTGTAACTAAAAGTGCAAGAAAATTACTTAAACCTACCCAATATGGGGAATTAAGCTTGGCCAGGACAAAGGGAATCGAGCGCTTAAGAAATGAAAGGAAAAAGCCCGGCTCCTGGGGGTTTAGTGATCATGAGGCATTGGTGCCCCCAAGCCACAAGGGCACCCCTCAGCCACCACCATAACAGAGCCAGGATCAGGGTGGGAAAAGTACCCAGCTGCTGTCAGCAGCACCAAAGGGTTTTCCTAGGGAAAAACACTCTGTGTGCTGCAGCAGAACAAGGAGGGGAGATGCTGAGGCAGAGGGAAGTATTTGAAGGCAGCAGGATGCAATCACTCAGTCTGGAATTACATCAGGACTTCAGGGCTCACAAAAGAGGGATATGCACAAGGTGGCCATTAATTGGTGCCTCCAAATAAAAGGCAAATAATCCCGTAAAGCTACTTTCTTGCTATTCTAGACGCTTAAGTGTTACATCTAACCAGGTGAAAGACAGCACAGCACACAAGAAAGACCACGAGAGCTCAGTACAAAACCCACCAGCCCCATAACCTGTGCCTTCCAGGATGAAGCCTTACCTGAGCTCCTCATCCTCAGCTGTAAGCAGGGCAGCAGGCACTCCTTCCATCTGATCCATGCTCCCTGCCTTCACACACCAGACAGGTCCAAGGGGGAAGCTCAGGCAACCAGGACAGCCCAGCCTCCCCCAAAGAGCCAAACCAAGAATTAAGGGCCCTGGGGTGAGCTTAAATATAGCCTTTGATATAGGGTGTGGGTGGAATGCCCAAGTGAGACCAGCTGGGGCCCAGCTTTGCAGGTGAAGCAATAGCTCCTCTCTGCTGGATTAACGAGCCACACAGGCTGTATTGCATTAAAGGTTTCCTTGCAGCAGGTGATTCTGTTTGAGAAAGGCTGGAGATGCTGAGTGATAGGACATTGCTCTCACCTGCTGTGGGCAGCCCAGGTGTCCCCGTTAACTGATGATCCCAGGTGAGCCAAAATACACTGCAGTAAACAACATGTCATCTTGGACAGGGACTCTGCCAGGGCATGCAGAATAACACAAAGCCACCCACCACCCTGTCCACGCACTGTCATCAGCTCTTAGGGAGCCTTTCACCTCCAGGAAGAATTGCCATTGCCTCCTGTAGGAAGGCAGGAAAGTTGCTGCAAAACAGGGATTCCTCCTGTTGTCCCCTCCTCTGCCAGCTAGCATATCTGCCCCAGGAAGGTTGGCGTTTGCTGGTGTTTATGCAGTACCTTGGCTTGGCTTCATCTCTGAGGTTCTTTCATGTCAGGCCACCCCACGATAGCCTGACACCATCGGCTGTTGGCCCCAGGGAATTCTCCGTGCCAAGGCTACAGTGATGTGCACAGGGTCTGGAGCAGGTCCAGGCAGCACCAGCCCTGGAGCCGGCACATGCTGTCCCACCCCAGTGTCACAGATCCCACTGACAGGCGCTACAGGCTGGGGGCGTCTTGTGGTGTCCTTACAAGTGGTGGCCCATAAGGAAAGCCAAAGCTGCAACCATTCCCGTTTTCTTTTGAGGGATCCAAAGCACCTCCTAACTGAGCCAGGAGAGCAGGTTCAGCAGCTCCCTGACAAAAGCTGGGAATCCCCAGGGGATAAAACACAGCCACAGAGCACTGACGCGCATGCAGGCACTTCAGGTCTGCAATGGTATATTGGGGTCTGTCCCACATCCTCTCGGGATGGGGCCATGGGACCCCAGGGGACCATGTCCCAGGGAGCAGACTGGGTCTCCCTGGAAAGAAGCAGCACATCGCAGCTGCCAGATTTTCCCCGGCAAGCTACTGCCGACTTCCACGAGAGGGCTTTGCTGTACAAGGAAAGGAAAGGAGCAGAGCTCCGTTTACAACCTGCTTCCAGTTAGGTCCTGACTTTTCCCCACACCTCACCCTGGGCTTAGCAGGCACCAGGAGGACACAGTCACCAAGGATTACACCCAAAGGTGACATTTATATGCTAGTGACAGCATTGAAAAGTCGCCTGTTCTGTTACTAAAGCCTCTCTTTCCAGGGTGAGCTGCATCCCAGGGTGGCCACAGCTGATCCCAACTTTCCCAGGAGACTCTGGCATGAAATCTGGCCCCAACACATGGACACACCCCCCGGCACCCGCTTGCGCAACCAGCTGGCCACTGCATTTTGGGAGGCTCCGGGCTGTCACCCACAGTTCCTCCCACCAGAGCCCGGCGCTTTGAAGCACATCTGATGCTGGATGGGCAGTGCCCTTGTTCCCACGCACACATCCCTGGAGATAAGCGCCCGCTGGGCTGCCACCGTGGGAACTCGCAGGGCAGAGGAGCAGGAGAGAGGTGAGAGGAAGATGAGTGTTCTGCCCCTGGCATGGCCAAAAGAATTCACCTTGATTTCCATGCGCGCTCATGCTGGTCTTTAGCAGGAGGCATGAATCATGGTGCAGGTACGTGCAGGGACAAGTCACAGGCCACCGGCTCTGGGAAATGACAGCAGCATGTTGCACCTGGCCTGGCCAGCCCTGAGCGTGTCCTTACAGACACCAACCTCTTATCTGAACAGATGCATCGATGCAGCTGGCTTTGGGTAGTGCCGCCCTAGCTGAAGGCCTCCC
The DNA here is from genome assembly GCA_013396735.1 of Grallaria varia. Classification (NCBI taxonomy): domain Eukaryota; kingdom Metazoa; phylum Chordata; class Aves; order Passeriformes; family Formicariidae; genus Grallaria; species Grallaria varia. The sequence continues at coordinate 17,565 of VWZG01005139.1, forward strand.
AAATCCCTGAAAGTCAATTATGTCCCCAAAACAGTGAGGCTCGGGGTAGGGCAGCCCCTTAATCTCACAGGGGTTGGGTCCCAAGGGGGCAAAGCATGGCCCATCCCTCGCCAGGCGATCTCCAGGCTGACTCGAGGGCTGGAGCCACCAGTCATCTCTCAAGGTCACTTCCAGCCTCCTACACTCCTGATGTAACAAGAAGCGACGCGTGGCCGGGCGGGCCGGGAGCCGCGGGGGGATGCGGAGGATGCTCGTGCCAGCCACTGCTGCCCCTCGGGCTGAGCTCCGAAAAGAGCACGGAGAGAGCCATGGCTGAGCACACAGCCACCCTCCCCGCTGCCTCCCGGCGCCTGGGAGCATCTCCCCACCCACGGGAGACACAGCCAGCTCTGCCCGGCCACGCCAACAGGACCTCTACAGCTCCAGAGGCTGCCACAGGCACAAAACTGGCACTGTGAGCTGAGAGGGAAGGGGCAGGCTGTGACAGGGAGTGTGAGGTGCTGCAGGGACCTGGGATGAGCCCAGCCTTGCCACCATGGCAGGGCTGGGATCAGAGCCCCTGATCAGCACACACTGCCTTACAGCCATTCTCTCTTCCCCAGGGAGGGCTGTGGGGGACGTGAGAGGTGACTCCTTCCTCCTACCATTTGTCACCCTGTTTATTTTTAACAGCCCTCTCTCCTGCCTGAATATGACCCTCTTGAGAAGTGACTGCTGGTGCTCTCCCAGCACCAGCCAGCCCCGTGCCACCGCTCTGAGCCCAGGGTGGCTGGTGCCTTCCCACCTGGCCACTGACCAGGGACATCACGTCACACTCTCCTGAGCTGAAGGCAAACGCTCGCTCCGTCGCTGTTTCCAGGAAGGGAATTTCGGTGCAGGGAGCGCTGCCAGGGCCAAAGGGAGACAAGGTCACACGGGAGGCATGCGTCACCCCAGCCACCTCCTTGCGGGCTGGCTCTTTGACACAAAATGCACCGATTCTCCCTGGAAAACCTCAACAAGGATAAGGCTGCATCCTGCAACAGCGCAACCCTTTAGAAACAGAGACATGCTCCAAGAAGGGATGAGAGAACAATGCCATGAATATCCAATGGGGCTTATACCCAGCTCCCTCCAGCCCGTGTTTACATCCTGGTGACTTCAATTCCATTAATAGAAAAGCCACAGGGAAGGGCCACAGCGATGAAGGAAGTGGCACAGGCTCTCTGGCAATGAGTGCTGTCACCAGCCCCTGACGAGTGCCAGAGCTGGGAAGGGCAGTGTGGCCCAAACAGTTCCACACAAGGTCAATCCCAGCTTGTAAACACCAGCAAGCATTTTGTAGCTCTCCCTGGCCAGCCACACCACACCACAGAGGAGGGAAGCACAGAATCATGGAATAGTTTGGGTTGGAAGGGACCTTAAAGACCATCTAGATCCAAATCCCCTGCCATGGGACCAGGTTGCTCCAAGTCCCGTCCAACCTGGCCTTGAATACTTCCAGGGATGGGGCAGCCACAGCTCCTCTGGGCAACCTGTTCCAAACAATAGGAATAAAAGTCCTGGTCCCCTCCCCTGTCCATCCTTCCAGCCTTCCTGCCTTCCTATGGGAGTTGCGCCTTCCTCTGGATGTGACTCCTCCCAGGCTGTCCACCGTGTCAAGGGCTCAAGAGGTCAAGCATTCCCACTGGAGCACATGAGGCTGCGAAGGGGCAGTGGCCAGCTCTGCCCTCCCCTGCACCCTTGCCCTGGAGGTTGTCAATGCGCTCAGCCGTGGATTTGGGGCAATTCTGGGCTCCAGGGGCTTTGCTCTCACCCCAGAGAAGTGAGGGTATCCCACTGCCCCTCACACGTCCCCCAACCCCTCAGGACTGCGAGTGCTTGTTGATGTTGCACTCTGCCTCCTGTAAAACACTGCCCTGGGCCAATTCTGGGTGAAAAACCACATAAATTCCTCCCGCCTTGAAAAACAGCAGCCCCATTGCCATGGAAACATAACACTGCTCTGCTCCCATGGCCCCCCTGCACCCGGTCAAGGCAAGGCAGGGAAGCTTGGCAGCCCCAGCACCACGCCAGAGGGGCAAACCTGCCTCTTGCCCTGGCTTCTGGCTCGGCACTTCCATCGTCACACACTCCCACCACGCCTGGCACGCCACCACGGGATGATGGAGGGAGCTGGGGTGAAACACCACGTGTGCTGGCAAAGCCCACCTGCCTGCACTGCTCAGTGCCCAGGTTTGCGGGAGTAAATCTGAGGAGCTGGAACAGCCACTTCCTCCCTTTTCCTTCCAGTGATGCTCCAGCCACGCTCCAGCTGGGACCCCAGCTCCACACGGGGACAGCGCCGTGGGGATCCGCTGCTGCTGTGCCACACTGCCAGCATCCTCTCCCTGTTCCAGGAGGGGAGCAGGGGCACCACATCACGCCAGAGCTCCCAGCCCACGGCTGAGGGGAGCAGCACAGGACTCCCACAGCCCAAGCCCGGGGCAGTACTGTGGCTCCCACATCTGCATCCCACTCTGGACACTCTCGCTGCTTCCTGCCCTCGTTCCCCTTTCCTGCCTCTCCCAGCCCACCCTCCAGATTTCCGAGCGAGCCGTGGCCTTCCTGCCCTTTGCGGCGTGTCCCATCCGCCCAGCCAGCCGCCCGCTTCTCCCTTTCCCTCCCTGTTCTCCGTTCCCCTCGCCTCCGGCTTCCCCCCCGCTCCGCCCGACCCGCAGGACTCCACTGGCAGGGTGAAGCCCGGGGCTTGCCAAAGCAAACAAGGCAGCAGGAGGAGGAGGGCGAGGAGGAGGAGAGCGAGGGCGGCTGAGGCCGGAGCAGCCAAAGGGCAGAGTCCAGCCCGCAGCCCCTGTGGCTGCTCCGGGGTGGGGAGGTTCCCTCCCCTCGCTTTCCGAATGCCCTGGGTTGGCTCCGCGCACGCTGCACCGTGGCAGGCAGCGGGGTCGCAGGCAGCGCCTTGCCCCAGCCAAAGGCGGGGATGCTGAGCGGCACCTCGAGGGCGCTGAGCACCCTTTGGGCCGTGTCTCGGGTGGGTCTCGGGTGGGGGCGGTGGAAGCTTAAAGGGAAACAGATCCAGGGCTGGAGTCTCCCGCAAGCAATTTATAGTGAGGTCTTTTCCCTCCCGCTCTGCTCGCTGCCAGGAAAAGCAGCAGGAAAATATTTCCCTGGGAATTGTTTTTGTTCCTTCCTCTGTGTCTGTGCGCATGAGGCTCTCCTCCGCCTTGGACATGCCTCAGCCTGTCCCGAGGCTCACATTAATCCCCTGCACCACCAGGGACGACAGCTGAGGTCAGACGCTGTCAGCAGAGGCGAAGGGAAGGAGGAGGAGGAGGAGGAGGAGGAGACCTTCCCCATAGGAAAAGCACATACGTTCCCAACCAGAGCGGCGAGCGTGAACAACAGGCAGCCCTGCCTGCTTCTCCCGAGCAGGAGGTCACCCTGCAACCCGCCGCAGTGGCCCACAGGAGAAGGAGAGCACCACGGCAGAGCCTAAAGCCTCATCTACTCTGAGCCACAGTAGCTGCAGGCAGCAAATGCATCTGCAGCCAGGCAGGTCGCAGCGTGTCAGTGCCTTTTTGGGCATGCAGGTGCCCGAAAAGAGGTCAGTGGCAAGCAGTACCTCCATTTCTCCACCAGCCAGGGAAAGGTCTAGCTGGCTTCCTTGGGAAAGGGAAAATGGATGAGCTGTCCCCCTCGGCTGCACAGGAGGTGCAAGTGCTGCAGGCTGGGCTGAGCTAGAAGAGCCAGCCCGGCTGCCTGCAGGCAGGTCTCAGCACTCCACTGCCCATCCAGCAGGGAAGCTGGCATGGTAGGAAGGTGGGAAAATTGGGATGGAGGGAGAGGGCATGGGTGACAAAAGCAGTCCTTTGGTGTGCAAAGCACTCAACACCACCTCAGAGTAACTGGGAGCTCAGGAGAGCTCAGCTCCAGTAAGTGATGCTCCTCAGCCCCTGCTCAGGCAGTTTACCTCCCTCTCCTCCCATTTTTCCCTTTGCCTTGTGTGAGCGCTTGGGAACCACAGGATGACTATTTGCCTGCAGCTCTAAGCCCTTCCCTCCCCCTCTCCCCAGGCTCCATCACCAATAAATCACCCCGCTGGGAGAGAGGGCCAGAGGAAACCAGAGGCACAAAACCTCTAACAGAGGCTTTTTTTCCCCCCTGCTCTCCCAAGCAGCTCTGCATTTCATTAGGCAGCCAGGCCAGCCCTCGCCCAGCTGGGGAGAAGGAGGGGAGGGGAGGGGGGCCCCGCAGGGTTTGCATGTCGGGAACAGAAATCACAACCAGAAGACCCGGAGAAGGGAGTTGTTTGTGTTTGTAGCCACATCCCGGCGCTTGCCTGGCCCCTGACCCTGCCTCCGGGAAAAGTGCTGGCCTGGAATAGCTCTCCTTCGTTGGGGTCCCTCCATGCCAAGGCAGCTCTGGGCACCTTCCAGCCAGCTTCTCCATGCTCCAGTCATCCTCTCCCGGTGCCAACCCCTCTCTCTGCCCCACTGCAGCCTCGCAAAGGCTTGGATACTCCTTGGGAGAAGCCCTGGGATTTTCTGTGAGCCTCAGCCCTGCCAGTAGGCTTCCCCATCTTCCTCTATCCTTGGGCTGGAGCACCTTGCCCGGGAAAGCACGGAGCCTCTCCCTGCCCAGGGAGAACAGCAAGGACAAGCCCCTGCACCCCTGCAAGAGCCTCCCAGCCTGCTGGGGACCAGGGTCCCTCCACTCACCCTAAATATATATTGGCAAAGCATCACCAGCAAGCACAGTACATTGGAGACAGATGCAAGTCCCACAGCAGCACGAGGGTTGAGGGGATCTGGGCATGTCTCTCATCAGCCTTTGGAGCTATCATTTAAGCACACAGTAGTGTGCCACAGTACTCCTGCACCACTCCTTGCCCAAAACAACCCTGTCCTGCGGATTAGCCCTTGGCAAAGCAGCCCTCCAGGGCTGCTCCGGTACCACCAGGCTCCCCAGGTGGGGAGAAGCTCCAGCAGGCACAGAGCCCGCAGGGCTGCTCCGGTACCGCCGGGCTCCCCAGGTGGGGAGAAGCTCCAGCAGGCACAGAGCCCGCAGGGATGCTCCGGTACTGCCGGGCTGGGAGAGGCCCCAGCAGGCACAGAGCCCGCAGGGCTGCTCCGGTACCGCCGGGCTCCCCAGGTGGGGAGAAGCTCCAGCAGGCACAGAGCCCGCAGGGATGCTCCGGTACCGCCGGGCTCCCCAGGTGGGGAGAAGCTCCAGCAGGCACAGAGCCCGCAGGGATGCTCCGGTACCGCCGGGCTCCCCGGGCTGGGAGAGGCCCCAGCAGGCACAGAGCCCGCAGGGATGCTCCGGTACCGCCGGGCTCCCCGGGCTGGGAGAGGCCCCAGCAGGCACAGAGCCCTGCTGCTCGCCTGCCTCCCGCCTCCCTCCCGGCGGCCCGACGGATTCCTGAGCGCTGACACAGGATGCTGCGGCAATGAGTGTGCAGGGCCTTCCTCCCCTTCCCCTGCCCCAGGAGGGGAGGGATGGGCGGGTGATGCCGGGTTGCATCAGGCCAGGAGGGAGCAAGAGCAGATGGAATGAAACGAGGAGCCTCCTGCAAACCCCTCGCTGCCATCCCCTCCCAGCCCCGCGGGTATCCCCCAGCCTCCACTGGCAGCGGGCCCGGCCCAGGCACCTCTAAAGGTGGGGATGATTCACACCATTAACACTCCTCGATTGGCGAGAGCCGGCTTTAAATCGTTCCGTCTCCCCAGAAGGTATCCCTGGTGAGAGCCGCCGCTCACCCGCCCGGAGCTTCAACCAGGGATCGCTCCGGGATGATTACAGCAGGAGGCAAGTGAAAGCCACGCTGTTTGCCCTCCTTCCCCAAGCATCGCCCCGGCAGCTGAGCTGCCACGGTCCCGGCTCTCCCCGCGCCTCCCACCGCATCTATCCCACCGCATCCATCCCACCCTCGGCTGTGCTAAGGGATTTTCCCAACACCTCTCCTCTTCCCCAGGACCTAACCCCGACTGAGGGAAGGGCAGCAGCCCGGGTGAGCGCTTCCAGCAGCTCGTTGCTATTCTCGGAAGGTGAGGATCCTGCCATCTTCCCATTAAGTCACATCCTCCTCGACCCCGTGAGGCAGTTTCCATAGGAGGCACCCTCGCTTCCAAGTGATGGAAGTTTTTATTTTTATCTGGCTTATTTAGGCACTTCTCTTCCCTCCTTCGGCGCTGGCTTGGACAGTGAGTTTGGGTCATTGGCCTTCCCTCGAGCTCATTCCCCAGTCCTTGCTCAGCTGTCCCATCTGTCACCATCACCTCTGCACCACCGGGTGCAGAAGGAAAAGTCCAGGGATTGAAGCAGCATGACAGAACAGATGAATAAGGGAAAACAGACCCTGTTTAAGTACAAGTGATTATAGGAATTAAAAAAAAAAGAAAAAAAAAAGACACTGGGTGAGGAAAAAGAACAGAACAGAGCAAGAAAACTGATTCCAAAAGTAACACAAGTGTTGTTATTATGGATCTTTTTCAACTCGAGGCTCTTTTGCTGCAGACCCCTGTGTAAAGAGCCAACAGCAGCTTTCCTGTCTCCATGATTTTTTTCCAGCCCCCTTGGCCACAGCAGCCCGAGGCTCCCTAGGGACACGCACATCCCAGGAAGCAAACCCCACGTCATAAAAACACAGCCACAGGAGCAAGCAAGGCGTATGCTGGCACAGCAGATGGAGCTGGACCAGGTCTTTCAGGGACACAGCTCTGTGGCCAGCAGTGGGGATGTGAGAACTTGCTCACCTCAGGTAACTCCACGGGAAGGTCACACCAGCCTGAAGGAGCTGCGTGGGCATCTCTGGGCAGTCTCTGCCCTGTTTTGAGAGGCCAGCAGCAATTAAGCTGTTGCACAACTCTTCTCTGGAAGACAGAATAAATATGAGCACTGCTGGTGTTCTGTGCCAGAGGGAGGTTGGGTCTTGTCTGTGCAGTGACACCAGGGCCATATGAACCGACAGAACCAGGTGACCTTCCAGGGACTGGATGCCCAGAAAACCTTTAGAAATGCCAAGATCAGGAGTGCCCCCATCCCTTTTCAGGACTTGGGATCTGGGCAAAACCATCCACTTCCATGGAGATGCAGATGGTGGAAAAGGAGCAAGACTGAAACCTGCTCCCCCCACCCCAGCCTCGGGAAGGAAACTATGTTGGTACAGGAGCAGGAGGCTCTTGCCATCCTCCAGCCCAGCTTCTGACCCTCAGAGCAGGAGAGCTGGGGGTATAGTCCTCTGTAGCCACCCTCCTTCTCCTGTTGCTCTCCTTTTACTGGAGAGATCCTGAGGTGACCTCATTTCCCTTGGAAGGGGAGTTTGACTCTGGGGTTCTCCTGAAGAGCACCTGCTACAAGTGTAGCTGGGACAGTCCCTTCCCATCCCCTCCCAGAGATCGCCAAGTGAAAAGAAATGTCTCATCACACACCATTTCCTTGTGTTGCCTACCAGACTAAAACTGTGTCACCATTAAGTGCAATTATCAAGAAAATTAAGATGGCAGGACTTTTGCTTTTACCTAAGAAAGGGGAGCTACTAAATTGTACACAAAGTAAGAGCATTCCCTCAAAGCCACCCCAGACCAGGCAGCTTCTCCACTATCACAGATTCTCCCCCCATTACCCAAGGATATCTCTAGTTTTCACAGAAAGAATGTGTAAAACCCCCAACCTACAAGCACAGTGCCACACATTCCAGCATAGAGAAAGCTGGGAGCAGCAACCTTTATGCTGGTTATCCCTCGTCTCCCACCGAGACAGGCTCCCAAAGTTCAGTCAAATATCCCAGGCTGCCTTTCACACCACACCAACATTTTTGACTTGCCAGAGATGCAATCCTCAGTTGAAAAGTTCATTAATTAGGAGCAGAGAAGCCTCTAGTGAATCTCTCAGCAAGAAGCAGGGAAGGAAAAAAAAAAAATTCCCCCACAATTCAGTCTAATTACACCTTGGGGCGCTCCAGTCACTGTGAAGACAAGGCCAAACTTTTCTCCCCACCCCTAAGAGCAGGAACTTTAACCCAGTTATAGTTTCACTGATAATGGAAGAGGAAAAAAAACACCACCAAAAAACAAACCTCCTGGTATTTATCATCTGAACTACTCTGCAAGTAACAGCAAAGAGGAGGCACTGAAAAATATTCCTGGCAGAGCAGTAGCTGTGTCCAAGCAGGACAAAATCACACAGCCCCAACTCCAGACCTTTAAGCAGGCAACACTGGAGGCGAGTCCTCAGCCTGACCGTGTCACAGGCCCGGTCACACTGCACCCAGCTGCTCCGCGGGGATTTAGCAACCGCTTTCCACCCACAGCCAGTGACTTTGCACATTAGGTACTTTCAGAGCAAGACCTCAAATGCCACGGCAGCTCCATCCCCGGGAAGAGGCTGTAGCCAGAGGAGCAGCGGGAGCACCTGGAAGATCCTGGGAAGGGCTCCAGGCGCCCTGACAGAAGTTGCCTTTCTTTCCCGGCTCCCGGAGGAGCTGGACTCCAACCCACCCCAAGCCTCTGGCGACGCAGGGTGGATCCAGCCACAGACATGCAGAACCACACCCCGGCTGCTGCCTGCCCTCCTCCCCCCCGAGCCAGCGGGGCACAAACAGGAACTAGGCTCATACACTTGAAAATATTTAATACGTGTTGTACACGTAGAATTACATTTTATACAAAACATGACACATCACTAAAGGAGAACACTGTACAAAAATCCCTACGGGAGCCCCAAGCCTTTATACAACAAAGACCGGGAGTTACCAAGCCTAACAAACAGGCTCAAGGACTTCCCGCCAGAGCGTCTGTAAACTTCGTTTCTGTCAATAAAAACACTTTTTAAAAAGCACCATGTAATAGTTCTGACCTAAACCTTTTCCAAAATAGAGACCTTTATTTAATAAACTTAATACTTCCCAAACTTCAAATACCACCCGGCGGGGGTCGGCGGCAGCCCAGGAGCCTCCGCCGGGCGCCGCGGAGGGCGGCGGCCCCGCCGGGAAGGGGAATTCCGGCAGGGCAGGGCCGGGGGCGCTCCCAGGGCGGGTGTCGGCAGCCGGAGCCCGGCGGGGCACGGGGAAGTGCCGCCGCCGCCGCCGCTGCTGTCCCGCGGTCCTTCCCGAGCGGCGGAGCGGGGGGGTCGGGGGGGGTGTCACCTCCGGGCCCCCCATCCCGCGGCGGAGGGCCAGTCTCTGCGCGGCGGGAAGCTCAGAAGGCCACGATGGCCGTGCTCCAGGGGTTGAGGGTCCGCAGCACCGGCTCGTCGCAGCAGATCTGTCCCGGCTCGGTCGCCGCCTCGGTGGGCGCCGCGCCCGCCGCCGCCGCCTCACCGCCGTCCAGGGGCGGCCGCCGCCGGTCCTTG
>VWZG01005139.1:38802-55531 GCA_013396735.1 Grallaria varia
GTGGGTGGGGGGGGGGGGGGGAGAAATGGCGGCCGGGCCCCCCCTCGGGGGCTGAGGGGGCACAGCGGGTTGTGTGGCGGTGGCGCCGGGAGTGGGAGGCGCTGGGGGAGCCGGGCAGGTGCCAGGCCGCGGCTGGGCCTCCCTGGGGGCCACCCTGGGCCTGGCTGCGGGTTCGGAGTGGGGACAGCGCGGGTGGCGGCCCCGGCAGGCCCGGGTGTCCCTGTGGGAAGGGGGAGAGCAGCGGGGAGCGGGCTGTGGGACAGACAATGGCCGTGGGAGGACGCGAGCGGATAGGAGCCCGAACACGGGCGGACGCACAAGCCAGAGGTGGCCAAAGGAAAACTGTCGTTAATAATGTGAAAGTAGCTCCATTGGAGCCGCTGGAGAGAGTCCAGCATAGGCCTCGAAGATGATTTGGGGTCTGGAGTATCTCTAATGAGGAGAGACTGCGGGAGACGGGCCTCTTGAGTCCGGAGAAGAGACGACTGAGAGGGGATCTCATTAATGCACAAAACAGGGTGTCAGGAGGATGGTGCCAGACTGTTCAGTGGCGCCCAGCAACAGGGTGAGGAGCAATGGCTGTGAACTCAAACACAATAAGTTCCACAATAGGAGGAAGAACTTCTTTCCCTAGAGGGTGGCAGAGCGCTGGAACAGGCTGCCCAGGGAGATCGTGGAGTCTCCCTCTCTGGAGACATTCAAAACCCACCTGGACACATTCCTGGTCTCCTGCTCCAGGTGACCCTGCCTTGGCAGGGAGGTTGGACTGGATGATCTCCAGAAGTCACTTCCAACTCCACGTTCTGGGATTCTGTGAAATCACTTCAATCTCTAAACAGTATGCCAAGGCCACCTTCAGCTTTGGCTAGGGTATGGTCTTCGGCTCCATGTCTTCTCCTCCATGCTGAGGTCCTGCAGAGTGGCTCGTAGGGGAGTGGTGGGGAAAGCCATGGGAGCACAGGAGGTGTGGGAAGGGATGCTGCTACGGCCAGGGAAAGTGAGTCCCTCTGCCAGGTTGAACTGGTGCTAAAGGAAAAAAGTAGGAGTCGCCATGGGTGGGGAGCAAATGTCCTGTCAAACTTTCCGTAGAGGTTCCCGCGGCATTTGGGGGAAGGGCAGGGAGAGGAGAGGGGATGTTCTGCCTCTCCCAGAGTTAATTATTACCTGGCAGCTCGGAAGGGCTGGTGGTGGTGCTGGTGGAACCACCAGAACTGCACTTAGTTTGCTTTCCTGGTGTCTATAACTCTTCCCATGGGAGGACTCTGCTTTACATTCCTGTTTCTCAGTACTTCCACAAGTGTGTTCAGATGAATAAAAACAAACAAAACTGAAAGTACTGCTGGCAAGTAGTGTAGGGAATGAAGTTTTCCAGATCCTCAGTGTGGGCTGCTGACTTTAGGGCACTAGATGTGGTAGACTTGGAGCCGTAGGCGTGTGGGAAGAGGAGAGGCACACGTTGGGGTGCTGAGAAACTGCAGCTTAGGCAGCAATTGGAGGACTTCAGGCCCTGGTGTAATGTAGGGCGCTGCAGTCCTGGCATCCCTGCAGGGCCAGTGGGCTCAGTTCGTCTGTCCTGGGTTTCTCCTGGTGTTAGCCTGCTTTCCTTCTCCAGGGTGAAACACCTGCATCTGACATGGATGCCGTGTTCAAGCTCATGGTGGCCACTTTTCACACGAGCATAGTCTGACCTCTACTTCATTCCCCATCCCAGGTCCCTGGGAACCTGGGGGAGCAGTTCAGAGCTCAGGATCCTGGAGTTTGTAAACACACTGAAGGTTCACAGCCCACATTTACAGACCTGCTCGTCCCGAAGCAGTGCTGTCAGCAAAGCCTTCCGCTGCTGTGAATGCGCTCATCTCCAAAAGAGCTTAGAGCAGCAGAAAAAACTTGTGTTCCCTAAGTCAGCGAAGTAGGGCTGTGTATTTTTTTTAATGCTGAATTAAAATAAACAGTGCTACACTCAACAGTCTGTGGCTGTGTTATGGGGACGGTTCCTGTAACTCTGTGTGCCCTGAGGGTATCTTATGTGGGTAGTCAGGAGCCTTCAGAGGGAAACTATCTATCGAGAGGAATGCAAAACATGGATTGCCAAAGAGCTGCCTCTTCAGACCCTCTGCCCTGGCTTGCCTGTGTGACACTCGGCAGCAGCTTCCCCTGAAGAAATAGGTCCCTTCATTAATAGCTGTAAGTTGTTGCTGCTGCTCAGCACTTTGTGCTGCAGCAAGAGACAGGATTTTCCAGGAGATAGGGCAAATCCTTATTTTACAAAACAAACCAGTTGTTTGAAGGAAAGCTGTTTGGCTGTGGCTTCTCTGCTCAGCTGGACACAGGGCTGTCCCAGTGTCACTGCTGCAGGGCAACTGATGGTAATTCCTTGGTTTCCCTTCACTCATCCCTGCTGCAGGGAGGTGCAGAAAGCCGTGAACACTGCCCAGGGGCTCTTCCAGAGGTGGACAGAGCTCTTGCAGGATCCCTCCATTGCCACAAGAGAAGAAATTGACTGGACCACTAATGAGCTCAGGAACAACCTGCGGAGCATTGAGTGGGACCTGGAAGACTTGGATGAAACCATTAATATCCTTTCTGTGGTCCTTTGGAGATAGGGGCATGCAGTTCCCAAGTTACACTAAATACCCGAGTGCCAGTGCTTGCCCCTTTTTGCGGAAATCTGGACTATTTAGGTTTGAATTTTGCATTTACACCAGTTTTTCTCAAACTGCAAATGAGAAATTAAGGCAAGGATTTTCCCTTTGTTTTTTTGTTTCCCTTTTTGCAAGGTATATTCTAAGATGCTTTGTTCTAGAAAGCCTATTGTGCTGTATGAGTCTGGATTTCTGCGGAGTCAGTCATACTTCAGGCTGGCTTCCAGAAATACTCCTTTTCCCTTGTGTTCATCTGAGCACTTCTGAAAGCGCTGCACAGCATCACAGAACCAAAAAAAAAAAACATGGAAAAGAGAAACCTTCCACTGGTGTGTGTTCTGCACAGTACATTCCTGCCATGCCTTATTTTTCCGTCCAGTGTTCTGTACTTTGCTAATCAAGTTTTGGGAACAGGCAGAGAACAATGGCCACTTGGCACACTCGGGGGTTTGTGTGTCCGTGTGTGTACCCAACACCACTGCCGGGGACTCCTTGACTCGGTGCCCACGCATTGTTGAGGCAAACCCACGGAAATTCAACCTCGATGCGACGGAGCTGGGCATCCGGAAAGCCTTCATCACCAGCACACGGCAGGTGGTCAGGGTAAGGAACGTGAGCTTGGGGTCCGAGCCTGGGGAAGGCAGCGGGGTGATGAGGCGGTTCAAAAAGCTTGGGAGCAGAGAATAAACCTCTTGCCTGCTCTGTTCCAGGCTTCCTCCTCTTCCCTGTGTGCTCCCGCCTGCGGCTGCCTAGGGGGGTTTGTGGCTGCAGGTGCCTTGTGGCATTCCCTTCTTTTCTGCTGCTTCCCCTTGATATCTTCACACCTGTCTTGCAACAGTGAGCCTTGGGAATGTGTGGTAACTGGGGAGGAAAAGTAAAGACTCCGCTGGGATGCAGGGGAAGCTGGAGCCCCGCTTCAGAGTTGAGGGAAATCATGATTGTCCTGGCCACTTGTAGCACTAGTTTTCAAAAACAGAGTGATCACTTTGAACACTGACAGATGGTTAAAGCCTGGCGTTATTGACATGGTGACTTCAACTTCCTACCCCTGCAAAATAGTCTAAACAACCACCAGATTTATTTTTAACTCAAGGAGAAGTTTTTTTTAGTTTAAGCTCGCACTTCAGGAGCAAAAAGGGGATTTTAACAACTTGGTGGCAATGAAAAGAGAAGAAATGTCTTCCCAAAAGCTTCACTGCCTGGTAACAAGCTGCTAGTTAGGAAGTTTTCTCTCTATTAATAGCTACAGTGAGTTTCTGCTGCCCCTCCTGACTCTGATGTTCTTGCTCCACAGAATGCATTGCTGTGGCTGGCAGCAGGCTTGTTACCCCACCTGCAGTCCTGCGGTCTGGGTGCAGTTCCTAAGGGTTACCTGGGAACTGATCCCAAAACCGCGCTGGCCCCAGGTAGCAGCCAAGTGCTCACTGCCTTGCCCTCAGTGTAGTCCACTCCCAAACAGGCAGGATCAGGCAAGCCTGCTCTCTGGTCCTCTTTCCCTGGCTGAAAACTGCTGGCTAATGGGTTTTGGAGCAGTGTCTCTTACTGGTAAATGAAATTCCTTAGTGGCAGTATGCAGCTGATTTCCAGTTTCCAGGGGGAAATTCGGGATGTGCAGCAGCACATGCATGAGCCAGGGAGAAGTAACCCATGGGATCTGGTGCCTTCAGTTCCGCATCTCTGAACAGTAAAACATACTGTTTCATCAGAACTTGTGCTGGTGGATCAACCTCAGCCATATCAGGTCGACTACTTGCTAATCTACAGAAACCAGACTATGTTACATTGAGATGGAGCATTCTGTGGTTAATGACCTTCTACAGGAATTCCACAGCAAAAATTAATTGGTGGGAGAAAACGTAGGCACAGTCAGAGAGGATGGCCACAGGACAGGAATCTGCCTCGTCCTATGCAATATAAAACCTGGGAGTAAAGCACAGGGGCTTACAGGCTTCCAAAGCCTTGACAAACATTACTCTTCCTTACACTCTATCAGTAGGAATACTAGTTTAGCATACAAATCAAAGTGTTTCTGGCTGTAGTGGAGCAAAATGAGTAGTAAATAAGGAATATTTTCAAAATATCCCATTGCCATTGGTTCTAGCATAAGTAAACCAATATGAACTGCAATGAAACTTTCTACAATATCTTTCCAGTCTCTTCAAAACTGTACATTCTCTAAGAAAATTTCACTTCCCTCATTTCCCCTATAGAAGCCTTGGTGTGTATAGACTGAAAGTGCCTGTCACCTCAAATCCCATGCTCACGTGCTGTTTCTTTTGTTGAAAAACAGGATATGAAGGATCAGATGTCAAACTCCTCCATGCAAGCGCTGGCTGAAAGAAAAAACAGGCAGGTGAGAACCAGAAACAGGCAATATATATCGATTACAATGTATATCCTGTCTGTAGTTCATCCCCTTACAAACCTTTGTTCTGGGAAGTGGCTTGCATGCTGCAGCCAAGCTGTGTGTTTGAGCTGTGTGTGTCTGGCTGACCTGAGAGAGCTGGTTCTCACAGGCACGTTGCTGCCACTCTCTTCCAAGCCTGTCTCTCAAAGCAGTAAGTCAGCACTTGCCATCTGTCTCTGTCTTCAGATCTGGTTGTGTACAGCTCTCAACATTGCATCATCCCATGGAAAGGGAAATCTCCCTCCTCCTCGGGAGGGAACCGCTTCAGAATCCATGTCAGTGAATGTAATCCTGCTCTCTGCTGGATTTAGGAGCCAAGATGGTGCAATATCCTTTCACGCAGCTGCCTTTCATAATAGCCATGTAAGAAGATGGAGGCAGCTCAAGGAGTCTTGGGTTGCCTGCACTTGTAATCTAAGGAATAGAAATAGATGCAGCTTATGCTCCTTCCCAGCTGACAGGGAGGCTGTAAGGAGATCTTGGAGCTGACTGCCAGAGCCATCTCAGTAAAGCTGGTATGCACAGTTACCTTGCCTGTTCTGCATCAGCCTTACCACTTGTGGCAAAGACAACAAACTGTGACAAGCCACTGAGAAGCAGAGAGCTGATTCCCGAGCTTGTCACAGGGCTAATTGATGTGCCTGGCAAACACTCGAAGCAGCAAAGTCCGTGACACCCTTGCTGAAACAACTGTGTAGCTTTCCCTGCAATTTGTTGCTTCCCTTTGCACAAGGTTCCTGCTGGCTGTGGGAGACCATATGGCCCAGCTCACGTGGTGACATCTGGTCAGGAAAACTGACTTCCCCTTGCTGCCTTCCTCTCCCTTCCCAGCCCCTTGCCTTCCTTCCAGCCCACAAGGCTTCTGCCGGGCTGCAGAAGCTGCTGGACTCTGTGTCTGAAGGGCTGCTAGCGGTGACCTGACCCTCACAGCTAAGGCTGCCAAAGAGGGACCTTTCTATTGAGGCTGCAGCAAAACTAGTGCATGGCATTAAATAAACAGTAGCTGTACTTGCCACAAACTGGAGAGAACCAGGAGCTTGCTTAGTGTTGCAGGGGCAGACAAAGCCAGATGTCCTGCTGGCTTCCTGCACAGTCAGTCTGTCAGCTTTCCTCATCCCTCCTTGAACATTATAAGGCAGATGAACCATAGAGACTGTCTTGTTTTCAGCCTGACAGAGCAGCCTGGTCATCGCCTTGCTGTTCTTCTCAAATACTTGGTTGTCCTCTCCTGCCCACGGCCAGAAGCTTGGGGACAGTTCCGTTATGAGTCAGCCTTGCCTCCACACTGGTGGGTAAGGCTCCCTGACCCATCCTTAGTGCTGCAGGGTGCAGCTCCTTACCTGCAGGTCATGTTCATTCTCCAGCATCTGTCACCTGTGTTGTTCCATTTCCAGGGAGCAGACATGCGTGGCTGGAAAGCCACATCTGTGCTGGCTTTGCACAAGCTTTGTCTCATCCAGGTTGTGGGGCAGGGAGCAAGTGTAACCTTGTAAGCTGGCAAGTGAAGAGCCTGCTGGAGGGGCAGGCAGCCTGGATCATAGAACATAAGCATACAGCACTGCTGTGGTTATATTGCACTATCTTAACTGTCAGCTCAACTGGTTAAGTACTTTATCCGGACCCTCTTAAGCCCCTGTCATTAGCAGGACAGTACTCAGTTCAAGCTATACATCTGTGAACACAATATATCCGGATACTTCCCAGCTCACATGTCCTAGCACAGTGCTGCCTCTTGAGCAGGCCTTTGCTAGTCCTTTGTGCTGTGCAGACCTCCTGCCATGCTCCAGCTCTCCCGCTGCTAGAGAGGCATATCTGCAATACCAGATGCCAGACTTCCCAGGCTGGCATTTTGGCATTGTAATGGTTTAGTTCCCGACAGCAGTTTGAGTAGCAATGGAGCAGGAGGAAAGGGATGTTGTGTGTGTGTGTGTGTGTGTGTATGTACAGGAGTGTTCCCTTGTCTGCCTTCCCACTGCACCCTGCAGATGGACTGTGAGAAGACACAAGGGTGTTGCTAAGGGCTCTCTGCATCTGTTCAGGCGCTCCTGGGAGAGAGTGGGAGTCAGAGTTGGAGCTCTGGACCTGACAAATACAGCCGTCTGGACCGGGAGCTGCAATTAGCAAATTCACACTTCATTGAGGAGCAGCAAGCTCAACAACAGGTAAGGCAGCTGGCACCATGTGTACTAAATAGCTTTGCTTGCCAAATGGGTGCTGTGGGGATGAAGTACAGGCTGTGAAAGCCAAAAGAATCCTTGGCTGGTGTGGATCCAGGAGCCTGACAGTCCTCCTCTTTGCTTGTGGCATATATCTGTGCATGCATTTCCTGTACAGCACAGCTTTGGATGCATCTTGGCTCTGAGCTTTAAACCCTTGAGGCATGAGGCTTCTGCTCTGTTTAGAAGGCAATTGTCATGATCTGGAAGATGCAGCAGTCTAAGCTGTAAAAGTACAAGGATTGCTGAAATCCTTGGAAGAGTAGAAACATTGCAAACAGAAAAGAGCCCATTTCTCTTATGCAGCTTCCCCTGGTTCATAAGTGTTCGCTGTTGCTCTTGTGCATCTCCATCAGAACAGGCTGGGAGCAGGAGCTTGCTTCCTTTTCCTGCCTTTGTCACCGTGGGATTAGTGAGAAAGCCTGTGTGAGTGCTTTGGGAGAATCCCTGGCAAGAGACTTCCCAGCTGACAGGGGAGCTTGCCTGGAGAAGCACCTGGGCCAGGCACAGACCTGTGTGCAGCAGTAGCCCAGCCAACTGCAGGCCTTTACACAGGCAGCTTCTCAGAGGTGGCAAACTGCTAAAGCTCCTGACCTGTGACACTGCCCCAGCTTCCAAACGCGTTTTACCTACTGACTCTAGGAAGATAAATAGATTCAGAAATAGGTAACTAGGGTAATTCTAATCCTTAGCATGACTCTGCCCTGGAAATGACTTAAAACATCAGCAGACTTATTCCTTTGGCACATTCGGAGCCAGACTGGCTATTTTTAGCTGTAGAAGCTGCAATAGCCTTACTTACACTAACTCCTTATTGGCTGCAGCATGTTCCAGGTTGCATTTCCTAGGCACAGCATCGGCATGGCTCCCAGGTGTCCACTGCTGTACCTGCTAACCTTACCAAGGTTTTGATGACCCCTGTGGCTTCCCACAGTCACTTTAGCTGTGGCTGAGCTGAGGCTGGATTTGCAGGGGTGTCTGGAGGCTGCAGCCTGCTGTGCCGTGGCGATGTCATGCCACAGAGGCTTTCCTGTGGCTGTCACCTCTCCAGCATTTCTGAGGAATGTGGTCCTCATTCCTGGTGGCTTAAGTCTGAGCCCAGGCCTAACAGCTGATGTTGGCTGAGCAGCAAGTGCCTGTGCACTGGATCAGCTAGTTCCAGCCCAGCTGCAGGAGGCAGACCTGTAATTGCCTGTTTCCCTTCTCTTTGGCTTCAGTTGATTGTGGAGCAGCAAGATGAGCAGTTGGAGCTGGTCTCTGGCAGCATCGGGGTGCTGAAGAACATGTCCCAGCGAATTGGTGGGGAGCTGGAGGAGCAAGCAGTGTAAGTGTGACATGTGGCAACAAAAACCTGGTATGGGACTGCAACACAGCTGGATGTCCTCAAACACCTATCTCTGTCCCTGCTAGGGCCTTGAATTTACTGGTCCCTCGGGCAGCCTCTCCCAGCCTTCCTTTCAAAAGCATTTTGTATTGCAGTCTGCAAGGATCCACCTACAGCCTCCTTCATTTGGACACCTGCACCTAGGCAGGCTTAGCTGCCAGCTTACCTTTCCTTCTCTCTTCTTTTCACGCACTCCTCCTCAGGCAGCCAACAGACAAATAAGGGAGGGAGGTGCTGTGTTGTGGGGTCTGCTGAGCACTTCTCCTCTCCACAGGGTTTTGTGCTGACCCTGGATAACTGCTGGAGCTGGGAGCTCTCAGCTCCTCCTTGTCACCCTGAAACACACAACACAGAGCTGTTCTTCATAGTTAAAGCTAAAAATAGCCCTCGCCCACGCAAAGGGTTAAAGGGCAGCACACAAAGTGATTTGCATCCACCCATTTACATATAAATTAGATTTCTCTCCCAGTTCTTGTCCTTTGCAAACAAGTTCCCAGTTGTGCAGGCTAACAGCAGTGCTTCCAGAGAGGCTGGAAGGGTTCATGCCTAAAAACTCTCCTTGTTTGGCTGGTAGGAGTCTGGAGGGCCACGTCACTTGTGAAGTGATGTCCTCTTTGTTGGAGAAAAAGAACTTTAAACCCACCTCCTGTGTGAAGTCCTGCAGTGTGAATGTCCTCTGCTCTCACTGAAGAGATCGGTGCGGTGTGTCTGTTTTCAGACTGGCTCCTAGATCTAACCAGTGTCTGCTATTCACAGATTATAAATGAGACTTTCCTCTTGTAAGAAGGAAACTCCGCACGCCTCACCTTGCAGATGTGTGAGAGCTCAGACGCAAACACACAGCAGGGCTCAGTCTGACAGAGCTGCTGCTTCAGCAGGTTTTTTCAGCCCTTGGGTGCTTCCAGGAGATTGGGCCACGTTCATTTTCTCTGCCAAGGTGTGATGCTCTGGTCACATCAGTGTTTTGATCAGTGTGTGTGAGTGCACTGCAAAATCCCAAAGGGATGTGCCACCTGCTGACCAATGTCCTGCTTCTGTGTCCCCAGGATGCTGGACGACTTCTCCCACGAGTTAGACAGCACTCAGTCGCGGCTTGATAATGTCATGAAGAAGCTCGCCAAAGTGTCTCACATGACAAGTGGTAGGTCCTGGGAAGTGGGATCCAGTTGTGGAAAGGGAGAGACAAGCCCTTGGACCTTCAGGCTGGGATAGTATGTGTTCCCACCCACCCAGCAGAGGGGAGGGAGCAGTTCTCAGTGCTTGAACAAGGGCAAAGACTTCCAAGCCCAGCAGCTGCCTTTGTTTTATTTACAGATGCCTTTCTATTTATGCCGCTACTGCTGGGAAAATCCCCCTCTAGCTGGTAGGAGGGGAAGCTCTGTAGTCTCCTGCTCTGCTGCAGTTTCCCGTGCTGCCTGTGGAACAAAAGCTGTCAAGGTGCCATTAACACTGGTCACCATGTGTGGCTTCCCCTGCACCGGAATGCCTGCGGCAAACCCCTCCCCAAATCCCACCTGCCCTTGGGCTGGTGGTGCCTGCAGTCCTGTTGTTGATCAGATGTCTCTCAGCTGGTGGAGAAAGGGGCTGAAGTCTGCGCTGAACCCACAGAAAAGTCCTTATAAGGCTGTGCCTGAAGCCGGTGGGCTGGCGGGGTGCCACAGGCAGAGCAAACAGGAAGCCCGGCGTGCCTGCCGGGAAGTCCCCCACCGTCGGCTCGCCTCTCCCAGCCCTGGCAGGGTGCCTGGTGTCACCTCCTCCAGTACCCCTCTCCCGTGGGGGCTCTGGCACCTTGTGGAGGCAGCAGCCACTCAGGAGGAAAAGCATTCCTGCTCTGCAGCATTAGGCTGTCCGGGGGATTTATGAGGTGGTGGCAATACAGCCCTAGAGAGACCACTTGGAGTGCTGACAGTGCACTTTGGGTCACCAGCAGCCCAGCAGCAGCACGACCGCTGGCAAACCTTGTGCACCTGCCCTTTCCTCTGGGAAAAACCATGAATTATTGCAGTGTTTCTGAATGTTGTGAAAATACCACTTCTGCTGGTATCTCATGTAACAGGAGGGCTCTTCCTGGGGTAGCTGTTGAGCCCAGGAGTTGGGGAGTCCCAGCAGCCCTGTTCCCACTGCTGTACCATCATCTCACAGGGGCAGACAGCAGCTCTCAGAAGCACTGCAGTGTTGAGCCAAGGAGGTGTAAAGATGTCCAGGGAAACCTCATTCCTGGCCCTCTCCTAAGGGGAGCTGCCACAAGCTCTTCCTGGCAGAGCTCTTCTGGGCAGCTTGCACCGGATCCCTTCTTGTTCCTCTAGCAAACATTACTCCATGAATGAGCAGCAAACACTGCAGCTCTCTGCTTGTTCCTTCCAATTCCTTTTGAACCAGCTTATCAAATCTGTTTGAAGCCTCAGAATTCCCACAGTTGTTCCCAGAACCCAATGTATCCTGGAGCAGAAAGGCTGTGGCGCTGTGTGTTGCAGTGAGGCATGCTCCCACAGGAACTGCTGTTCTGGCTTTTTATGGCTTTAAGCTTAAATTGAGCTTCTAGCAATACAGCTAAGGAAAGTGCTCCCCCAATTTTCCTTCCCTGCTATAGCAGGAAGACTGATGCTTCCTTTTCCTTCCAGATCGACGGCAGTGGTGTGCAATTATCGTCCTCTTCATCATCTTGCTGGTGGTGCTCATCCTGTTTTGTGTCCTGTGAAGGACTGAACTTCCTCGGACGCCCCCTCCCCGCCCCCTCGCCCCTGCAGCACGGGGAAATGAAACTCTCACTGTTTCCGTCCGCCCACAGAGAGCCCCGGCAAGAAAACCCGCACCCAGCTCTCACCATTCTCCTCCGAGGACTGCGGCGCGGCTTCACCGGTGTCTCAGCCGGCCCCGGGGAGAGGGGCTGGAGGACTGGAGCTGCCTCCTCCCCAGGTGCTGTGCTCTCTGGACCTGGGCTCCAGGTCTGGCCCCGGGGAGCTGGAGGGGGACTGGAGCCCTGCATTTCCACCCGGTGCAGGTAGGAGCCGGTCACAGCAGTCCCAAGGTGCCTGCGGTGGGATGCGGACACAGCAGCAAGCCCTGGGGAGGATGGGACAGGGAGGAGGAATTCATGAATTCACTGAGCATTACAAGCCGTGTCGCCAGTGCCAGCCATGAACGTTACCCAGGAGGTGTGAGACCCCATGAGCTGTGGTGAGGGAGGGGACTCGCGGTCACACTCCCCCTGCTCCACGCTGCCTCCCCCCCTCCCACGGGCCTGCTCTGTGCCGCCGACCACCACCGAGAAAGCACGGTGAGTCTGCAGCAGAGCCTTCCCATCCTCCACACCCGGGCAGAAGGCAGAGCCAGAGGGTCTTGTGTCCTGCCATCGGCCACCCAGGCGCTGTTAGACATCCCAGAGCTTTAAACTTGAGTTGCTGCACGCCACGTGCTGGCAAACAGCCGTGAGCCAGCGAGGGAGTGCCTTAAAGCTTTTAAAATTGCCTCCCTCGTTATACAGGCCTCTAAAGTTCTTTGACTGATGCTTTCTTTGCCCTGGTATAACTGAGTCACTGCTTCTGTTTAACAGCTGCTTCCCTTTGGCAAGTGATTTGTCAGGTCTAAAATAACTTATTTTTTTTAAGGAAAAAAAAAAAACTTTAAAGGTTTTTTGGATGACCGAGCAACATTCTCTCTGCGGGTGCACGACATGCATGATCAGAGGAACGGTGCTCAATGATGTATTTTAAGTGCATATGAACTTGTAAATAGAATGTCTTAATTTTTCCCAACCGCTATTTTTTGGACACCTCCGTTGTAAGGAACCAAAAGGCAGGAGATTCAAAGCTGTATCATGTTCCTGTATTCCTCCCCAGTCCTTTTGTTACCTCCATGTTGTTTGTCACTTGAGTTGTCTCAGCAGTGTCAGATAGCCGAGCTGTCTCCCATGTACAGGAATTGTGGAGTAGCCAGGTGGGTAATACTGAAATGTGGTGAAGAAAGCTCACCTGGGCAGTGTCACCAGGGAGGAACAGGCAGGCGGGGGGGGTCATGCTGCAAGCACTGGTTGTGGGATGACTTGAGGAAAGCAAAAATGATTTCTTACTCCAGTCTGCTCCCATATTTAAGCTGCAAACATGAAAACACTCAGGACAGGCTGGCTTATGGCTCCCAGATGGGGCTGGGGGAGGAATTTAATTGGCACTGACGCAAAGACTTCTGCTGAAATTGCAAATCACCCCCAAAATCATCCTCCCCGCCTTGGAAGCTTGCCACCAGATGGCTTTACCTCCGGGACTGAACACTCCTTCCCGCCGTGTTTGTGGCTCCCTGCAGGGCCTGTGTGAGCCCCCTGTCCCCGCCGCAGGTGCTGGATGCACAGCCAGCGGCACCGTGCCTTCCACAGCCGGAGGGGCCGACAGAGCCTCCCTGCGCCCGCCTGGGTGCTCTCGCCAGTAACGCACACGTGGTGCCCTCGGCGCCCACCCGCACTCCTGTGATTGCACAGTGGCTCCGTGTCCTCGCAGAGCATCCCCTTTCCTTTGGTTACGCTGCAAGGAATAGGTGGTGCCTGCTTTCCAAGGCTGGCTATCGCAGTGTCTGCGCCGCTCTCCTTGGGCTTAATACCTCTCCAAGAGCAGGTTCCTGGGAGCGTGAGTCCAGCCAGGGAGCAGGGCTCGCTGCCAGACGGTGTTTGCACACCTCCGATCCCTGCGTTGTTGTTGGCGTGGTTGTGCATCTTCAGGAACAACTCCTGTGCAGGACTGCTCCTTCGGTAGTCCAGGGAGTGGCCCAGCTGCTGGAATCACTGCAAGCCACCCGACTTTCTCTGGTCCCTTTTCCCTGTGTATATTTGCTTTTCTGTCTCTGGTGGTGACCCTCCCATTAAGACTAAATAAAGGCGCAGCAGTGCAGATCTCTGGTCCTTCTCACCTGACTCTTGCTCTGGAACAAGCAGGGTGGTGGGAAAAGCCCCCACCAGCATCTGCTGGGCATCAGCCTCCTGGCTTTTGAGCCATTAGCAGCAGCTGCAAGTTCTGGAGTCCCCTCTGCACTGTGGACAGCTGTGCCCAGATGTGGGGCACCACATGCAGAGGGCAGCCATTGCGGCCATGCCACCTCTGTCTGCTGGAAGGACTCCTTTTGGCACGAATTTCCCCTTCCATGACTGGAAGAAAGAACCCTTCAAACTCTCCGAGGAGCCCTGCAGGTGGCTGAACCCCCTGCCCTATCTGCCTGCCCAGGGCTCTCCCTGCACCACAACAGCCAGGAGGTAAAATGCAGCAGTGCCATGGGAAAACAGGCAGCAAAGACCCACCCCCCACACCCACACCCTCAAGCACCACCCCAGCCCCTCCATGCCAACTGCAAGCCAAGGGCAGTATTTCATGATTGCAGAGATGTATTTCTGGGTTTTGGTTTGAAATAATTTAAAAGAACCACACCAGCCGGTGGGTGCAGGTTGGCAGTGCTGGCAGGGAGCCCTGTCTCTCCTGGAGTCACAGGGATGGGGCGTCCACACACTGGTCACCCCAGTGCTCAGCGGGACACACCTGCCCGGCTCTGTCAGGGCTGGGCTGTCCCCTGTCCCCACACTTTGGGCAGCTTCTGGAGACACTGGACACTGTTGGGGGGGGTAGTCCTTGATCCCAGTCTGTCTCCTGAAGTGGCCAGGAAAGCCACCTGCCCCCACTGCAGTGGGGAGTCAAGTACTGCACCGGAGCAGGGCAGGTCCTGGTGCCACGAGGCAGCTTGGTCTGTGCCGTGCCGTCCTACCCTGCAGCATCCGGGGGCGTTGGTGGGCTCTCATCCTCCTCACGCCGGGCTTTGCAGGAGCCATGCCGGGGCTACCGCGGTGCCGGGCGGTGCCGGAGCACACGGAGGGACAGGGTGTCCGCCTGGAGCAGCAGCTCATGGATGCGGGGCAGCCCCAGCCCCGAGACGGCCGCGCCGTTGACCTGCAGGATCTCGTCGCCCACGCCCAAAAGCCCCGCGTACAGCTTGGCCGTGCCAGCGTCCGCCATCTCCTGCACATACACACCTGCGGGGAGGACAGGGGGGTGAGACCCCCACCCTGCCCCATGGCCGGGGCCGTGCCCCCCAGGCTGCCCGGGGGCTGCATAGTGACTAACACATACAGGCCTGGGGTTGGGCTGTGTGTCCCCAGCCAAGGACTGGTGGACACGTGGGACTGTGCATGGCCAAAGCCACACGTGGCAGCGTCCCCCCATCCACTGTCACTCCTCTGGGGCTCAGCAGGCATGGGGCAGCACCCTCCACCCATCCGAAGCTGGGGAGGAGCCACCATGAAGGGGCCATGCATGCTGTGCCAAAGCTTTGGGATGATCCCTCCGTACCTGTGTCAGGTCGGCCGTGCCCGGAGGTGACAGAGAACCCAAAGGTGCCGCTGGGGGGTCGCTGCAGCTCCAGCTGGCTGGTGCCATCAGGGAACACCTCCACCACACGTCCCACCGCGCGCAGCCGGCCGGGCGCCCCGATGTCCTCCACGCTCAGCGAGCGCCGTGGCCCCGAGCCCCCCTTCCTGCAGGAAGAGGGGAGATGGAGTGAGCGGGGACATGGGAGTGGGACCCCCAGCTGCACTGAGCCTGGAACAGCCTTCCTGAGCACAGAGGGATGTGCCAGACCCCCTCCTACCTGTCGGCCGTGGTCTGGGGCAGCAGGTAGGCACTGGCACGGGATGCCTTGCCCAGGAGGGGATGCAGGTTCTGGATAGAGGCGGCTTTTTGGGGCTGGCAGAAGGGTGACACCTGGGGAAAAGCAGCTGGCTGAGATGGGGACAGTCACACATACTGTGCAGCATTGCAGCACTTCACCCACCGATGGGCTGAAGGACCTGGGGCACTGGGGCATCCCAACCCTGTGGAGCACTCCCCAACCCACTGCTGGGGAGGGAGGAACCAGTGTCCCCAGCCCGGGCCAGGACAGCTGCCTGAGGAGCAAGTTTCCTTGGGGAGGCACCTCCCTGTTCACCTGGCTGGGACACGAGCCATCACCCCAAAACAGATTACCCCAACTCCACATCCCAAATCTGCCCTTCCACGCTTCCCCCACAGTCCCTCCTTCCCCCTTCCTTGCCTCCTGGCTTTTCAAACCCAGCAGGTTTGGGGTGGCCCCCACACCCCAGCAGGACCACCATGCCCAGGAACGCTCCACCCCAGCCTGGCACACCTTCTCTTGTGGGATCCCCACAGACACTCCCAGCGCGGGGCGATGTCCAAGCTCACCAGCTGCAGGGACTGCAGGGAGGGCGACTTCTTCACGCTGGGGCCTCCCGAGGGGGAGCCGCCGGGGGCCGGGAGCTGCTCCATGCTGTAGCAGCGGAAGCGGCCCAGGCGCTGCTTGGTGCTCTGGCTCAGGCTGCACAGGAGCTTCTTCAGCCCCGAGGCCGAAGCACCACTGCCCTTGCGGCTCGCTGGCCGCCCCAGGTCCCTGCATGGACAGGGGTGATGGTCACACGCCATGTGTCTGGTCTGGTCAGGGCTGGGGGTGCATCCTGCACCCGCCTCTGCAACCCTGGGAGCCAAAATCAGGGTGCAGCCGCCTCCCCACAGCAGTGACACAGCACAAAGACGTTTGTCACCATCCAAAGCAATTCCTCCCCGTTTTCCCCATAATTTAAGGGGTTTAACACCTCTCAGGCCTCCTCTGCTCTCTGCTGCAAAGGGATCACATCCTGCCAAGGGACTCAAAGGACCCAGCACTGCCTTCCAGCCCTCCTGCCAGGCTGAGACAAACAGCACCAGGCACAGGGCCAGCGGGACCGTTCTGGGGAAGCCCCAAGGCAGCTCATTTTCCTCAAAAGGAGAGAACCTGACACCAGGCAAAACACCTCCAATCACGTTTGCTGTAACACCCCTGGTGGAACCAGATATAGGATAAAACACATCTCCCCCAAACCCACACCAACACACTGGCACATTTTCATTCCCATACTGTGGTTTCCGAGAGGGGTTTGGAGCCAGAGGGTCGAGTCCCACCTGGAAGCCTCAGGGGGCTCAGCCTGGCAGCATCCTGCAGTGCCCAGGAGAGATGGCCAGGGCTGTGCAGTGCCCAGAGAGATGCCCAGGAGAGATGCCCAGGGCTGTGCAGTGCCCAG
>VWZG01005139.1:60708-174347 GCA_013396735.1 Grallaria varia
CACCCACCCACAGCACTGGGGGAGCTGGGAGCAGAGGAATGGGGGAGAAGTGGGGAGTGGTGGTTCCCTGAACCAGGTGGCCAAGGGCTGAGCATCAGTACAGGTGCCCGCCCACGCTGTTTCAGGTGCCCTGCGGCACCCAGCAAGATGCCCCGGAGAGAACTGGCACTTTCTGAGCCAAATCAGGGCTGCGAAACCCTCCAGAACAGAAACCCCTCCCGGCTCCAACTCGCCGAAGGTGCCGCCAGACAGGCGGCAGCCCCTGCTCCGCCCCGGCCCGCGGGGGCACACGTGGCACTGGTGCTGTGCCGGCCTCGTGGTCCCGGGGGCAAGTCCCCTGTGCCGCTGCCCTCCTGCGCCCCGCCGAGAGCATCCCGACCCCGCTGGTACCCCCGGAGGAGCCTCCGCCGTGGCCGGGGCTGCAGGAGCATCCCCGGGGACCCCTCGGGCCCCATCGCAGCCCGGCTCCCCGAACGGAGCGGGACGGGGTCGCGGGCAGGAGGCGAGGGCTGTCCTTACCCCCGGAGCAGCATCGGGAGAGGGCTGGGAAGAGGGAGAAGAAAGCGGAAGAAGGGAAGGAAGCAGGGGAGGGGAAAAAAAAAGAAATTAAAAAAAAAAAAAAAAAGAAACCAACCAACGGACAAACCAGCAAATCCCGGCCCCGCCAGCCGAGCTTGAGCTCAGCCGCTTGGCTGGGCTATGGGGCCGTGGCCGGCCCTGCCTCCCGCCCCGGCCGCCTCCTCCTCCTCCTCCTCCTCCTCGGCGGGGCAGGGGGAGAGGACCGGGGGCACCCGGGCACAGCCGGCCCCGAGGGGCGATGCCACCGCGGCCACGCGACACGGCGGGCACCGAAGGGGCGACCCGGCAATTGGAGGGGAACGCAACGCCCCGGGACGGAGGGACCGCGGCTGCCCCGGCCCGCTCTCAGGAATGTCCTTTGTCTGCGCGGCGGGAGCAAAGCCAGCCCACCTCGCCGGGTGCCGAGGGGTCTGTCCCGCACGGGTGGCCTCCAAAAACAGGGGGACAGTGGCCCCGCGGGGTGGGGGAGTTTACTTTCCCAGCCTTCTCCCAAAGCAGAGCCTGCCGGTTTCCGGCACCCTCCTGCGAGCATCACACGTTTGCAGCCGCGTCAAGCATTGCTGCTTCCCTGGAGGCCAAATCCTGCCCGCACGCCAACCCCCCCTCCCGGCCCTGCCCCGAGGCCCCCGTGGGCAGGATGAGGGTCCCGGGGGGGCAGCGCTTACCTGGAGGTGCCCGGGCTGCCGTCCCCGGGGGGCAGGAGGGGTGCCGAGGGCGCCATGGGCATCCCGGCCCCGCTGCGGCGGCTGCCGCTTTAAGCTGCAGCTTTTGATATTCGTGATTGGTTTCATAATCCCGATCAAAAAGGAAATCACCGGGATTATGAAATTGTTTAAATCCTCCCTGGCTCTGGCCACGCTGGCCCCTGCCAGCACGAGCGGCAAGAAATCACTTTTATCTCCTTAAAACGTCCCCAACCACCCCGGTGGCCCTGGGGCCCCTCGTTGTGGCCAAACCTGAGCCCAGAGGGGCTGACTGGCAGCAGGGATGGCTCCTGGCTCCATACGGGACAGGCTGAGCCCCTTCCCTCGGCCGCTCCCGGGCAGGAGGTGCCAGCTGACAGGTTTGTGTGGAAGAGCCCAAGGCAGAGGGCCTGTCCTCACCCTGTACCTCAGCGCTGGGGTCCAACGTCTCGGCGATGCCAGGACCCATCCTTACCTCCACACCATTCCAGAAAGGGATCTCAGCTCTTCTGCCCACGCTGAGGAGGTGAAACACGTCTGGGAGTTGTCCCCATCAGGCTGGGGACAAACCAACCCGGCAGTGAGGTGCCAAAGCGAGGGCAGGCAAACTCCTGCCACCAGCCAGGCGGTGCCTGCAGGGAGCTGCAGCCAGGATTAAACCTCCAGGAAGCAGCTGGCAAGAGCAGCAACAGGCTTAGAGCGATTTCAAGGCACTGGGCTCTCTTCTGGAGGAAGACTGATTGCAAGAGACGAAGTAGAGATTTAAGGAGCAAAATGAAAGCACAGACCCCAGACAACCCAGGGCTGAGCTGCTCAGCCTCTGGCCACCCACCGTGCCCGGCAGGACAACACCTTGGATCAGAGTTAAGAATGAGAGAGGCAACCAAAAGCTTCCAGAAGGACCAGGAGCCTTTGGCCGGCACAGCACAATCTGGACAGGAGGTTTCCTCCAGCATCAGCCCCTGGCATGTTGGGTTTGAGCCCTGGGCACCTTCCTGTGAGCCCCACCTGCCCACCTCCAACATCACCCTCTTCCAAACACCTCCACCTCCTCCCGGGACATGAATGTCCCCCACTTTCAGCCACCAGTAACATCCCACAGCTCCCCGAGGTGCAAGAGCAGTGTGGTCACAGAGCAGTGGGAGCAGCACAGGGGCGGGACGTGGGAAGACACACACACACACAGACCAGGGACAAAAGAGCCATCGATCATTGGAAAACAAAGAACTTGTAATAATGAAAAAAGGACAGATTTTGTAACCAATCACTTTTTCCTTTGAAAAAACACAATCACAGTAACTTTGCTTTATACAACCACCTAGAAACTATGAAACAGTATCACATTGTGCAGTTTTTTGTTTGTTTTTTGTTTTTTTTTAAACCTACTTATCAAGAAGGGAATTCCACACTTCAAAAATTATATCCATTTGGGGAGGAAGGAGGAGACAGCTAATAGCGCAGTCACAGATACATCATGAGTCCAAGCAAGCGGCAATTCTTTGTCCTCACCTTTTCCACTGAGCCAAAACAGAAGAGTGGAGAAGGGGATAGCAAAAGAGAAAGGAGGAGGGAAGAAAGAAAGCACCCACAGAGGACTAATCACACTCCATAATTACTTTTGACATCTACAGGGCTTCATAGAAAGATCATTTAGACCAACACAGCGGGGAGGGGAGGGGAAGGCGGCAGTGGGACCCAGGGGGAACTCTGACATTTCCACCCTGGGCCCCTTCCCAATGCCGATCCTTCACCGGGAGGACCTACGGGATGGAGAGGTCATCACAAGTTCTACCAGGATGCCTAATTTCTCCTCTGGAGTGAAGAGTTTGCAATTTGGTTTCTAGAGCTTGAGGGATTGCCAGGCAGGGTCGGTGTCTCTTGCCCCCCGTGGCACAGCTGTGTCAGGGCCACAGTGGCCTCCAACTCCCATCAGGAACAGGGCTGGGGCATGGGCACCTGGGTACACCCAACACTACCACCTCTTTCCTCTTCCTAGAGCCTGGATGCTGCAGCAGGAACCGAAGCCCCCAGGGATGCTGACACACCAGTTCAACCCCTGTGGTGATGGTGGGTGACAGCTTGCCCCAAGGTGCAGAATTTGGGATGGCGTCATGTAAAGGAGGTTTGTGAGGTGACAGCCACTGAGCCCAGCTGTGACTGCTGCAGAGGTACCATAGGGATTTTCCACTCTTCCCCCAGGAGCCCCAGTCCCTCTTTTCCAAGGAGATAAAACAATCCAATCGCCTTCGGAAATAAAAATATAAATTTAAAAAAAAAAAAAAAAAGCTTAAGGCAGAAGATCATCTTCCTCCTGCGAGTGCAAAGCAGAAGGGTGGAGGAGAGGAGGGAGGACATGGAGACGGGATGCAGTGTGTGAGCAAGTGGCTTTTGTGTTCCCAACTGGAGCCAAGCCGTGTCCCAGGACACATCCCAGCATGATGGCCCAGTGCTCCCCACAATCCCCAAAGCCTGGGGCACACACCACGTCCTGGCAGCATCCTTGCAGGGCAAGGCCAAATCCACTCGGTGGTGCAAAACACAGGTGAAGTTCAAAGGCTTCACACCACCTTCTTTGTCATTGGAAGGTAAAATCTCCAGGGATCATTATCTCCTGAAGCAGGGACATGCTTTCCCTCCCATCTGCCACACTGCAGCAGTGGCTGAGTGCTGGCATGGAGGCAGAACAAGCAGCACGAGAAGTTTTTAGGGAAGAAGGAGCAGCAGGATCCAATTCTGCTGAGATTTCCACAAGAGATGTTCCCCAATCCAAGATGTTCATGATAGAGGCTGCTGCCCTTCGTCCCCTTTTGTTGGCATTGGACAGACAGCAAAGACACCAACAGAATGAGGAAGGCTGGGAAAGGCATAGAGTGAGCACCAGCTGACTTTGGGAACGCACCTGGATGTGGGAGGTAGGAGTTTATTGGATACACAGAGGCTGCAGCCATGAGCACTGCAAATGCATTTAAAATGTGGTGGGAGGGCATCGGTTCCTGTTGATGGAGCAGCTCCTGCTTGTCGAGTCCACAGGTCCCAAGCCTGCCCTGCTGTCCCCTCAGAAGCACACACAGGGTACCTGGCATCACCTTGTCCAAGCACAGGTGCTTCTGGTGACACCATCCCAAAGCCAGGCAGGGAACCCCAGCTAGCAAATAAACTCTGGATGCTGCAACACCTAACCCCCTGCAATCCGACAATCCCTGGAGGAGCAGCAGAACGGGAAGCAACAGGGAATCAGCATGTTCAAACGGCATCTCCTCCCCTTAGACTGGACCATCCTAAAGGGTTTCACCAGACCAAAGCAGCTCCACACCACAACAACCTCTGAAAACCATCACGCTGTGAGGCGAGGCAGAGCCCGACACCCAAAAGTCACAACACAGACCTGCCTCAGCTTTTTCTTCCCACCCAGCTGCATCCCAACAACTAAAGCACTGGATAAAACCTCCCCCAGATCCTTTTAGCTCCCTCTCTGTCCTTCTGGTGTGCCATCCTGCTGCTTTCCCTCCAGGAGTGTTTCCGAGCCCCCATTAGCAAAGCCTGGCTCAGGAAATTGAAGCCACCCTGGGAATGGCCCCTCTCCCCTCACTCCTGCTGCTCTCCCAAGGAGCATCGGGGCTATTTTCTCTCACCATCTGCTTTGCTTCATTAGGTCTCCCTTTATTGGCCAGATGTTCTCATAGACTTGGAGCCATCCCGGCTTTAGTGCTCGCTCTCAGGAGGAATCCGCATGCCTGATTTCTCAGAAATCTCTGGGAGGGAGGGAACAGGCAGACACAGGGCTGGGAGCAAGGAGCCTTAAAAAGCCACACTTCTGGGAATTCAGGCTGCTTTCCCCTGAGATAGCATCTTCACTGCCAAAAGGGATGATGTTTTATTTTGGGAGATAATGTTTGTTAGCTGCAGCACACACCACCTCCCTTTTTTCCACTCCTCGGCCCACCCCTTACTTCTCATGCCAGCAAAGACAGAGAAAATGGGAAGGGAAAGAGCAGAGCAGGGAGCAGAGCAGATGGACATGCTAAATTCCTGTTTCCCCAAAAGGAGTTGGGTAAACTGCAGAATAAGAATTTAATCACTTGTGCCCTAACCCTCCCCAGCAGGTTGGGAAGCAGAGGGTCAGACGGTGCCGCAGCAGGATGGACAGATGGACACAGGCCACCCAGCCATGCCCTGCTCTCCCCAGCCCAGCTGAGGAAGGCAGTGCACCCAGGGGGCTGGCATCACTTCCAAATCGTAGAACCATGGAATGGCTTGGGTGGGAAGGGACCTTAAGGACCATATAGTTCTAATACCCTGCCTTGGGCAGGGACACCTTCCACTAGACCAAATTGCTCACATCTCTCTGTATTTTTAACTTCCCTCTGAAAGGAAGAATTACCAGTAAAGCTCAGTTTCTCTGTATAAAACCCCACTTGCTTAAGTAACACCAGTGGTGTTAATTTTAATTCATCCACATAATTTTGGATTGCTCCCCTCCTGGTGCAGCTGCCCTCCCCTAACCCCCCAGGTTATGGCAGGTATGGCTTCACTCACCCCACACCTCTGGAAACACCTGCCCGAGGTTTGGACATGGCACCAATAGCTGCAATGCTAATTAGGAACCCCAGATATTTCAAGGGGCTTTGTATCTCGGATTCCACTTCCACACAAACAGGGATGCTCCGTTTAAGTATGAACAACAGACCTAAGGGAGTTAGTTAAACACAGGAAAACAGGCTCCTGGGCACTGAGATGATGGACAGCATGACCTTGGCTTGTCCAGCTGTCCTCCCACCAGACAGCCTGACACAGTGGGAGAGGAGAGCACCACAACTGAGTCTTAACCTATTTCCAATTAAATGGAGAGAACCAAGTTTCCTTCTTCAGTTCCTCTGGGCAAGAGGCACAGCAGGCAAACTGAGGAAACACAACATACCAGCAGTGGGAGAAACCCCACTAAAAGCTAATTAAAAAAAGCAACCACCAAACAGCAACTGAGCAGAGATCCCTGCAATTCCATCACCCAAACCAGAGGCAAGTCACTGGACAGGTATCAGCACAAGGATCCTACTCCAGGAGTTCCACCCTCCCTTGAAGATCCACAGAGAACATGGTATGCCAAGGGAAGGACAGCAGGACTCTGCAGGCCCCCGTTTCCCTTCCTATGGGAAGAAGAGACCAATGAGACCATCAAATTCCCATCCCTCTTCCAACACAATTTCCTCAGCAATACAGCTATCCTTTACCCACATCTGCCCAACAGTATCCCACTTCCCAGCTGGGATAACAAGATGAGCCAAGGAGCAGGAGCAACAGCTGAGCCACAGGGCAGCTCACAGAGATAGCACCCAGCAGAGGCTTTTTGCCAAACCAGAAGCCACACAAAGAGCCTTTTTCAATCTCACCTTCCCCATCAGGTGGGCAAACCACAGTCCTTTCCATGCTCCCTGAAACACACCACCACTCCCAAACCCCAGCCTGCTGAACCTCCTCCTCCTTGTCCCACACCTCACCTTGTCCCCTTTGCTGTGCTGAGCAGTTGGAGAACAGCCAAAAAACTCCCTGCTCAGATTGGGATGCCCTCATGCCATCTAGGGATCACTAAGGCTTTGAACAGCACTTTCTGTTCTGGAGGATGAAGTTCTGAAGCCTTTGTTCACCCAGCATTTTGCGCTGTTGGTGGGAACCAACTCTCCTTTCCTTAGGACCATCTTAGGATCATCTGCACTACTGTCACACAGCTGCATGGAAAAGTTGGCCTTGAACTGGCACAAGACAGATGCCCAGAAGCAGTAGCAGCAACTAAAAAATATATCAGAAAGAGAAACTTTGGTTTAAAATAAAATTGAAAAGAAAGAAAGAGAGAGAAGGTACACACAGGTGCAAGTTGTCTCACAAGAGGGGTATTTGCAGGGCATCACCCCACAACCCTGGAGATGGAGATCTACATTCCCCACTTTGTTTTACCATTACAACCTTCATTGCACAGGACTCAAAGTCACTCTCATATGGTTGTTAAGTTTCATAAATAATGTGAAAACTATATGCAACAGATACATCATATTTCCAAAAAATTATAAGAAAAGTTACATCAAATTAAAAAGTAGCTTCATGAATGAAGATACTGCTCTAAGTGCACTTTCCCTGCAAGTGCAGCCAGTGCCTCAGCGCTGGACATGAAGGAAAAAACAAACAAACAAAAAACCAACAAAGAAAGAAATCAGATTTAAAAACTTAAGTCCGGTTTCAACCAGTCAAAACCGGGCCAAGCAGAAACTGAGTGTGCTCTTGGCACTGTCCCATGAGGGAGTCCCTATGATGCTTTGTTATCCAGATAAGGTTTGTATGTCCTTGTTGAGACTGTAAACAATCCTTCTTTCCTGAACTGTCCTCTTTATTGGCAAAACAAAGTAAAATATTTTATTTTTTTTTTGTTTGTTTAAAATAGAACATTAAAATTAACCCAGAAGAAAAGAAATGAAACACAGTGAGCTTGTTGGAGTCCATAGGATCTGGTCTGGAAGAGCTCAGAAAATGTGTTCAGTGTTTTCTCCTGTTTTCAGCTGGAACTGTACCAGAGATCGGGTTACTTGGGGGAAAGGGAACAGAACGAGAAAACAAAGGATGCGGAATAAGAGAACGTGGCCATCTCATGTGTTCACTTCGTTCGCTAGGTCCTCTATCAATACCTTCGTGTCAGAAGCCTTGGACCTGGAAAAAACAAACAGAGAACTCTCACTGGGCGGAAGAAATCCCCGTTACAACACAAAGACAGTGAACCCACAGTGCACTGGGGGAAAAAAAGCCTTTCTTATGCAAAAAGGGAATGAACAAGCTACTAGAATTGTTTCTAGAATTGTTTCCCACCCTCCCACTCTCACTGGGGACAGCAGAGCCTTCTAAAGGTGCCCCAGCTGTCCTCCAGCATCCTCCTCTGGTGGCACTGCCCCTGCCACAGCACTTCGGCCACCCTGTGCCCATGGCCAGTATCACCTGCGAGGCTGTGATACCCAATGGCAAGGGACACCATGGCACTGCTGGGTGTGGAGCATCCCTCCAGTTCCCCCTACAAAACTCCACCAAACCCTTGCAACAGGAGTGTTCCTGCTCAATCTGCCACTGGGCTGCACAAAGGAACAGCAAGCTCGCTGTGTGTCAGAGGGGCAAACAGGAATGGTGGTAAGGAATCTGACTAGGCTTTGGCCCACATCCCCTCTGCATAAAGTTTTTCAGTCTCTAGCAGGCTGTTGGTATTGGTCCCATCTGTGTACTTTAAGCCAACACAGATATGAGCCAAGCACAGCCCGCGGGCTGTGGCTCAGGCCAGAGCACACCCTTCTTGTGACAGCCACAGCCTCCTCCTCCCACCCCTCCCATGCAGTGCTGCAGGGATTGCACAACACTCCTGACCCGCTGTGCTTCAGCATCCCTCAGGAACCCCAGATTGTTCCCTGGCCAAAGGGCAGGGCTCTGCAGCTGGGGCAGGAGGGACACTGGGACATTGGAGCACCCTGTGATGCTCAGAGCACAGACACTTCAGGGAAGACAGGTGGTCAATATGTTCAGGGGCTGGGGTGCAGGGTGGGAAAACACTTGGGGTGTAGGAATGATTGGGGGGAAGAAAAGAATGCAAGGGTTTAGGTTTGAGACAGGAAGGAGCCTGAGATCTCACGTATCAACTAGAATCTTATAGAATCACAGAACAGTTTAGGTGGAAAGAGGCCTTAAAGATCATATCCTTTCAACCCCTCTGCCATGGGCAGAGATGCTACTCACTAGATCAGGTTGCTCCAAGCCCCATCCAACCTGGCCTTGAACACTTCCAGAGATGGGGCAGCCACAGCTTCTCTGGGCAACCTGTGCCAGTGCCTCACCAATCTCACAGGGAAGAATTTTTTCTTAATATCTAATCTAATCCTGCCCCCTCTCAGTTTAAAGCCATTGCCCCCTGTGCTATCACTACCTGCCAGTATAAGAAGTCCCTCTTCCTCCTTTTTATAAGCCCCCAAAAGGGCTGGTCAAAGAGAACCTCTTTTCCAGCTTTGCATTTATAATCTCTGGCAACTGCTAGAGGCTATTGCTGCAGGAGAGGAGTGTGGTACAAAGGGAACTCCCTTTTCCAGTGGTTTACCAGAACCCCAAGATATGGCAAAGATGGATCAATTCCCTGGCAGAGCCACATTTGTTTACTCATTGGACCTGTCTTCCTTTCGAATGAGTCTTGGCTGAGATCTTTGCACGCTTCCCAGTCTTTAACCGGCCCCCAGGCATTAATAGGAGCCCCAAGAGATGATTCTGCTGCACTAGAGGGGCAGCACGTACTGTGAAGCCAGACGAGGCCTGCGCAAGGACACGCTGAGGCTGCGCTTCCACTGCTTGTTCTTGCGGCGGTTCCGAACTCCGTCCTCCTGGTCCATCATCTGATCCAAGAGCGTCAGGTCGTCGGCGTTGAGCGGCGCCACGGAGATGTCCCTCACGGCACGGAACTCACCACAGTTGTTCAGGTGCTCGTTTTCCAGACGGAAGAAGTTCCACACAAAGCGCCTGGATGGGGAAAAAGGGATAATTACCAAGAGAGTTCCACTTCTGTAAGCATTACCTATAGCACTGGCATGTGCACCTGGATACCACTGACTCTTCTCATGGATCAAAGTGCCTCTGGGAAGAGGCTGGGAGGACAGAGAAACCACCAGTGGCTAACAGCAGCACTTGCTACAACATCTTCCCAACTCTCTGGAGAGCAACAGAACCATCAGGTTCCCTATCCTAGCAATGACAGCCCCAATTTGGACAGCATGGAAGCAGCAGGCCCTACAAGCAAAAGGACAAGCTCCACCATCTACATGAGTGAGGGTCAGCTTCAAGTTCTTCTCAGGAAGAGATGTACAAGAAACTAGAGTACAAGTGCGCAGAGAACCCTGAGAACCTTGCAGGATCCAAACTGATGATGCAGGACCCAAACTGGTGTTTGGAAAAGAAGCTGAAATTTAAAACTTGCAAACTTGAGAATCAAGTGAAATTCCAACTGGAAATTTTAAGGACAAATTTGGTAAAAACTAACCCCTCGGAAGAAACTGCAAACAGAGCATAAAGGACTCAGTCCCACGCTGGGGAAGAGCCCTCTACACCTTTTTTCACTCAGCACCCTGTTTGGATTAAATATTCCTGTCAGACCTAGATTTCCATTTCAATGAATGGTATATTCCATGCCCAAGGAGATCAAAGCACTTCCTCCCAAGCTGATGTTACAACAGTAAAAATACAAAAGAAAAATGAACCATTCAGCCCAGCAGCCTTACCGGAACACCTCGAGTGGGGCAAATACAGTAGAAATGATGTCCCCAGCGTAGGGAAAGATTTGCATGGAAGTGAGGGAGACCTGGATGGTCCACGCAAAACGCAGGATGACATCTTCCACAATGGCACAATAGTAGTATGCCTGAGGAAAAGACAGGAACAGGACAGCTCATCAAACACGTTCTGCACAGAAGAGACCTCTTCAGGAAGCTACAGAATGTGCTGCTCAGTCTTGAGCAAAGTGAACAGAAATGATCTGTTTGAAACAAATCAACTCTAACTGCTGGAAAATCCCAGCCTGTGGCATTCAGCGGCCAACTGCAACACGCTCTAAACTCAGCAAGTTTGGCTAAAACATTAAAAGCCTTTCCTAATGTAAGGGCAGGCTGCATACGCACTTTCTGTGGGTAGACAATTCCTTCTCGGAGAAAGGTATTTTCACCAGCATTTTTGTCAAAGAGACCCCAGTCCATCTTCAGGTCCCAAATGAGCGTATAGCATGAGCTGATGAAATAGAAGATAATCCACAGGTAGAAGAACACTTGGGTGTCACTGTGTTTTTTAGCTGGAAAAGAGAAGAACAACACACTTCTATAGAACTGAAAGCAATTTGCTTCTTAAATCAGCCACAAACTGAGCCGATTTTATCCAAGCTCAGGGAAAACCCAACTCGCTAATCTGAACCAAACCACAAGCCTTAGCAGGATCTGCTTTATATTGTTATTTAAATTACACTTTCATCTCCTTCAACATTTTGCACTTGGGATTGAAATTTACATTAATACTTAGAACAGGTTCCCCAGGGCACTGATCACGGCCCCAAGGCTGCCAGAGCTCAGGAGGCACTTGGACAACGCTGGTTGGGATTGTCGGGGTGTCTTATGGAGGGCCAGGAGTTGGACTCGATCCTTGTGAGTCCCTTCCAACTCAGGCTATTCCACGGTTTTTATTTTCTCGGACTTGTGGCAGAGGTGCCATTCTGGCTCTGAACAGCAGGTGGAAGCCGAGCGCCACGTTTCGCAAAGGACACGGGCTTGTACAAAGGATGCAGCAATGAGGCAACGCTCAGTCAGGAGGGTTTGGTAATAAAACATCTGAGTTTCTATAAACACAAACAACTGCGAATTAGCGCACTAAATGCCTGCAAGAGCATGGGCAGTACAGGAATTACCATTAGCCATTTCAGGGGCTGTGGTGGCAAGGGGAAATAAGCAAGAAGGCAGAAATACATTAACAAGTACGTACAAATCCTGAGGCAGGCTCTGACTTTTAAATACCCATACAGGGCTCCTCTTTGTAAACAGGGGACTGGGAGTCCACCATCTGCTCACCTCGGATATGTTTTTCCAACCAAGTTGTTTCCCGTTCTCCCCTGAAAAGGTTACACTGCTCTCAGCTCAGCTGCATTTCCCTACATTAGTTGGCTGGGGAAAAACAAACAGATCTGATAATGCTGTTTGCTTTTGAAAAGCTGGCTCATTAAATTCATACAAATAAAACACATTATGATGCTTTGGGACGCAGAGCCACTTTGCATCTCACTGCTAGCAGGAGTCTCCTCCTTTCACGGCGATTTCCCATTCACCGATTCCCTCTAACAAAGCAAATAACACTTCCAGCACAAAAAAAAGCCGCAGTGTCCTCCGTACAAATCCGATGCCGCACCAAGTGACAGCGCTGCTTTCTATATCTGTGGCTTTAAAACAACAGAACCCCCGACGCTGATCACCGAGGGAGCAACAGGGCAATTTACCCTCCCCTTCCCTTTATGTCTCTAACAATTACGACCCAACTGTATAGCAATCCGATAAAATTAATGGAGGTGAAAATGAGAGGCACCGTGAAAGAGCACATTCCTCCCGTTACGCCCTCGCAGGCTTCCTGGGCAGGCTGTGCAGGATACAGGTCAAACACACACACAACTCCTCGGCTCAAAACACACCGCCCCTAAAGCAAACCTATCAAACGCCACTTATTGCAGCAGCGAAGCCTGATCAGCGCCGCAGCTTCACATCGGCGGAGGCGAAGGACGTGGGAGCGCTGCAGCCCCTCGGGTGTGAGCAGCTCCGCCGCCTTTGGGCAGTGCCCCCCAACCCTCGGCCGTGCCCAGGGACAGCAGCGGCACCGCATCTCCGCCGCTGCACGGCCGTGACATCACCGGCAGCAGCGCACAAGTCCTGCGGAGCTCGGGCTCCGATGCAACGCCGCTGCCTGCAAACCACCTCTCCCAGCTATTTTTAAAGTGCAGCTGCCCACAGAAAAGAGGACACAGGTGAGGTTTTTGGAGCTTGGCAATGAGGGCTGTGCTGCAAGGTTTGGCTCTCTCCCCCCACCATCAGCTCCTCCAAAGCTTCCACTACATCATTTCAGGAAGAAAAGGCAGATGCTGACATTCGGTGACTCAGAGACACTAAGCCTGCTCTTTCCAGCATTATTTTTAGCTCATTAGATCTCCACCTTTAGTTCCCACTATCAGATCCTAAAGGATAGTTCAGAATCAGTTAATGGGCTGTATGTGCTCTCATAATACCCAAAATGCCCCCAAACACCCCAAGAGGCTGCAATGCTTCCTTAGTCTTCAAGGTTAGTTACATCATGCTGTTTTGTATTTGGTTTGGGGTTTTTTTTCCTCTTAATTCAAAATAAACTGAGTCTTACTCCATACGTTCATGGAGCAGCCACGGAGAAGGCAGTGCAGCCAGTCCCATCCATCTCCACGCCTCGAGCCACATCCCTGGCATGAGCCATGCCCTGCAGGTGCAGGGAGAAGAGTAGGGAAGTGGCACTGCTGGGTGCTCCTTTGGAGTTCTGCAGTCATGGAAGGGACAGTCTGGCCCCTGACTACCATCTCAAAGTATGTAAGGAGCTAGCAAAACTGTACCCTTAGTTGGCAATTACATAGGAAGGGGATTTCAAAGGTTCTTGCTGCTTAAACCTGAATTACAGAATCACAAAATGGTTGAAAGGGAGCACAGTGGGTCACCAGTCCAACCTCTCTGCTCAGGCAGGGTCAACACAGAGCATATGGCACAGGTTCCTGTGTGCAATTATGGAAAGGAGAACTGGGGAAGAGAAAGGCCCAAACGAGACATTTTACAGCATTAACCTCGCCAGGCTCAAAAGGATGTGCTTGGTTGCAGTTGGGTTACCCCACTCTCAGTTCCCTCTCCCTGCCTCTACCTCTGCACTTTTCAGTGACACCTGGGGTCATGCTGCTGGGCCCTTGCTCCTGCCTGCTCTCTCACCCACCCAACTCAGCAATGCATTCAGTCCCTGAAAAAAAAATACATTAAACCCCCAAATCATTCCCTGGTAAAATGCCCTAATCAAAACCAACCTATTGTCTTCAGCCCCAGCCTCCGAGTCCCTTCCTTTCATCACTTATCCTTCCTTTTCCTCCTGCCTGCAGTTCTGTTTGATACCTTCCTTCCTTCTGTCCTCATTGGTATTCAGCTGGTGTACAGAAATATGTTACTGCTCCAGGCAAGCAATTATAGCTCGGTCTCTGCTGGCTGGTCCTAGCAGCCCTCTTCACTGCTGCTCAGGGGACAGAAAATCAAGGCATTCATATTCTGCCCAGAGGCTCCATCAACTCCTGGCCTGCCGGTTTTCCAGGAGCAATACAGAGCTCTGCATATGTATGATGATGTCAGGGTCTATTTAAGCAGGAACTGTTTCATCCTGTGTTTTTTCTTTGTTTAATGATGTGCTAGAAAACACCAGAAACCATGAGAGAGGGAGACTCTCAGGATGAGAGAAGTGCTCTGGACACCTGGCAGATCTCAACCTTTCCAAGAAGGAAAAAAGAGCAATTTTCCCACATCCCACAGACCGCAGCAACCCTTTGGCAGCACAGCTGCCAGTCCACCCAAGAGAGGCATGAAGGACCTTTCTACTTGATGCTCCAAAGGGCACCACCATGAAGCAGCTTCCTGAGCTAGTTATGCCAAGTAGCACATGCAGGCCAGAACATCACCAGCAGAAAACCTCTGTGCATGAACGTGCAGGTGCAGCTCTAACCCCAACGATGGGCTGATTTTCATGTTCACACTACCATGTCTGCAACTGGTGTTCAATTATGTCAGAGGCTGTTTGAGTCCGCAGTCTCCACTTGCCACAAAGCCGATGGGAAGTAGCAAACCACGGGAGCTGTTTGCAGCCTTCACCACAACATTTCCATTAGCATCCCCAGTTTACCCTATAAAAGGCTATTCCAGCAGATACTCTGCACAAATACACCTGCAAATTGCTCCAGAAGGTCAACTAGATAAATAATGGATAGCTTCCACCTTTGAACTGAAGCTGTGAATGGCCACAATCCCAGGAAACAGCCAAAGGCACTTGCAGCAGCAGAATTTACTGCCTGCAAAAACTGCTGACCGACGATATCTTGGATCCCCACACCAGCCCCAAGGGCCACAGTATCTGACTGGCATTCTGAGGGAAGACTGCTCCACAGGAATTACAGCCCTTTTGAAACACAGGCAAGAGAAAAGGTTGCTTTCCATCAAAGAGAGACAGCAAATGTTATCCTGAACGCTGTTAATATTGACTTTACTTCCAAAGAATACTGTCTGTTTACCCTGCTGAATTATTCCGGAGAATGTAAACACTATATAGTATTCAACACAGCAAAAATCAATGCCATGTATTATTGAAGGGCTGGATAAGAGCACAATGGCCCTCGATAAGCATTCCTGGTGTGTCAGCCATCCCGGCTGGCCCTGGTCTGTGCTGACAGGGAAGGCTGTGATAAAAGCTGTAGGAAGCAGAAGGTTATCAGGCAACACAACCAGGTAAGCCCTGATACATACCAGGCAGCACCAACCCAGTCACAGCAGCCCTGCCAACTAAAAACCTCTTGGTCCAGGCAAGACAAAGTCAGCTTCAACTGCAGATTTAGGCAGAAGCAAAGCACAAATAGATATATTTACAGTCTCGAGGCGAGACACCGGGGCACAAAGCAGGCCTGGGGATGATGTGTGGCCATTAACTCCATCCCAGCACACCACAGGAGCGAGGTGACAGCCAGAAGTGACTTATCTACATAAGAACTGCCATCAGTGTGACATCCCAAAGCATTTGTCTAACACCTCAATGCTCCAAGCCAGCATTACAGCTCCCTCAGTAATTAGATGTCTTAATGAGGGGTGAGCAGCAGCGCTGCCTTTCTGCCCAGCCAGCACGTTCCACCATTTAACACCGATCAATGGCAGAGCCAGGACATGACAGTGGACTTAATGCAGAGAAAAGGCAAAAAAATCCATGGGAGTGCATGGAGGACTCAACACCCCGCGTTGATGGGCTTTGCCAAGCACTGTTTCGTAGGAACAACCTTCCTGTTGGATTGTGCAAACCTCCACAATTGCCTCCAGGCACAATTTAAAGCAAAGCAGCAAAACACAGCATGGTGAAGAACCGTCAGGAGGCAACATCTCATTTCTTCTTCATTTGTAGAGCAGGGAAGTTCCAAAATCGTGTTTTGACTAAAAATCCTCTGCAGGTTTGCAGGACGATAGGACAGTGTCTAATTTCACAGTGGCAGCAATCTCATGTCTCGTACCTCACAAACAGACAAGTGTGACTGAATTGCAAACAGGAGGAAGCGTTATCAGTCATGGCTGAGATTTGAGCTGATTTTTCTTCTGGTAGCTTTTCTAGAATTTGAGAAGTGTTCTTGGGGGATGTTTAATCACTACCTAGAGAAGGATGGCATTTCCAATCTAAGCAGTGTAGTAAGACTATTTGGACTCACAATCAGAAATAAATAGCATGGTAATCTGGGCCTTTGGTGGACAATTTAGGGATTGGGGTATGATGTCATCTGCTAGATCTATAGTGCTTTGAGATCCAACAGCAGATTCTTTCAAAATATAATGGCAACCAAAAAATCACCAGAATAAAATTAAAAAATAAATAAATAAAAATTGTCAAATGATTGCATCTCCTGCACTTCTACAGCACCACAGAACTCCAGGCCTGACGGGAAGATCGCTTGTAATGCAGTCAGTTGCTTTTCCGAAAATGTTCCATTAAAAAAAAAAAAGTCAGGTTTCCCCTCTTAAGTGCCTGTGAAATGAGATATCAGTAGGTCACTGTTTTCACTTACACCTCATTCATTAGCGTTCCCATTTCCGCAGCCACCTTTAACACCAAAGTGCAATAAGTGATACAACGACATTCTTAGTGCACTTCCCAAAGCCCAGTTATTAAACCCCATCTCCTCTCAGCTGCAACCCTGAGAATTGAGTCCACAGATCCCACAGCCACGGCGTGCCCAGGTCCCCTCTCCCCCCCCAAGGCACCACCGATGTCCCGCTTGACATCTGCAGACCTACAAAGCACAGCAAGATTTCCCGGTGGGATTTTATGCCTCATTTGCGCAGGGTGGGGCTGCAGTTCCCAAAATCACTCCAAAACCCCCCTTCCAGGGTTGGAGCAGAGGTTGCTGTCACCTTTCTCCTTCCTTGCTCCCCAACCACAGGCTTACCAGCACCTCCACCCCAGCCAGGGTGGTCCTGCTACACAGCCTTCCAGGGCCGCTCCTCACTCTTCCCAGCTCCATCTCAAAGCACCATCACCGGGATGGGTGTTTAAGCAACACAGAGGAGCTAAAAAGCTGGCCTGGAGAAACCCGGGGTGCCACGTCA
The DNA here is from genome assembly GCA_013396735.1 of Grallaria varia. NCBI lineage: Eukaryota > Metazoa > Chordata > Aves > Passeriformes > Formicariidae > Grallaria > Grallaria varia. The sequence continues at coordinate 77,900 of VWZG01005139.1, forward strand.
AAGCAAGGAGGAGGTCAGAGGCCAGGATGGAAACGTTTGCCCATGGCAATGCCTCCCAATTCCTCACTAATGACACCGCTGCTGCTCGGATGGAAAGGATCAGAAAGACTGGCTAATGAACACAACTCATTACCGAAGGCCTCCTGGGCATGGGATGACAGGGTTTCAGACAAAACCTCATCCTAGCTCACAGCAATGTGACAGACGTTGCATGTTTTGGCTCCAACTAATCATCCTGATGGAGTTGCCAGTGTGCTGGGCTAAGGGAAGCCGTGTGAAAACGCGAGTATTAAGAAAGAAGACAGTTAATCCCATTACAAAGTTTGTTTTACTTCAAGAGGTCAATCCAAGCACTCTCTAAGGCTCTCATGACACCGAAATCAAATGCTGACAGCTCTTTCAGCACAGGAAAGAGGAGGAGAAATGGGAGGTCTCCTCCTGACACAGAACTGAGGGAACAGGATCTCACAAGTGCTACTTGCTTCATTCGCCTTTTTTTTTTTAGAATTTTTGAACTTCTTTAAAATAAATCAGCATGTCCACTTGTTTTTCTTTGCTCCACTCCTTAGAAATGAAATTATCTCAGTTGAGGCACTATACATTGTTGCATCAATGTCTGATTCCTATCAAGGTTATTTTAGCCCCAGTTCCCACACCACCTTGTTCTCTCCTGCTGTAAAACCATGCAGGATCACAGTGAATTATTGTCCCACCTACCAAGCAGATTCACTCCACGGGGTGGCAACCTGCAGTTTCTAACATGGTATTGACAAGGGCCGAGTGATACAACCACCACCCAGTGCTCCTGGCAGAGCAGAGGTGCAGCCAGGTGCCTCCTGCAGCTCCCAAGTGCCACAGCTGGATTGCCACCCAGCCTCTCCCCATTCCTGCTGTGCATCACCATTCCTCCTCTGAAGTCACAGCCTTCCTCAGGGCTCTGCACAGTGACAGACCATGGGAGAACCAGTGATGTGTCCAAGCGTGACATTGGCTGTGGCAGTCGGTGTCACCGCTGGTGATGGCTGGAGAGGGAGCAGTTATGAATCTGGGGCATCTCCCACTGCATTTTCCAAAAGCAGCACATTTCCCATTCATCTTTCTCTGGTCAGACCTGGTCCAACCTCTCTAATAGTAAAGGACAGTCCAACACCTTCCTGCCCATTAATCGCAGGATGGCTCTTGCCTTGACATTTCATGTCTCTATTCCTTGGCAAAGCGAGGAGGAGTTTCACCATTTTCTCTCAGGTTGGCTTTAAAAAAAACCATAAATTAGACATCACTCCAGAGAAGCCTATTTCTGAAGTGATGGCAAGAGCACAGACAGAAGCACTACTCTTCAGAGACAGCCCTATTTAGTTAACTTCTGTATTTTTAATTACTGCCAATTTCCTGGGCTGTTTAATGAGAAAGTGCATGGCAGTTCCATTATCTTAGACCAACCTAATGCTCTCCAGGGCACCCCCAAGCTGATGACAGCTAGTGTTCCACAGGCTCATTTGGAGTGCCTGGAAAGGGCATGAGAGCAGGATGGAAGAGGAGACACTCAAGTTTCCAGGCCACATGGATTAACTTTGGAATAATTCAGAGGTTAATAAATAGCAAGATACTACTCAGACCACAAGGTATTTCATTGAATAAGGTATGTAAATCAAACTGACAATATCTATAAGCCATCTTGCTTTGCAGGTGAAGGATAAAATCCACCACATACAATTTTAACCCAATACCATGGTAAAGAACAAATGGTCAGGTTGAACCAGGAAATCCCACAAAACAAGAAGATGATGGAAGAGAACAAAACACTCAAGAAGCTCAGTTCTTCTAGTACAGAAGCCAAATCTCTATTCTGTGTGAGCCGGGATTTGCAATGACACCATGTGAGCAAGAGGCATCAAGGTAAGAGAAAACTGACAGCAGAAACAAACATATCATTTTACAAAGAATAAAGTTGGAGCATAAAACATACCTAAAGCTTCGGAAATGACCAGCCCTCCTAGGACAACACAACACAATTCCAGTTTTGCACTGTTTCTCAGAAGAACTGAACACCTAAATAAAACAATCTTGTCTTACACAGCCTGAACCAAGTCCAAGTGAGGGGTGAAACCAAGGCTGGTTATTCCAGGTATGTCAGTGTGCACTTTATACAAGAGGGATCTTTGTAGATATCCATCTGTGAGGCCCTCAAGATATAAGAAGGACATGGACCTGTTGGAGCAAGTCCAGAGGAGGCCATCAAGATACTCCAAGGGCTGGAGCACCTCTGCTATGGGGACAGGCTGAGAGAAGGTTGTTCAGCTTGGAGAGGAGAAGGCTCCAGGGAAACCTCAAAGCCCCTTCCAGTGCCTAAAGGGGCTCCAAGAGAGATGGAGAGGGACTTTGGACAAGGAAGAATGGTTTCATACTGACAGAGGGAAGGGTTAGATATTAGGAAGAAATTCTTCCCTGTGAGGGTGGGCAGGCCCTGGCACAGGGTGCCCAGAGAAGCTGTGGCTGTCCCATCCCTGGAAGTGTCCACAGTCAGGTTGGATGGGGCTTGGAGCAACCTGGGCTAGTGGAAGGTGTTCCCGCCCATGGCAAGGGGGTTGGAACAAGATGTTCTTTAAGGTCCTTTCCAACTCAATGATTTTATGAATGCTGTGGTAAACGGGACTCAGGTGGGAGCTGCTTTCCTGGTGCATTTGTCATGGAAAGCACATCTGCTTTTGGCAGAGCGAAAACACTGCAAAGAGTAGTTGTGTGTCAAAACAACACTGCACTCGGGGTAAATATTTTGCTGCAGGCTTGGACTTAATTTGCTTCCCCAGCACCATGTAGGTTTCCGTAGGGATTAAATAAGGCAATGTAATACTCTGTTGGCTGGCTCTGGGGAAAGCTACTCAGCATTGCCAGGGAATTTAATGCCAGCAGTGAACTCCGTAGTGCAAAGAAAGGGTGGGAAAGAGGTGGGGCCAGAGGCTTTTGGAGTGGGCAGGGACTGGGACCCCCAGTTGCCAGGTAGCTTAGAGTTACAGCTATGCCTCATTTGCCTGAGCAAACATACCCCACAGGACTATATTTACAGAGCACGGCCTTTGCTTCCCATTCCTTCGGGCAGTATGAAAATACTGAGAATTCTTCCTTTGGGAGCTCAGCAACAGTTGTGCTCGTGTTGTTGCTGTCGTCCCTGAAACGTGACTGTGTCTGTGAGCTGTGGCAGAGTCAGCGCTGGGCTACGCAACCACCACTTGCTCCAGCCTTATGTTCTGGGGCAGCCACTTCCACTTCTCTAATCCCAGGGATATCTGAATGCCAAAACGATAGCTTGGAGTTCCCCCTGTGAAACTAGGCTAGTCCCGGGACACAGGATTGCAAGTTCGGGAGGGAAAGACTAAGGGAATTTACTTCAGTGTCTTAGCAGTCTGCAATTAGCGGAGAAAATTGCATCCTGCATCTAAATCCAAGGGAAGAAAAGTAAAGAAATGGCTTCTCAGAAGGAAGAAAGAATCGGAATTATGCACTGCCTGAACAACATGAATTATTAAACAGGGATATTTTGGTGAAACAGATACTTGTCAAGAGCCCACAGTACATGGTGTTACAGGGGGGATCCTTCTCTACAGGAGGTTTGGAGAAGGGAGTACCACATATGATTAGAAGCTGCATAATCATTACTAACATAATAAAGTGGTATTTGTACATTTGTTTAGTTCAAGTTGTTTTCCAGCAGCAAGCATAGGAAAATACAGCACAAGAATGCTGTCGGTGCACCCTGTATGAATTAGGTGGCTTTCCACACCAACAAACCCTCCCAGCCACACAGTCCATCTTGACACCACTGGCAGGCTCAAGTTAAAACCCACAGACCAGTTACAAATTATTCAGTGTTCAAACGAAGCGAGGAAGATGAGACTTCTCAGAGGTCTGTGACGTCCCCAGGCCTCCCAAGTGGAGAACAGGCACTGGTGTACATTACCTGACCTCCCAAGGAAAGGCCACTGATTACCCTCTTGTCCTGGCAGCTGAAAACTATCATTCCAGAGGTATAAGTCATAGGCTTGCAAGCACAGGCATGGATGACTTTAAATAAAACTCTTGATACTACAGCAATTAGCAGGTTTGTTACCTACTGCTATTTAGAGCAGGTCTAAGGACCTTGTTTTGGGCAATACTTTCTTAACACCACAAAGTTCCCCCCTGCCCCACAACAGATGTTTTGTAGGTAAGGGATGGCTGTTTGCTATCTTTAGGCAGACTCAGAGAAGGTGTGGGTGAGCAGCACATCTATTTTCAACGGTAGCATCATAACTTGATAATAGACCATCTGATTCCAAGTTCAAAAAGAACTGGGATTCTATGTAAAGCACATGGATAAAATTGGATTCCTAACAGGTACAGCATACTAGAAATTGCATTTATGGCAGGATGGGAACCGGCCTGTGGGGCTGAGAGGACATGGCAAGGTCTTTAGGCAGCCCTCTGAAAAGCCAGGCATGGTGACATTTATAAATCAGTGCTAACGTGCAATTTCCAAAAGCCATGAAGCTTCCAAATTTTTTTTTGTATGATACCAAAGACCACATGCTATCGACTCCCACTGACAAATGGGACAGACAAAGGCTGGGAGTCACGGACATCTCACAGCAATTGGAACAAGTCCCAAGCCTGGCTCATAAACACCTCATTACAGCCCACTCCATGCCAGACTCAGAGAGGGGACACCAGTTGTGTAGGGCAGCAATCAGAACAGGGAGCAGCAGTTCTGGCACAGATGCAGACTTCAAGGGCAGCAGAAAGAGGTAAAATTCTTCAACAGGACATTTTGACAGATGCTGGTTTTCCTCTTGGTTCCCAACCTTCCCACTGAAGGTTCTGCCAGTGTACCACCCCCTGGGAAGGAGAAGCATTAGTCAGCCTCCCCAAAGCTGCACTGTATATAAAAGATTTAAGCAGTGACTACACAGCCAGGCAATCTGTACTTGTCTTATCCCAAGGTTTGGCATTGGTGACTAACTGGACTGCAGGGCTGCAGAATGTCACTGAGTAAACAAGTTAAAACAGGAACAAGCTCCAGGGACATGGAGATGCACAGAAGATGCTCCCACACCAGCTTTCCACGTACCCCCGGATCCAGGGCGCCTGACTCCCAGCCTTCAGCCAGCCTGAGCCACTGCACTTCTCTGCCATTAAAATGCAAGGCCTGACAAACATCATCAGTGTGACTTCAGGCCCAGCTATGTCAAAACAGACAGTTCTTGGCCACGGGAAGGTTTCCAAAACCATGCCACCCCTCCAAAAAACTCGCATGTTAACTAGAAGCATGCCTTGAACACTTCTGCCTGCCTCACCACAACAATATTCCAGGGGAGGTAATTGCTCACGACTCAGTGTGGTTGCTAATTTCTGGAGATCCAGGAGGCATATAATCTCAAGTGAAGGAATACAGCTTTTAGGACTTCAGAACAATGAAAAGCAGGGTGACTGCCTGAAGTGCAGAAACTAAAAGCTTTTTCCTTCGGAACAAGAAGAGAATAGAGTAATTGTCGTTTCCAGGGAGATGAGGAACTTCAGGATCAGAGCTCAATCTGCAGTTAAATGGATTGGAAACAACTCCTTACCAGCTGCAATAAAAACATGGACAGAATCACACAGGAAAATCCAGAGAGAGCATTTTCCTGGGACTGTGCACATGCCTCCACATTTAGGAATGGATGGATCGATTATTCAGATGACCCAGGTTAGCTATTCATGAATGCCAAAGGACAAGTATTTCCTGCATTACCCCTTTCCTCACACATCGCCCTCCCATTAACCTCCCTTCACAGCAAAACCTGACAGGTATTTCAGTGTTCTCCTTTTGAAAGAGAGACCTGAAAATTCCCTCCCACGCTCCCTAAGTGCAATTCTAAGCAGACCAGGGATGTGAAAAACACCTAAAATAAGATCTTAAAACACTCTTTACAAACAAGGCAGGCCTCTGCCTTTTCACAGAGATGTTTCACAGCTGCCAAAACACAAAGTCCATGCTTCAATGGTATGCCAGATTCAGAACTTCTCTCACGTAAAAAGTAAATCCCACGAGCTGCAAAGGATTTTCCAAAATCCCTGATACCTTCGTGAGTGTTGTAGAGGGCTGCAAATGTCACCACGAAGAAGGTGGTGGAATATTTTCCAGCGTTAACCAGATGAAAGGCCCGTTTGTTATCACGGTAACGGCGCAGGCACTGGATGAATCGCAACCAAGCAGGGATGCACTGGACAACTGCTCTCACTCCGTAGGAGTAGCTGTTACAAATCTGATTATCTGCAAGAAAAACAGAGTTAAAACTATTACAACAAAAAGTTAGTAAGTTAAAGAACGACTATTGTCTTCCTTTCCTTAGTATCACTTGATGTGACAGCAATTCCCCACCAGCACTTTGTACTCAGGCACACACATCCCAAACAGCAAGAAGCCCATCCAGAAAGTATCCCAAAGCTCTGTGTTCCACCTCTGAGGTATTCAGGTGACATGACATCAATAACACACCCAGACAGATCATCATCTAACTCTCACTGCTGCTAATACAACTAACATGCAAGAATTTCTGAAATAATCTATTTTTAAAATGTGTTTCATGCTGTTTGCAGTACTGTGAATAATTATGGATGGAATTACAAAAGGCTTTCAACATTAGATTTTTGTGCATAAATGGGAGAGCACTTAGAAACTCTGCAGGACAGCTCTAAAGGGCTGCTTTGCCCAAGATGTCCTTGACCCATTTCCCTTGCACACTGTAATAGGAAAAAACATATTTCAGTATGGGATTGAGTTTGAGGTTTTGCTTTGTTTTTTTAAAAAGTAAAGCCAGGCCTGGCTTCAAAAACTGGGATGAGACGACAACAACACCACCACGCCATTGTGTCACCTCCCTCATGTTTGAAAACTTTCCTTTTGTTGAAGAAGTAACCAGGAAACACTCAGCTCTTCCTGGAACCCCCCAAGCACTCAGTATTTTTCTGCTGTCTCTTTTAGCACATAAACCAAACACCTCCCTGAGTAAAATTCATTTGTTACTTATTCACACAAATGGAGACAATTTATTAACTGATATTTATCCCAAAGCACTGTGCTTGGACTGGAAAAGGACAAGTTGTTATGCACTCAGTCGCTTTATGTATTTTATCTTTACTTTTAATAAGTAAATATTTAGCTACTGGCAATGCTGTCTTAAAGGGAAGGGAAAGATGAGACAGATTGGAAGAACGAAGTGAACACTGATGCTTATTGAAGCATACAGCAAACTCTTTCAGCAAGTGTCAAAACCATCAGACAACACAATTTGCCAGCAGTCACTGCTCAAAATGGAAAGGCAACAATCCATGAGGAGACAGGTACTGTGTGGCCGCTGGGAAAGCCAAAATCAAAATTCACATTCCAGCTCTGTGGTCCTTCCGGTTAGAAAGAAGGGAAGGCAGGGCATGGACAGCCCTGACATCGCAGCATCAACTCAAACTGCATAAGGGGTGGCACTGAGGAGATTTTCCCATCCTCTCTTGCTTCAGGGAACTGCAATGGAGCCTGTAAGAACCGGGCTTCAGCACAGAAAATTGTGGTGAACAGGCTCAGGCAACTTGTTTTCACACCGAGCAACAGGAACAGGCTAAAGGCAAATACGTGGTTAAATTACTGTGAAATAAAACAACAATGCCAGGAAAATGGATTTCTTTTTCCAATCAGTAGTGCTGTGTCTAAATTCTTTGATGAATATACACATCGGGCCAAATGACTGGATTAGGAAATGAACACTGATGTGGAATTCCATTTCTCTGGATGGAAGTAAAAAAGGGGAGAATGTGTCTAATGCTGTGTTTAGAAGAAATACCCATTATTTTAATTTCCTATATAATTTGTAGCCCTCTTCAAAACAGAAAATTATGAAGTTGCCTTGCTCGTGGTTTTCAGGTCAGTTTGACCATGTTCACTTGGCTCAACAGCATTACTCTACCTGTATCTGCCAGAAGTCCAGCATTGTTCTCCCACTGAACCTCGAAGCTGTAGAAGCAGATCATGTATTCCAAATCCATGAGTATCACGACCAGGCTGTTGAGCTGATCAGCCAGCCAGAAATCTGCAAAGCCTACCTTGTGGAAGGGAGCAGTGAACACTCGGAACTGTCAGGGAAGAAAAAGCAGGAATAATTCATGGCTGTGTCACAGGCATCTAAATGCAGTGGCAGGACATCACAGCACTGAACAAATATGGAAATAACAGAACTGCTTGAAGATTTATTGCTGGCCTTTCGCTTCTGCTGACAAAAAAAGGATAACTATCTCCTCACTTTTAGTGCAAAAAACATCCCTGCTTTCCTCTTACTGTATGCATTTATTCCTGCGTTCCCCCCCTCCCTTTTTGTTTTTTACTGTCAGAACAATCCAGTCTCCTCCAAGAAGCCTCTTTCCCAGAAACTCACAGTCTCCACATAAGAGCTCTATACAGCTCCATTTCTCCTGTCTCTCCTCATTTTGATCAGCTTTTTCTTTCAGGCACTTACATCAGGTCTATAGACATTTTCCACACTTAATGTCAGTTGGATTTAGACCCCCAGCATGGCCATTAGTCTGGTCATGCCTCGGTTTACTAAACTCACTAGTTCTTCTTTGGTGTTAGAAGTTGTAAAAGTGAGGATTGTTACTGGATCTGCCAGTGCCTCCAGCAGGGAGAGAGTTAAAGAAAGGGCAGAGGAAATCCTATTGACTGGCAGTTGGACTCCCCCTCAATCCTAGTCCACTTTCCCTCTAAGCCTTAACAGCAGTTTGGCTCCTTCCAAACCAGACAGTTTTCATGCTCCATTACCTTTGATTACAACCCTCCCTACCCGGTTAGTTATAGTTACTAATGGCCAATTTCTCACAGAGACAGCACCAGCACCATCCGGTCATTCTGAGATTTATGAACCTTTAAATTAATGAAAGCACAAGCCAGCACTGATCTTTTATATTGCTCTCCTTATTAACCTAAAGGGTGCACAGCTCCAGAAACCCGGGAAAGGACTGACACATTCCCATCAGCCTGTAATGCAAATTTAAGGCTCTGCTCCTAAATTTCAAAGCCACATGGGGGACTAAGAGGTAGTGGCATGAAGCAGATATGGATCTTGACCCAGAAAGCACAGTGCTCCTGTTGGATGGCACCTATTCCCAAGGCTCAAATCCAAAGGTGCCCAGCTGCAGAACAGCTTCTGCAGAGGTCAGAGACCACACCAGCCTTTCTTTGCAAAGGGTCCTTCCTCCCTTTCTCCAACACTCCCTAATACTCTCTTTATTTCATCATAGACCTTTTTTTCCATGAACAAAGAGTAGCTAAACAAATGAAACATGAAAACAGCTATACAGACAGATCTCCCTGAAAAGAAAAAAAAAAAGGAGAAATAATAAAATCCTTCTTGTTATTTAATTTAGGGAGAGGCACTTCAGCACTGCCAGAGAACAGTGTAAAACTTTTAAGAGAGTAGAAGCTTCCCACCTAAAGGTTATGGCAGACCAGGAGTCAACAGATATGCCCACGACATATCTGGCACTGGCATTTTGGGTTAACTATCCTCCTGAGTTGCCATTTGAACCCTCCTAATGCCATGTGCCCAGCACGGTGGCTTCTGGCTGCTGTCCAGGCACAGTTGGAGCTGCAGCCCAGCGTCCAGAGGGTGCTGGAAGTGGAAGTTCCACAGGCACCTTCGCACTTCCCAGCTCAGAAGCCTCTGCAATATCTTCCAGAGAAGAATAAAGTCATAAAATACCAGAACTGAACCTCAGTTTCAATAGTCAATTGCAAATCTATATCAACAATTCCACAATCTGAGCAGAGACTTCCTGGTGCTGATCACTGCACTTCTAATTAACGCTGAGATGGCAGATATTTGAGCTGGAGCTGAACGCTTCCCAGATTTTCACCTCTCACAGACAGGCTCCCTGCACTTGTGTCACCACTGAGCTCCCTGCAGGGAGTGTGGGCATGTGGACGCTGTGCCATTCCCTGTGCTCAGATCCAATTCCTCCCGGCGAGCTGCTCTGCTCAGCCCACACAAGTGTGCTCATGGGCTTCTCACCCAGCAGCAAAGGGGCAAAGAGTGCTCACCTAAGCACATAGGTGAGAAAGAAGATCCTGGCATGGCAATTAGACTTACTACAGGCTAAATAACTTTTTTCACTCTGAAATAACTCGCCATCCCTCAGGGATTAGCACAAGAGATCCCACTCAGGAGGAGTGGGATCACACAGGCTACGATGTTGATCACAGATGGATGCAGTAACCCTCCTAGACCCATCAGGAAATGCTATAACATACTAAAGTTATGTCCCTGATTTGGTTCTAGAAAAATTGAAGGTGCCAGTAATGCTCTGCTACACCTTATATGTCAGACTTCATGTTGGCTGGCAATTAAACCCACGAGGCAGTGAAGAAAAATGCTCACTAAACTAAAATTTGTGTGAGCAGCACAGTTCTAAGACTTGCACTGTAACTGCATGGAGAAACAAAATACACCCAGCCAGCCAAGTACACAGAATAAAAGCTCTTCTTTATGTGCTTTCCTGGCCTCTTTCTTCCCCTTCCACATAACACACAGAAATATGTCATTTCCCACCATTAAGGTGATCCTGCATTTTGATGGAGCTTTTTTCCCCCCAGGAGACCTTGGGATGAATTGGCCTCTGCACACTTAGAGGTACTCAGTGAACCTTATGGGTACCTTCCAAATCGAGACATGCTATGATTCTGAGAGACTCTGTTTACAGATACATCTATATCAATCTGAGAGACTGTTTATAATGGCATGTACTGACTGGACAAGGGGGAATGGCTTCACACTGAGAGGGAAGGGTTAGATTGGACATTGGGAAGGAATTCTTCCCTGTGAGGATGGGGAGGCCCTGGCACAGATTGCCCAGAGAAACTGTGGCTGCCCCATCCCTGGAAGAGTTCAAGGCCAGGTTGGATGGAGCTTGGAGCAATCTGGTCTAGTGGAAGATGTCCCTGCCCATAACATGGAGTTGGAACCAGATGATCTTTAAGGTCCATTCCAGCCCAGGCCATTCTGTGATTCTACATCTCTATCACAGAGTGCAGCATAGTCTGGAGATCACTGGGACAGAGCTGTGCTGCAAACTGCCTACACAGCTCTGTGAACACTGAGAATCTCACCCTGGTACGGTACTGAGGTAAATTAGCACAGATATTACTCATGTGGTTACAGCACTTGCAGTGCTTCCCCTCACACCAGGGGACAGCAGTCAGACTAATGAGGCTTGGGACTAAAGGTACATCTGTGAGGGATGGCTGAATGCTGGCAGGCAAAAAAAAAGAAAAGCTAAAGTAGTAGTAAGCCAGCAAATCAAATAACAGAGGTTAATTCACTGTGCGTGTGCCTGCATGCACAGCCTCAAAGCTACATTCTACATTTCATCTTTGTCATGTTCCAGATAAAGTTAATTGTTTTAATTGGCATTAAAACAGTTCTATGAAGAACACCAGCCAGCCAAACCCTCTTCCGCCCAAAGCTCTCAGAACAGCTCCAATAAGAGTGAGGTATCAGGGGAGCCAACTTGATTAAAATCAATTTAAAAGGACATACAGGGTGGGGATGAACATGTGAAACAGCCATTTGGGAAGAAACTGATGAGTCATCCAACAAGTTTGAAAACTCTTCTTTCAGAGCTCCCACTTATAACTGGAACACTGAAGCAGTACACGTATTTACATTCAATTTACCAGACTCATCTTACCCGGAAAAATAAGACCTGGGTCTAAAATAAAGAGTTTAGGACCACAAATATTAGCTGAAAACAACCCCCTCCACATACATAATTTTATAGGCAGTAGCCTTTGCAGAGGTTCTCTCTCCATCAGTGAACCTCCTCTGCCAGCTTGAGCTGAGGAGCACTGCAGCCTTAATCAAACTTTTTTACTACATTAAGGAACAACCAAGTAAAGAGTGCTCCTATATGTGCAAAAGTCTGTATACAGCTGTCTGTAGGAAGATTAACAAGTCGACTGGTAAAGGAAAGGAAGCAGAAGACGCTTCAGCAAACCCATCCTCAAAAACTATTTCCAGTCAATACATGATCAGGTCTGCTCTATAAAAACAGTGGTATAAGCAGCCCAGTATCTTTCTACACTGAGGATTAGTGTCACTTGTACATACTTCACAGCTACTGCTCAGCAACAGCATTTAAAAAAAATAAATAAATACTTATTTAAACCAGGTTTGAGACTTACCAATAGTTTGAGCAGCCAAAAACGGGACTTGTAATATAAGGTTTTGGTGGGGTTGATGAGAAAAAGCAACATGAAGCCGTACAAGATGAGTGGATTCACCTGCATGGGGATGTAGGTGAATTTACCATATATACATGCCAGCAGGCTCAGGCACCACAAAACGCCCAGGAAACCAGCAATCTACAGGAAAAAACACACAGATACCTCATGAAAATAGAGCCTCGAAACCTACAATGAAGTCACATTATAAGAAAAGGGAGAGCAGGGCTCAATCCTGTAATCTAATCAGACTTCAGCAACTTCCTCTTCTAATTGTATTAGAGCTCCTTGCCAGGAAGCGGCTCAGGATTTATGCTCCTGATACACTGCACGGCTCAGCCACTCCTACGATCCCTCTGTTTACCTCGAAGAGATGTTGATGGGACAAGTTGCTGCGGGGATTGAGTTCGAAGATGAGGACGTGATTGACTCCAGCCTGTCTCCAGCCATACGTGTTGATACCCAGGAGAAAGAGGAATTCTATCAGGAGAAAGCCACCCCGATAGATTCTCACCAGCGGCCACACATTTGGTCCATCTATAAAAGCCACACCTGGCAAAGACAAAAAAAAAAGGAAGGACCTTAGGGACAGAAATTACGTCACATGCAATCCATGGCTTTGTCCTGGTTATAAAATGAGAGAAAACAGAAAACTAGCACATAACTGCCTATTCCAGCAAGTGGAGGACTTTTTGCCTAGCCTGTCAGAGGATTTAGGAGTATCCTGGGGAAAATTCCCCCTCCAGCTGCTGTGATCGAGTCATTAGCAACATCCCTGTCTCACACTACTGGCACAAGGGACAGCACCAGCATAAATCTGACTATATGCACTTAAATATTCTGGTTTAATAGAGATGAAATCCCAACAGACAGAGAGACAAAACACTTCAGCTCCCCACAAAACCAAGCAGCGCCAATTACAGCATTTAAAACAATGCTGAACTGCGTCTAATCACCGAACCGTAATGCAATACATAATCATAGCCAGCCATACAACACCCAGCCGCGCCCAAACACAAATCCCAGCCGAAGGCAGCGCTGCTGGAAAGCCTGTTGCTTCCTTTGTTCTGACTTCAGGGGTTTGCAAACGAATCTGCTGCCTTTCAAACAACGAACTGCTTTATACAGCAGCAACTTTCTCCAGCACAAGCCTCCTTGCGAACTACTGTCCCACTGTTGCCTGATACAGGTTTTATGAGTAAAGCACAAATAAAATACAGTTTTTCGAAGCCTCAGTTTCGGTTTCATGGAGAGTTTCCCAGCCACGTGGGTTGTTTGGTTTTTTTTTTAAGAGGGGTTAAAAAAACCCCAACCATGGACTTTTATAGAATTGAGGCTGAGAATTTATTCCCACAAACCTGCCCGTCTAAATTACAGCCCCGAGTTCTTCAAATTGTTTTTCAGAGGCAGCACATCCATAAGGAATTTCACGTGTTCAGCATCTATACTTTATACTACACGAATTATGAAGGAAAAAATTGTGAAAGGAATAATGACTCAAGAACTGTTGCTTTAAATTTAAAACGTAGAGAGACTATTGGATTCAGACAAAACAATCAAATTTTGGACAGAAATGACACACCCCCAAAGAAGTTGAAAGAAATGAGTGTTAAATGTGGAACTGTAAAAGCAGCTCTCTAAATTTTAATCTCAAAACCAACAGAGATCACAGAGCCCCAGGATGGGTAAGGTTGGAAAGGAACACAGTGGACCATCCGGTCAAAACTCCAAACAGGACAGAGTAGCCCCAAAAATCCTGACTAAGAAGTGACCAGACAGAACAGGACAGACGTGCTGTGTGCTATTCCAGACAGAACACCCAGACAAGGGTTTACCCTGAGGTGAACACCATTCACTATGACAGTACAGCATATGACTTCCATAGCTAATGCCCACTAATCTTATTTCTGGCCTCTCATGGTGGTAGAGGACCATAACTGCAGCTGGAGAAAAAGCAGACACTGAAGAGCACAAGGTGTTGAGAGATTAACGCGCAGAAGTTGAGTATATTCTCTCCTCCCATACCCAGGCATTGTCTAGTTCACTTTCCACAGTGTAATCCTTTTCTCCCCAACAGCTGGGCAGTTTGACTGGAGACCCTCAAGGACCCCACCTGCAGGGAAGTGCCCAAAGGTGTCCCAAGTCTGAAACTGTGGGGACCCAGCCCAGGGCTCTGCACTACAGCCCCAGGGCAAAGAGATTTTCCATTCCTATACTCTTTCCACTTAAATCCAACACATGTGAAGTCACCTCCTACAGCTGGCAGGGTTGTGACACTCAGCCAGCTCATCCTCTCAGCCAGCACAGGCTCTGCACAAGGTGCTCAGAGAGGAAAATATCCCTGGTGACAAGTCCAACAGATTCACAGTCTAATTCTCTAAAAAGAGCACGGCACTGCTGCAGCAAGGACTTGAGAGTTGGCAGGAAACCTTACAGGTTTCTGGTTAATAAAACAAATGTTCATTGCCATAAACTTCCAACCTCAATTACACACTAGTTTGGCCCCTAGGAAAGGCCATACAGAATCAGTGAGGCCTCAAAATTTGTCCTCTTAAGGGTGACCCCCTCCTTGGATCCACTTGCAGCATCTGCAGCCCTTAACAGACCCCAAGTTATCGTGAACTCATCGCTGTAAAAAGTTGCTGCTTAAGTTTTTAAACCAGGCAATACAGCAGTGGGTTACTAATAGAAGCTGTGTTCTGATGCTGTTTCACAGAATCTACACACAGGACACTAAAATCCTATCTTAGCTGATCAAATCAAAAACAATTTGGCAGAAGCAGCTGAGAGGTTAACAAAGTGTTAGCCGATTCTAACTTCGCAGTTAGAATCTAGGTTCTCCCAATACCTGCAGTAACACACAGCTATCAGATCATGCCTGCTAATGCAACACACCTATTATCCACGCTGGCTTAGTAACACCTGCTTTACAGATAAAATAATTTTTATTAATTCCTTCTCACAACTGTGGCACTTTTTCATTCTTAACACAGAGAAAGCAAACACAACTGGCTTCAATCATATTTGCATCTCACACAGAGATCAAACATTTAAGTATCAGAAACGATGAATAAAGAACATTAAACAGACCCTTCATGTAGATGGGTCAGCTTTCTGCCTCTACCCCTGGAAGACCAAATGGAAAGCACTGCAAACAGCTCCTCAAACAGAGGCATTTTATCCCAAGAGATGACTGGATCCAATTACAGAAACATCCGATTAAAAATTCTTTTAAGTCAAAAACACAGACATGGGCTTTCCCTAATGCAAGAGCTCATAAGTTGATTTGTTAAGCCTTTTCCTTTGTACTGCTTAAGCAAGTTACAACACTGCAGAAATCACACACACAATTAGTAAAGCTGCTTGTGATTAAGCACTGTATCTGGATCTACAGTACTAACAGGGCTCTTACTCTAATCAGAGGCCAAACTCAGAAGGCACAAAGCAGAATAAAGCCAAGGCCTGAGATATGCAATAATTTATTGTAGCTTTTAAACAATCTTGCCAGCATCTGTCAACGGGAAAAATTCAATTAATTCTATTAATAGACACCAGGCATTGAAATCCTTGGAATTTCTAGATGAAAATGTCCCAAGGGGCATGTGTTCACATGGCTCTATGTGTGGTCTTGTTCTCTGTAGGGAGTCAGTACCATACAAAGCTTAAGTTCTACAAGCACCTATCTCAAGGTGGGCAAGGGCTGTGTGTTAACAGCAGGGAACAGAAACCTGTCTTTCACATGGAAGTTGCACTCCCAGAATAACCAAGAATAAGGAAAAAATCAGGAGAACAAACCATAACATGTTCAAAGTTCAAAATCTGCACACATGAGAAAAAAAACACAATTTAGTACTGAGCAGAACTAATAATTCACACCACTGTGAACCGGCTCTGATTTAACCCAGAACACCCTGACCTGCCCAGCTCAGGCCCAGGCCCTCACTAAGTGATAAGAAGACATCCAATTTGAGCTATGGCAGGATACCCACCTGACAGTATGACGGTGACATTCAGTGCAATGAACAACCCACAGAACAATCCAACCCTGAATGTAGTCCAGGCTGGTACAGGCTGTGAACAATGCAATGGCAGAATTACCATGGGGTAAACAGGTTATCAGCAAAGTCAGATTAGTTTGCAGAGTAAATTTAAAATCAGAAATACAATGCCCTGGTCCCTGATTGTCCTCTTGCTCTTCAAGTGGGTTTTTTTAAAACTAAAAATGATGCACAATATTCTTGCTGTGTTGAAACAAAGCTTGGCCATCTCAATGCCCTTTGAAAAATATTCCAGACCACACAAGCACTAAGCATATGTTCTTATTAGCACAAATTTCCTTTCACCATTTCTCATCCCTTCATTACCTTGTCTGCATGCATTAGGAATAGTAACCTATTTCCAAACCTTCCGGAACTAAAGCAGATTATGTGGCCGTGCCGCCCCTCACTGGGTGCATGAGCACGCTCACATCAATTATTTTCACTACCCTGTTCAGATGTTGAATCTAATTTGGCACCTTGACAAGTTGGAGAAGCAGCTTTGCTCCACAGCCCAATCTCTCACCTGAGCTGCTCCTAAGGGTGGAACACGCAAACGTTTCATTGCCTTCTGTCTGTCTCCATCTTCCAACTCATTGGTCACCACTTCCTAAGGAGATAAAGATACACATCACTGAAGTTCATTTGAATGATGAGCACATGGTACTGCATTAAAACCAGAAATAATGGTAGGTTTCCATGTCACATGTGAGACCTATCTCAGTATTCCTTTATGGTAACAAAGATATGAAAAGCTCCCTGTGCTGCACCAAGAACCTACACAATACAAGCTAAAACTGCACTAACTTGTCCAAAGGAAAAGTTACCAGCTCGAGAGAAAATACCCACATTTATGTAAGGGGTGCCAGAAGTCAGTGGCATTTCAAAATCAATTATTAGTCATCCTGGTAGCGAATACAAGATATAGAAAGCACAAGACATTATAGAAATTACAGAATCATAGAATAGCTTGGGTTGGAAGGGACCTTAAAAATCATCTAGTTCTGCCATGAGCAGGGACGCCTTTCACTAGACCAGAGTGGTCAGAGCTCCACCCAGCCTGGCCTTGAACACCTCCAGAAATCAGCAGCGAACAAAACACTGTTGTTTTCCAGCTACCAGAGGAGCAGTGCCCAGACCAACATCTTTACCTCTGTTTCGGATATAAGCTGGTTGATCTTCTTGCAGGTGTAGAAAGGTGCCACCTCCACCTCAGCCACCCTCCACTCCGCCCCCCGTGCCGTCTCCAGGTTCTTGTCATGCTTCTTCAGGATCTTGCGGAACCCGGTGAAGTTCAGGTTCTGCAGGCAAGGGAAAAGGCATGCTGGCTTTTAACCCCAGTCACTTCCCAACAAAGTTAAATGGTTCTTTCTCCATTGCTAACAAATAAAGGGATGGATAATACCAAGAATCAAAAGGATTGCATCTATTGTCAGGAAGTTTCTGAGTTATTACTTTGTTATAAGTAGTACACATTCCTTGCAAGTAAAATAAAACATGTGGGACTCAAGGGCATAAAAAGAGGTAAGTTATTTCCAGGGAGCTACCTGAACATTTTATTCCCTGCCCTTTTCCTCCTTTATGCAGGAATTGACAACATTCCTGACGATAGCTTCAATAATTAAGGTAAATAACCTTCAAGGGGTTTTCCTTTTTGAAAAGGCTGAGGTACTGACTCCAAGCTTCTTTAAACTTCATGTTGGTTTTAAATCAAGTTCTCCAGATTATAGAAGGGAAATCTTTGTAGGAAAATAGTCAGTGCTGCAGGCTAAATCCAGACAAGTGCATGCCCACAGCAGCATCCTTTTTCATGGAATACACTGCACGACACTAGTTTAGGCTTGCAGATGTGGGAGATGTAACTCTCTGGTCTGTAGGGATAGGCACACAATGCTTTGAGTGAGAATTACCTGTTGCTTTGCAAGTTACACACAAATCCTGACCCACACTTTTCTAATGCACAGTACCCACGACAGGCAAAGCTCATCACACTGCAGGCAGTCCCTGCACTTCATTATGCAGGCAAGTCCATTCAGAGACTCAACATTTCATTCAAGCAACAGTAAAAATGCAGAGGAATCACAGCAAGATTCAATTCTGAAAAAAGCTTAGAGTGGCTTGGAAAATAAAACTGAGAAAACAGTAAAATCCAAAGCCCTGTGGAGAGGCACCAACTACTCACTGAAATTACTTTTAATCTAATTATGCTTAGGGTGATTTAATGCCAGACCCCTCCCATCTAGGTGGGGAAATGAGGCTGGGGAGACAGGCTCAGGAAGCCAAAGCATTAACGATCTGCCTTATTGCAGGCAAGAGACTTTAATCACTTTCTATTGGAAAAGCCAGATTCCACCCCAGGGAGAGCAGAAATTTCAAATGAAAAACTGAAATGAAACAATTATTTTGGTCAGAGATTTCTCTGTGGCCTGAACTAACATCTCCTCATCTGCCATGGGTGCAAAACCAGACCAGCTCTGGGGTGCCTTGGCTGGTTGGGATATGGTTACACCAGACACCCTAAAAGCTGTCTGGCAGTGTTTCAAGCTCTGACTGCAAAATTTCTGCAACCCCAAAGTGCATGTTAAAAACACTGTTGGTCACAGTGGTAACTTCAGACAAGGAACATGCGGTGTTGGAACTGTGAAACTGAACAAACATCATTTATGCAGTCAGATATTTTGCTGTTCTTGCTCTTTGTGTTGCTTTTGTTAGGCAAGGGGCTTTCTCCAAGCCTGACCTCCATTTCTCTTGGGTAATAATCAAATCCATTTAAGTGAATCAACTAATGGTACATTTTGTGGAGAAAAAAAAAACAACCACCACAAAACAACAAACAATTTAGACAATAATATAATGCAAGATCAAGTATAATCAAACAGTGGACTCAAAACTCCTGTTACATATACAAGTGTATCAGGACATGCACCAGCACCAGGTTAAAAAGACTCATTCAGCCTCTATTATTTGCCTGATAAATGCTCTATATTATATAAAGTTTAGTTACATATTATTTATACGCTCAATTTCTCACAATTTGTTTCTCCTAAACCACAGTATTTCAAATAAATAGATTTATCTATGTACACATTCTAGAATATTGTAATACTATGAACAATAAATTAATTTTATCAAAAGTTTAATCATTGATAAGTTCAACATGCAAGAGCTGCCCTGGAGACAAGTTTAGTTTCACCCGACGTTTGGTTTGTGTATCTCAGAAATAAATGCACAGAACTTGTGCCCTTGTTCAGTCCTGACAGACTGAGGAATTTGCTTCAGGTGCATTTTCTTTCCTTAGTAACCCAACTGAAGGCATCAGCATTTCATCAAAGCCATAGTTTGATATTTATAATGCTGCTGTTGACTTCGCTTTACCTCCTACATGAAGGTCTCAGCTACATTATCTTCCCACCGGGTTACTCGTTTTAATTCTTTCCAAAACTGTGAGAGCTGGAATAGTCCTAGTTCTTATATTCTAAGGTCAAGAAGGATTAAGAGTAGTATTCTGGGATTTGGTTTATTCTGTTTTAGTACTTGTATTCCTTGTCCTTAACTTCAAGACCGATTTGGAATTTTTCTCGTTCTCTCTTTGAAGGTATGTTGTAGAAAGCAGCTCTGCTGCCTCTGCAAACTGTGAAAACTATCAAATCCAGATGGGGTTTAGATCAATATTTAGCATACTTCCAGTAGATCTAAACTTAAAAAACCAAAAATATAAGTGTGCAAGATGCCTTCCTTCACTAATGAATAGGTTTCCCAAAGGAACAACCTGTCAACCCCTCTTTAAATTCATCAAGCCTCAGAAGAGATTTTTGTAATCAAAAGCATGAGCTGTCTTCTTTTAAAAAAGAAGTAAATACATAAGTGATAAAATCACTGAGGGTGATCCTGCTTCGCTCCATTCCTGAAAAGCTGCAGATATTCCATCCTTCCCAGGACTTTGAACCAGGAACTATCACTAATAGAGCTTTATTAAGAAATTCATAAGTAATTTCCAGACGTGCTCAATGACAACATCACTACAGGAGAGGTACAAAGACTCAGAATTTTGGAAAAATGAGTTTTGTCCATACTGCAGAGTGGTATTTAATTTATTCTTATGGTGAATTTTGTTTAATAAAATTCTCCAGTACAATGCTGCTAAAGATCTAAATACAGATGACGTGAATTTAAGTTCAAACATTCTTATTTAACAGGCTAAAGCTCCTCATGGTAAGATACTTAAAAGCAGTTCAGAGTATTTAATTCCAGAAGAGCGAACCCATAACAGTTTTGGATTTTTATTTCAAGATTTTTGGAACTAGATCAGCATCTGCAATATTTACCATGCCAGAAATCCAAGTACAACTAAAGTTAGGCGGTTTTTTTCATACCTCAAGGCAAATGAGCCTGTATGCTGCAGAAATACAAATATTTCTTTTAAATGGATGTTTTAACAAGAAATTCTGATACAGCAAGGTCACACTCACTACCATGGTAACATTAAGAGGAAATGGTATGTTTAGGATTTCAAGTTTCATTGCAAATATTAGATAAAAGAGCTTCTACCCCAGCTTGCCTGCTCCAGCCTTGCACAGAACAACACACTACAGAAGGAGGAGGTCCCAAGTGTGACCTCATGTTCCAGCCACGAGTGCTGGGATCAGCTAGCCCAGAAGTGGAAGAAAGGTCTTTCTGCAGGTCAGCTTAGCACTTCTAGCTCAATAAAAAGCACCAAGACTTAGGCTGCTAGCTATCAGCCTTTTCTTTAATAAAGATAAATCAATAAATACATAAAAACTGGCTTGAGTGAGGCAACTCAAGGATACACAAAGCACAGAGAGGTTTACAGACAAGGCTCTGCAGGTACCTGATAGTTCTGCAGTAGGATGAGGCTGAGGTAGAGCTCGCTGAAGGCCAATTTCAGATCTCTGATGTTCCTGTGCTGGACACGCTCCTCGTGGGACAGGTGGAAGACGGGCTTTCTGCGCCGCTGCAGCGTGGAAGCCCCGCTGGCTTCTTTCTGTGCATCCAAAGTCGATTGTAGCTCAGTGCGGAGAGTAGTGAACCTGCGCTGAGCCTCGGCGAGCTTTTCTGTTGGCAAGGGCAGGGAAAGGTCAGCTGAGAGGGTCACAACTCGCCAAACGGGCCCTACAAAGCACTGTACACCTACTCCTCAAATAGTGTCCCTGGGCACGGCCTTCCCCCATCATGCATTAAGTTCAACAGCTCTGCCTATTGCTCTTCATATAGAATAGAATCATAGAATTGTTTGGGTTGGAAGGGACCCTTAAAGATCATCTGGTTCCAAACCCTTGCCATTAACAGGGACACCTTTCCAGTGGACCAGGTTGCTCCAAGCCCCATCCAACCTGGCCTTGGACACATCCAGGGATGGGGCAGCCACAGCTT
Organism: Grallaria varia; assembly: GCA_013396735.1. Classification (NCBI taxonomy): domain Eukaryota; kingdom Metazoa; phylum Chordata; class Aves; order Passeriformes; family Formicariidae; genus Grallaria; species Grallaria varia. The sequence continues at coordinate 99,599 of VWZG01005139.1, forward strand.
CTCCAAGCAACGTGTGCCAGGGCCTGCCCACCCACACAGGGAAGAATTCCTTCCCAATATCTCATCTAACCCTGCCCGCTCTGTCAGTGGGAAGCCATTTCCCCTTGTCCTGTTACTCCATGCCCTTGTCCAAAGTCTTTCTCCAGCTCTCCTGGAGCCACTTTAGGCATTGGAAGGGGCCCCAAGTTCTCCCCAAAGCCTTCTCTTCCCCAGGCTGAACACCCCCAACTCTCTCAGCCTGTCCCCAAGCACAGGTGCTCCAATCCTCAGAGCATCTTCATGGCCTCCTCTGGACCTGCTCTGATGGGCCCATGTCCTCCCTGAGCTGGGAGCCCCAGACCCATATGCAGTAGAGTCCTGGTGTGGTTTCACAAGGGCAGAGCAGGGGAGGAAGCTTTTTCTCATTAAACCCATGTAAAATATATATCTTCTCAAAATAAAAGGCCTTAATTAATATGGTCAAAATCAAGGGTCTGTCTCTTTGGCACAGACTAAAGCAGCACTAGACTTGAATTCAGGCCTCTCAACTTCCATCCCAGCTTCAGTTTCTAGAAGATGCTCAGTCCAGGACCACACCAATACCTGTTACAGGTGGAAGAAGCCAAACCTGTACCTGGGGGCTGCAAATCAGTGCAGGGACACTGGGAGAGGCGTTCCCAACCTGGCACAGCCCTGGTTGGATGCAGACAGGAGATAGGGTCTCATCCAAATTCCAAAGCAGTGACCACACGTCTACTCTGAGTGCAAAGGAAAGCTGCTCCTCTTTCCCAAATAAATCAAGTGCACAAGAAGCATTAGGAAAAAAAACCCTGCTAGACAATATTATGAAACTTGACAGAAAGCAAAGCAGTTTTCATATCTGTTCACCCACTACTGACTACGTGTTTACTCTCTTTTTATGTGACAGTAAGGAAATCAAAGAAAGAAAACTCCACACTTCAAATGTGACACTGAATTTTGTTGCTCAGAGAGCAACCCAACCCCTCTGCCAAGCTCCCAGTGACAGACACACACAGCTCTGCTTTGATCAGGAGTTACAACACTACTAGCTGCTGTACATGATCCGCTGTAATAATTTATCCCTCTTTTCCTCCATTTAGAAGCACTGCCTCATTATGTACTGGTTAAAGAGGCAGTCAGCGTGCATTTAAATATCATTTTGATGTGTTTTCAGAACAAGTTAAGTCTCTCTTCCTCACACCTCAAGTATGAAAAAGGTGTTCCTTTAAACATGCTGCTTTATGTACGTTCAGAAAATAATTTTTTTGGCTGAATAACAATCTTTTAAAGCTAAAAACAGCTCAACTAACACCATTATTGTTCTCTTTGCTCTGAACAACTGGTTCCTTCCAGGCTTTTTCTCCCCGCTATGGCTTCAGTCACAGCTTTGGCATCTGTGTTGATAAGCACGTCACAGGCCACGGGTGTTGGTGTTGGCCAGAAGATCCTGAGCAGGTTCACAGTGTTGGAGCTGGAGCCACCTCCACCCAGCAGGACACACACCACTGCAACAGGAACCACAGAGCCACAAGGTCCCTCTGCTACCCAAAGCTCTGCTGGACAGTCTCCTAGCTGTCAATTTAATTCTCTCCATTATTATCATAAATAACAATTTAATGATAATTCACTATTGCTCCTCACTCAGACATAAGATTTACTCTTCATTTGTCTTACTCAATTATGCTTAATTTCAAGAGCAAAACTACTCTTTAAATAATTTTACAGTGCTCTGCACTCCAGAAGGAGAATGCCTTTCTAAATAGAAAATAGGGATCAAGGTAGAAAAACCGAGTACAGGAGAGCCTGAAACCCTCTGTAACTTTTTTGCTTACAATATTAAAACACGAAGATTTTAAATGCTGGAAAGGACAACCCCTCTCTGACAATTTCCACAGCTGCAAGGACTCCACTGAACAGAGGCAATGGAGCCCACAGTGAGAATTGTCTGCCAGCAGCCTACAACCACATAATATTTAGCACACACAATCAGACTGCAAAAACAATAATCTTTCTGCACTTTGGGAACTCTGTTGGGCAGAAGAGATATCTGCTCAAATCAAAAGCTTTCATTATAAATAAAATTCACAAGTTCACTCTCTATATTCAAAATGTCTATTAAACCATCTGTGATACACAGATTTCTTTTGGATCAAATTAGTAAACATGGAAGAGTTTAAATTTTCGTCTTACAACTGAAAGCACTGTGCTGTTTTTTCTATGTCCAGAAAAATCTTCAAATCCATCAGCCTAATAACACAATATTTAAAGAAAAGACAGTGTCTTGAAATAGCTATGAAACTGCTGCTGCAATTTTCCTATCTGTTTGCAAAGCAACATCCACAAGAAAGCAGCATCTCCAAATACCAATATTCTTCTTAATTAAGCACTGTTGCAGAGAGCCATTGCTGTCTTCTACACAGCTCCCTCCATGCATAGGGGAGGACCATGGTTTTCTAAGGATGAGGTTTTAAAAGCAACTGACCCAGTCCCAAAATGACCTGCCCCTGCTGAGAAACAGCCATTCTGTCACCACCTTCTCCCTCTTGCACTGACTCCAGTTATCCAGTCCACAAGTAATTTCATCTTATTAAGGTATGATTTTTATCATGAAGATTGAACACAGAAGCAAAACAAGACAAAGTGTGTGCTGTTATTCCTAAAACCTCCAAGGGAATTGCCTTGGGAAACAGGAAAGCGAAATAGAAATTAATTTCTCAATTTGTAACATGCTCTGAAATAATTGAAAAGACTATTTATAGATCCTGAATAAAACTGTCTTTGGAGTTACTGAGTTACCATCTCAACTACACAATTCCAAGTAGGGTTTTGACTCCGTTTTCCAAGTTCAAACAAAAGTTCACACATAAGTATGACAGGGAACAAAAACTGTTTCACCAAGGAATCAGTAAAATCTCCCCCCATGCTCCAGTTTACATGGTCATGGTTCTGATCAAAACCAGTTTCACCAGACAGAAGGTGATCAAACAGCCTGTATCTCCTCTCAGTTCCCCAGCTCCAGGCATTTTAGGCAGGCTCTTTCAAGACTCCTCCTCTACTTGTATATATTATGTTCAATATTTTGCTTACCAAGTTTAAGCCATGGTTTCCTACAAATAGTAAGACCATTCCTAAATTAACCATAAAAATGTTACTGGCTACTGTTTAGCCAGATCCTGACGATGCTAATTCAAAAAATAACAAACTTGCCATCTAGAAAATCCCAAATACAAACCCAAATTGGCCACAAATAAAACTTCAGCACTTGAACAGGCATTCCTCTGCTGGAACCATCTGAAACCTGTAGTGCCAATCTTTTTTCTTTCAGTTAAGGATAGATCTTTTTGAGCACACTTCAAATAATCACAAACTGTTTATCAAATCTGATTTAGTTAATGGCAGTTTTCCTTTCTGCTGAGCTGGGACAATGGTCTGGGGAATTAAGGTGATGTTTGACCAGAGCTGACAAGCTGAGCACAAGGGAAAGGCAAAGGAATTTCGTGGCTGGCATTCCAGCTCTGAGTGCTCCATGGAGGAGCTGGAGTCCAAGAGCAGCCCATCCTGAGAGGATGACGTGGCCCATGTAGTGGCAATCCCAGGGTATGCTCACTAGGGATTCCTCAGAACAGGGAAAGATGATGAGGAAATGAAGCAGAGATCAACAAAAATCTTGGCTTTCTTGCAAACATACAATATTTACAGTTGTAAAGACAGGATATAATAAGCCTATAATAAACAGGATGTACCAGGTCATAATCCATTCCAGCACATGCCTGGAGTTACAATAGGGTCCAACACAACACATCTCTGACATGATGATGAAGAGGAACCACTGATGGAACATTTCTTGCTGTAGCTTAACGTTAATAAACCTAATAATGGGTTTCCATTCTATGAAAGTCACGTCACTTCTGCAAATAAAAGACTTACTTTTGTCACAAGAGATTTTCAAATTGCATGTATTCTCTCCTAGAACTTATTGAAATGACAGCTAGTTGAGGGAAAAAAACCTACCCTACCCTATATTATTAATGCCATTTTAATCAGTGCTGGAATGGGTGTGTACATGTGGGTGCACATGTGCCAGCAGATCCTCATTAGGGAAAATTATAATCTGTATTGTGCATCTAAATTGACAGAACTTCCTCCAGAGTCTATCTAGCAGTACACAGGATCTGATACGATTCAAAAAGGAAGACAAGTTTCTGAGCATGAAAATCTCAGACCTGTGATAGAAACAGAAGATATCCCAGGGTAGCAAAACACTGCTCTGAGTTAGGTATGTGTGAACTGCGTGCAGAAAAATGCCTAGAAAGAGTAAAACTCAGCTGGCCTAATAAAACATATCGATTCTACCAACAGTCTCTTGTCCTGACACTCCCTCTGCTCCAGGGAGCCCGGAGAGCAGGCACAGACATCCCAAAAGAGATTTACTTCCCTAGATGGAAGCTGAACAGAGGCAAGCTGCATCTATCATGCTTTCAGCTATTCTTATGTTCACAGCCCAGAGTCTGCTGGCAATAAAATAGCCAGCAATAAAGTCATCGCCCCATGGTTATGAAAATATTTTGCACAACTCCACTTTGTTATCAGATTAAAATCAGAACTAGAAAAGGCTACCACATTGTGCTGAAAATCCTGTTTACAGCACCAAGTCAGTAAATTAACATGTTAAGAGAGAGTATAGAAGCCAATGCATCATTGTATTCGTATTTAAATGCTTTCCCGGTTGAAAACCCATTTTAAACCTCACCAAAAGAGGCGGAAAACCAGCTGAAGTGGAATGCTGGGTGGAACTGGAGCACATTAAGCCTTTTCTAGCAATATTACAGGGTGAATTTCCAATTATCCCCTTCTGAAGTTTTATTTTCAAAACACAGGATGGGAAAGCAAACTTTCTCAGGGAAAACAACAAACATCAGTACTTGATACATGACCCCTAGACATGCCTACTCTTGCCATCGTGACATTTTTACTCAAACAAGATTTTATACACAACCAATGACAAATTGCTACTGGCTGGTGTACTCCAGAAAGCTGCAAGAGTTTAGGCAAAGGTTAAGCGTTTAAAAACTTGTTGGACACATCAGGCTGGTCAAGCTACTATACACAGGCAAGCCCACAAGAGCTATTCCTGCAGAAGCTCAGGAAACACCAGCTTGGGAGCTTAGCACACGTTAACATGGATAAGGTGAGCCACTGTGCCCTATATGTAACCTACCACTTTAGTTTAAGAGCATCTCCATAAAGTTCAGCAGGATGCTATTGCAGAGCAATGAAATCACCTGCCCTTGATTCTCCCTCCATCCAAATACCTTAGTTTAGCTCCAGATCTGTGATTAAAGCAGAACAGTTTTCCATACAAACCCACTCTCTAATTACCTGATGGTAGACCTGCATCACCACTGTGGTTATTCTGAAAGTCTGGGAGCTTCAGACTCTTTTTCTGTTGTTGGATTTTCCACAAATACACACAAATAAGCACCTTACCTGAATAGAAAATGTTGATTTTGGCAAGTTCTTTCTCACAGGTTTGGAAGAATTTCTCTTCAAACGTGGCAAAACACCTTTTCACCGTGTCCTCATCTGTGTCTATAAAACAAAATAGAAAACCAAAGAAGTTGTAAGAGAAGAACAGAGGAACAATTTTAGAAGTGACTACCATGGAAATAATTCTTCAGAGTAAATGAACCATCTTTGTCATGCAGAGAAAGAGAAACAAGGAAGTCCAAAAGTCTCAGGGAACACATATTTGGCTGTAAAAGGAACTGCACCAAGACAGAGAGGGAACCACTCACAGAAGCAGTAACAGCACCTTGACCAAAGCTCCCATCACCTTTTTTCATCCTTCAAGTGCTGGTGCAGATCTCACAAGCTCCATTTCCACCTCCTAACCCAGTTTGTGCTTGAAGACTAAAGCTGGCCACACAAATATTCACTCCAGCTCAGCAAACAACTGTATTTAGAAGGAAAGCACCAAGTTTTTAACTGAAGACTTCATCTGACCTTTGAGGAGGACTCACTGGCTTCAGCCACCATTCCCACCTTCTCACCACTGTAATCCTTCAAATACAAGCCTAGCATCATAGGAAACTAAAATTTCCGTGCTGAGAATACAGAAAATGGTGTGGAAGCTTCACTCCTGGAAAACAAAAACTTTCTCTCATAAGCAAAGTTGAAAGGAAGACACCCAAATTATGGTGATCAAGATCAGATTCACAGCTGTCCTCCACCCCACTGCTCTGGGATGGTTTTAATTCTTTTGGAAGCTATGTACAATTCCATAATTAAAGTCAAAACTTGAAATTAAAGCAGCAGTTCAGTCACTTTGCTGTTATAAAAAATACAGTGCAGAGTCTCAAAGGCAGAATGCATTTTCTAATAATTAAGAAATTAGTTTCATGAATAAAAAATTAAAGACCACACACTATAATTGCCAGTTTCAGTACTGTCAAAAACCAAATGTTCCTAATGAGGAAGCAAAGCAGATTCTTCATACCCCTCAGAGTTACAGTCCCTGAATCGTCATGCAGTCTTACAGACTGAAAAAGTTAGCATTAATACAAACAAGACAACTAAAATTTTATTATGGTCTTGACAGTGTTGAGAAACAGATCACAGAACCACTGAATCAGGTCAGAAAAGGACCTCTAAGATCAAGTCCAATCATTAACCAGAACTGCCCTGTTTACCCCTAAACCATGTCCTCAAGTGACACATCTACACATTTTTTGAACACTTCCAGGGATGGTGATTCCACCACTTCCCTGGGGTGAACAGATGCTAACAGATGTTGAAATACATGTTATTAAATTGAAAAGAAAAGTGACTACAGAAAAGCAGAAACACATACTGGGCTGTCATAACCAAGAAATCTTTTTCGTTTAGCATTAATTTTTAGGTAAAAACATCCTCAAAGTAGCATTAATCAAGAGAATATTTAGATATAGACTTTCAACACTTAAGAGTTTTCTGGGTTTTATGCTTGTTGCCCTGATATTAAGAACCACAAACCTACATACACTTCAGTAACATTTTTAAGGGGTAGTACAGAAAGAGCAAAGAACACAACACAAAACAGCAAAAAACACAAGACAAAACTGCAGCGCAGGGGCAACCTTGGAAGAAGCCTGTCTTCTTCTGGAGTTTGATGGTGCTTTAAAAAGTAAACAGAGGGAAAATAACCAGTTCTGCAGAAATGCCTGGTGTTTACAAATCCACCACCCAAGGGCTTGTAGAGAAGAATTCTCAAGGGCTCCAAAGGCTGTTCCAACTCCAAGTTTTGGCTCCCAGGGTTCCCTTGTTATCTAATCATTATAGCTGCGGATCTCTGGCTACTCCCAAGGATGAGGGCTCCCTCCCTTGTGCAAACAAACCCCAGAATGACAGGGCTTGGGCTCCTCTGTGCTGAGGAAAAGCCGCAGCAGCCCCGAGGTGTCATTACAGCCCTGCTCGAGGTCCTTGGCCCTGCAGACCCAAAGAGGCACGTGCCCAAGCGATCCCACTCCACACAGTGCCTCCGTACAGACCTCTCCTTGAGGGCAGCCTAAAACCCCAGGAGGACAGAAAATTAACTCTGCTGCAGGGCTGGGAATTTCAACAGCAGAGTCACAGCAGTTGCAACATCCTACCCTGGAGTGCTCCCAGTGAGGCCAATCTGAACTTGCCTTCAAGAGCTCTAAATCCTTGACCCAACAGCAGACAAAGCATAAACAGGCAAGTGAAGCAACAGAAATTACTATGCAATACTAAAGTGCAGAGATTTTATTCTCTACCTGTCTGAAACTTTTCTAACAACAGTAATCGGGAAGGGACAAACCAGAGCTGACTCTTAAGGATGGACCTGGAAGGCAAATTCTTCAGCTCAAAGAGTCCACCCATGTCTAGCAGAAAAGCTTCCCTATAGATGCTTTCTGACATGGGGGAACCACCCTTTTCTACCTTTAAAAATAAGATACATAGAAATAAAAGCACACAGGCTCACTGTTTTCCTGCTTCGTAAACACCAAACCTCTTCTGCCATAGCTCGTTTCCCTGCATTCACAAAATAACAGTAAGACCAAGCAAGTTTCTAAATTTCAGTCAATGGAACTATCAGAGAATAAAGAAAAAAAAAATCTCATCAGGAGTGGAATATACTTTTTGCACATACAGTCAAGCATGAATATTTCTACACAACCAAAACATCACCTTTTAAGATAGCAAAAATCTCAGTAAAGCGAGATAGTCTTAAACTAATGTAATCAATGACAAATAAATCAATAAATATCTTGCTTTGTACATTACTTAGCACTTCAGGAAATGATAAATAAGTCTGTTGAACAGTTTGACTATAATCTGAAGTTTAGACACGGAAAACAGGCTTTAAAACACAAACCAACTGCTGCTGGAAGCCCTTCCAAAAACCTTGAGATTAGGAATTCAGGTCTCTATTTCAACCTCAAAACACTGCTGACTCAGAGGAAATCAAGTTCTATATCAACTATTCAAAATTCTTTTCCAAATGTCAAATGCTGCCTTATAAAAGATATTCTGCAGACCAGGGTGGATGCCAGCCTTAAAAAAAAAAAAAAACCGGATTCTCTGTGAAGAGAAGGTTTCCCTTTGGTCCCGTTCCCAGTGCAGCTCAGTCATTTAGCTGCAATAATAGACCAGTGCTGCCAAGGCTGCTGCCTTTAGTTATTTATTTCCCCCCCCAAGGCTGGGACAGGACAACGCGTTTTGCCATGAGAAAAATCACAGTGCCAGAAACCCGGCCTTGGATTGGGAAGCTCCATGACAACAGGGGCTGTTTTTAAAAGGCATCCAGCTCTTGCTGCCAGGAAGGGCTAGCAGTAACCTTCCTTTTGTTCTTTTTCTATAGCCCCAATACTCCATTTACCCTCAGCTCCACGGAGTTGCCACGGACAAGGCTGCCAACAAGAGAGTCTGATCAATACTGCAGCTGCCCAACCTCATCTTCCTATGGATTGCCTGTCCTGAATAAAAAGCACAGGAAGCCTGAAAGGCTCTTGCTTTTACTTGCAAAGCCCAAACCAGCAGCAGTCTGGATGTACTTCCCCCCTGTCCCACATCTTCTGGTTTGCAGGGAGCTCAGATGTTGGCACACCTAAAACAGAACCTGAAGTTGAGAAATTAACATCCAAATTACGTTCCTGTGCTGTCCCAAGCACTCATTTCTCAGTGCTTCTCTCAACTGTTCATTTAATTTCTCATTTTTTGCAGCTGTAGTATGCAAACAAATGATCAGCATCTCTCTGCTTACTCACTCCCTTGCAAGAACATTCACAGTAAAAAGTTTTGTTAGATCAGTGCCCTCTTAAAGTAATCACTTTTAAAAAATCCTTTAGCCTTAATCATGCTGAATTTTAAAGGACATTTAATTAAAAAAGATTAATTAGCTTTGTTATGAGATCAACACAGGTGTAGTTCTGTGAATCACCTTCTGTTTGCCACAAAACAGCTTTATTTCAACACTTCAGCTAGAGAAGAGACAATTTCCTTTATGACAAGGGCTCTGACATCCAGTCAGTGAAATAAAAATCAAACTCAACACTGGCATTAAACACATCAAATTATACTGAACAGATGATCACAAGTTTAACATCAGCACCACAGTAAATTTTTAACAATTCTCACACTCTTTACCCAGGGCTTAACTGAGTCTACAGCAACAAAACAGTGCTCTGAAAAATTAACAAGACTTAAAAGACAGTTTTCCTGTTCCCAGGTTTATAAACACAGTAACTGCTTATACTTCTAGGCCCAGTGGCACATTAGGGAAAAAGAAAGAAGAAAAAGCCACTTCTATTACCACTCAAAACACATCAAAAGTGGGTCACAATCATGAAAACATGTATCTGCCTCCAAAATCCCATCAGCTCTGTCTACTCAACCATCACAATTTTCTAATACCCTTGACAGTTCTGTAGCACCAAGACTGCACTTCCCTAACCTCTTATACAGTGACATTTTACAGCTAAAAATCAAACTCTGTAGTTCATAAATGCAAGGACGAAGATTGCCTTTACACTTCTAATGCGTCATCCTTGTGTTTATTGGGGTATGTTTCCAGAGGAAAGGTTCTTCCCCAAGGCAAATCCCTTCCTCACAACAGAAAGACACACTTGGGGCAGCTGCAAATTGGATCAGTCGCTGAAACTTCCAATAAATTAATTACTCACCATGTACTTGCATGTCCAATCTTGTGGCCAATAAAAGTTTCCTGGTATATAATTCTAAGTGCTCTCAGTACAAATCTAGAAATTTCTTCCTCAGATGTATCTTTGCTATAGGAAGAAAGACACCTCTGCTTGCAAATAAGGAACGTTTATGTTCATGTTATTCCACCTTAACGTTTGAGCTGCAGATTGTACATGCAATGGTGTATATCTCTCTCTCAGAGACCTCAGACTAAAATACTATAAAATCAGAAAGAAAGAAGCTTCATGCTCTAAATAAAATGTTAAGAAAAATCACAGCAGGCTTTACCTGCTTTTCTGAACCATAGCAGGCTATCTGTGCTTTTCTGAAACCATCACAGATGAGCTGGTCAGCTCTCCACTTAATGAATGTTTTAGCCCAAATTAGATTTTGTTATTAAATTACTTCCTTAAATCTGGCAATAAAAAATGACCACTCAGGTAGCAAATGAGGTTGGTATTGCCTGCACATGCAGGGTTTGTGTGGGCAGGGGAAGGAGGAGGCAAGAACTGCTGCAGGAGCCCAACACAAGTTCTCTCAGGTTTTCATTCACTGTTTTGTTGTTTTTACCAAATAACCCAAAATGAAAGAAATCTATCTCCAAATACCTTTTAAAATTGTGATTTTTCAGCTCAGTGAAAGTTCTGCTTCCTTATTTTTTTAGATTGTAGCACTGAAATCTTACAAGGAAACCAGCCAGAATTTTGTAGCTAGTTTATTTAGCTGGAAAGAAAAAGCAACCTCCACAACATGCCTACAAGCCAGACATCCAAGCAAATGTCTACTATAAATTATTTATATATGTGACTCTGTAAACATAGATTCTAAAGCAATGACAGCATCCTGGTATGAACTTCAGGTGCAGAAAAACCAGGCAATGCAGTAGCCAGATGTGAGGAGACAGCTGTTCTCCAGCTGGTTGCTATGGGCTTTGTGGTCTACAGGGCAGCTGCACAGCTGTTCTACAGGTCCATTTCCTTAAGCAAACAGCCAGCACTCATGAGAAGTCCTTTTGCAAGTAAGGAAGGTGGCACTAGTCTTTGTCAGCTATACGTGACCACGATGCTTAAATACCTTTATGATGCTTCACTTCCATATCATTAGGAGAAAAAATATTCCCCGTAGAATTACAAAACCTGTGTGGTACCTCAGATTTGAAGCACAGCTGGCAGAAGCTTGTGACAGAAAAATAAATAAATAAATTAAAGGGAAACAGCACAAATGCCTAATAATGTTTTAAAACCTACCACAAAAATATTGGTAACACAGGATGGCAGACGTGGAGCCAGGTTCTGACGGCCAGGAGACATGACACAGGGGGACAGCAGCACTGTGAGTACCTGCTTTCCCTGGTTAACAACAAGCTTCAAATTCTACTATTTTCAAGAAGGAAAGTAAAGAATCAATATGTGTTCTTGCAAACGTTTCCCAATAAGCTTGTGCAGAAATATTGACACATGCTCCAGGGGGAAGAAGAGACAGCCAAGAGGAGCTGAGTCTAAGATGATGTTTCACCATTACCAGACACCCAAGACAAGGAGGGTTGAGTTACTCAGTTGGTGCATACTAGAACCTGTTTGGGCCACGTATGCCCAGTTTAGACAAGTAACCAGCGACACAAATAGAGATCCCACAGCTCTGTGGAATTACCAGGATCACACCGGGACATTCCCTACTTACACAATGCACCTACACGTTCCTCAAGCTGCTCATCTGCTGCCTCGAGCCCTAGCTTTCATTAAAACAGGACAAGACAGCCGCAATTACGGTTGCCCAAAAAGCCATCCCACAGCTGACACACTGGAGGTTAAGCAAAGCAGAGATAACACCAGCCTCGAAGGCACAAGGGATCTGAACTGGCCCATGCACCTCTGGCTGATGCTACAGGAGACAAGATTTCAGCACTGCATCCATTCCCTCTATCAGGACAGATCTTCATTAGCCTTTAATCTGAGATGATAGTTTTTCCTCTTCTTCAACGGCAGGGCAACCAAACTAAAATCTTCGCAGTATCTGTTCATGCTTTTAAGATCCTCTGAATGGACCTCATAAAATAGCACAGTTGTGTTTTGTACAGCTGCAAAACAATCTGAAAAACCTTCCTTCTGCTAAATCACAGGGATGGAAATAGGGACACTTCCCTAAGTTGCCCGGTTTGGTCCTTAAACCAAGAAGACAAATATAAAACAAAAGCACAGAGCAGCATGGACCACAATTGCCAATACAAAATCAGGGGCTCAGAGTTCAAATTGAAGTTTTTCCTAGTATTCCCCTTCCCCTCCTTTCCCTTCAGCCTGATAAAACTCAATGAATTCAGCAAACCCTCGGGACAAGTGCTAGAGCTCCTGACTTTTTAGCCAAGCAACATTTAAACGAATACATGTGTAGGCTCCAGAAAAAGGAAGGGAAGATCATCCCAGTCATACAGATCTGTGCCAGCTCCCAAAGCAGTTCTGAAACACTGGGGACTTCCATGGAACTCCATGGGAGACCACAGGGACTGGAAATGCAGCAGCAAGGGGCAATGAAAGGAAATTCAAATGCTCTAGGGCTGAATATAGCAGAGATCCCTCACCCTAAAACCCACTAATGCTCTTTGCCTGCCCCATCTCCTGAATGGTCATATTTCATGGCATGGAAAGAGAAATAGGAGGAAACTTCTTAATCTCTTTTAATGTGCATTTGTACTTATCAAGAAAGATGTAAATTCGATATTGTGAATACTTTAATCAAGCAAAAAAGGTTTCTATGAGGAGATGAAGCTTCATAATAAAGTGACTGTTTATGTTCCTTTTATTGAGCCTCCAGTTTTAGTAGTTTTATTTCAGAATTTTACTGAGCAATAACAATTACCTTCTCATTAAAACTGCACAAAACCCATCAGAACATCTGACATAACCAAAAAACAAGACAGGAATTAAAATAAAACTGAAATTACAGCCAGTTAAAGGAATGTTGATAAAGTGCACTTTTAAGTCTTGGATTGTTAGATAAAGACTTTCCTTCCTAAGAAAATTGCATGGCAATGGAGTGATGGGTAGTTTCAACAACAGTTTCAGCTGTCCTTTATGTCCTCTCAGACACACACATGATGTCCTTTTCTTGCTCTGGTACCACTGCTCATCCAAGCCCACAGTGAACCAGTTCAGGAAGTTAATCTGGTATTTAGAGAACTACTCAGCATTAGTACTAAAAAGCATTAAAAACCTAATTGATCAATAAACTAGTTTCCTGTGGTTTAGTTCTCTGAAAGAGCTCCTTCCATGGAGGGAGGAGGCAGCGAGAGGAAGATTCCCCCTCTGGCAGCAGTTACCTGTTAGACTGATTTAACTGGAATATCAAATCACCCACTTGGACTCACGTCTGTCCTGTGACAAGAGATGACTAAAGGCATTACCCCAGAGCTCAGCTGACAAGGAGAAGGTGGTAAAGCCAACACAGCTCACTGGAGTTGGAATAACATGCCCGTACCCTTGATATGAACACAGTAAATGTCTCAATTATTTGTTAAACAGATTGAAGACGTTCAAGCTTTGGTCTTTTTCTCAGCAGCCCCTCAGCTCCTGCCAACACTCCAGCAGCTCGTGTGCCTCCAGTCTCCCCTTCTCAAACTCTCCCACAGGGAAAAGCCATCCCTGTCTTGGATGCAAACTGGCTAGTTCTGTGTACTACAGCACAACTGATCCCTAAACATTTCTGAGACATTTTAGGATGCTTTTAGCTATTTTGACTAGAAATAGAAACCACAGAATTGCAGAACAGTTTGAGTTTGGAAGAGACATTTTAAGTCCATCTAGTCCAACCCTCTTGCAATGAGCAAGGGCCTCTTTAATTAGAGCAGTTTGCTCCACCAAATAGACACTTCTATTGTAAAAATGCAAAGTGCTTAAAAGAAGAAATACATTGGGAAACAAAGTAAACCAAGAATTTATTTCAACACGACCTTACAGGAGTGAGCGCAGCAACATTTGTCTCATCTGTACCAAAGGTGCTCTGCACATGACTGGCTACGCAACAGGTCCAAGCTCCCCTATGTTCCCTTGGGGACATTTTCCTTTGTCCATAGCCCCCACGGTGCAGGTGATATTCAATTTGACAGTGATGTACAGAGCAAAAAGAAAATCTTCTCCCCAGAAAAGGAATAAAAAGGTTGAACAAAGTTCATATATGCATACCATGACAGACTTAACCTGTCACCCACATATCTGACAAACAAGACAAAGGCAGGGCAGAATTATCTTGAAATGGAATTTAAGTCTTGTTCTTTCAGTGATTCCTCCCCCACTCTTTTCCTCCCTCCACCAAATATCACTTTTTACACATTTTTTTATTTTCCTTTTTGAATTGCTGGCAAAAATCAAGACCAGTATGAGCAATACTTACAAGAAAGGTGCTAATTTATGCTGAACCAAGAGACCTACATACTATCAACATCTTCCCAGGAATTAAGCCGTCCCTGCAAATGCAGCCTGACAGGCAGATCACCTGTGCTGCATCACCACCCACTGCACCTGACCACACTCCCCCAAACAGAGTCATATAGCCTAAGCAGTTCTGTTTTTCATCAGGATTTGCAGGTGGCCACCAGCAGCATACACACTCCGAGAGCTTTAGGAGGGGCCATCTTTCAGCATTAAAACCATTCAGGTGCTGTAGGACAAAGCCCAGCAATCCAACAGCCTGCTTTCCTTGGAGAGGGCTTAAATACCGGCACAAACCTGACCTACATCAGCCCTTCTGGACTGATATGAAACACAGAAGTAGAGGCATCAAATTAGTTTTCACAAAAGCTCACTTTGGACTCCAGCACATCTTTGAGTCCCTGCAGGCAGCAATCTCAGCCGCTCTGGTGCAACTGCCCAAACACACGATGTGCTGGAAAAGGTCAGGATCAACCTCCTTGGTTCCCTGATGGATTCTGTCAGGCAGGGAGCATGAATTAGGGGCCAAGAATAGGCCTAAAACAAGCAGCAAAGTCAATTTAAGGCAGAACAGGGAGAAAAGTATATTCTAGCAACAGAAGTAGCGCTTAGAGGGTTTCAAAGTAACTCTTATGAGGGATTAAGGTATCTATATCCAGAGTTATTTTATCCTGATCCAGGTAATTCAGTAATTCATTGGCAAACCAGAGTCAGCACTGGGTTTGAACAAGGGAATCTTCTCCATCTGAGGCAGAAAGGCATGGATCTCTGAATTACCTAAGCAAACACCATCCACATGGCTTCAAACTTTTTCAATCAAGCCTCCATATGGCAACAATTTCTGTCAGGAAACTTCTCTGCTTTCTCTTTGTTGTCCTCTGTCACTCTACATCACCATCATGGAATAGCCTGAGTTGGAAGGGACCTTAAAGACCATCTTGTTCCATGGGCAGGGACACCTTCCACTAGACATGGAAGGGGAAACCTCAGAGCCAAAACCATCTCAGGGCTTACAGGAACATTTTAGTCAGTTCCTGGCAACAGCTCTCTGCAAAGGCACCACAGAGATTCCCATTTCACATTTAGCCATCACTGTAGTCCATCTAAAAAAGCATCTTGCTTTGGTAGTTACCAGTATTGTAAAAAGCACTTTAATACCTGCTACGGTTTTGCAAAATAAGGGATAAGCTCAAGGAAAGGCTTTGCAGTTCAGGACAGTCTTTTGTTTCCATTGCTGCTGAAAAAATTGTGAGGATCTCAAGACGGAGCAAGTACCTCCTTTAAGGTGCCAGCAGCGACACAGAAAGCCTTTAGGGAACAGGTGTGATTAAGAGTATTTTAACTTTTTTAAAAACACAAGCAGCAGAGTGTGCTTCCTGATCCTAACGCTCCCGGGACAGGAAGAGATGCAAAAGGAAAAAGGCTGCTCCTGTACAGCACATCGGGGTCCCCAGAGAGACCTGCTCAGCTCTGTTTGGCTGGAGGGAGGCAGAGAAGGGAATTACAGCTAATTGAAAACATTTTGCATAATTGGAGCTGATAAGAGACCCACACCCATCACTCCAGGAAACTATTTGCATCCTTATAACAATTACAGCACATGCAGAATTCAGAAGTTAAGCAAACAAATAGAAACAAATACTGGTGGTAAAAAACCCCAGGTGAATAAATGGACCATCATCATTAAGAAAACCAACAACAATGGTACTTTAAAAGCTCTTTTCAGACACTGGAGACCACATTCATTGGGGATACTGGGGGCAGGAGGAGGAGGGAAATGACAAAAGGAAAATTAACAGAGCTGTGTCTTGGGAAAGACTTCGATTAATATTAAGAGCAACCAGAAAGACAAAACAAATGACGCAGAACCCACAACAGGTTCCCCATATGGGGTACAAAGACAAACCTGCTTCAAACGTGCTATCAGTAGCTTAATTTCCCCCCCAGGGAGCTAAGGCCACTCAAATTCATTTTTCCTTTTTTATTTTACTAGCTAATAAGAGCAAACAGCAAGAAAATGATAAGCAAGCAATTATCAGGTGAAGAAAAAAATGGTTTTCAGGTATCTCAGAGCAATGACACAAAGCTCAAGAGTGGCTCTGTGCAATAATTTACCAGGGTACCCTTACAGTCAGGAACAGAACAGATTGTTAATTCTCATAAATGTTTTACAACAGCATCTTCCTAAATGTTTTGCACAATTTAAAGCAACATTTTTCTTTTAAAATGATATAAGTCTAACTGAAACGCCAGCCAATGAACATTTAAGGTACTGCTTTCTCCACTCAAGGCAGTAATTCTTTTGCTTTAATTCATACATTATTACAGCAACAGATGTTGTAGGATCCTCACCACAACATTACAAAGCCTACCCAAGGTTATATTCCTCCTTGCTCACACAGTGCACAGCCACCCAGCTGAGCCCTACCCTGCTATATTAATTAAAAATCATGGATTGAAGCGTTCCTGGAGATGCTGCGGTAAATCCAAGATAACCAGAACTGCTCCGGTGCAGGTCCCCACAAGTTTGGAGTTGTTTTCTTCCAAACACACTTTCAGGGAGCATCCCTTGCCCTCCCTTCCTCTCAATCCTGCATTTAAAGGGCCTGTTTAAAACCAGTTTAAGCAAAAGCAGCATTCTTCAGACAGCGCTTTGCTATGGTCTGAGTACAGGGAAGGAATCAGCTGCAGCACAAATGTCCTTCCTTCAAGGGGAGAGAGGATGCTCTTTCAAAGGGATTGATTTGGAAGTCTATGCCCACTTCAACTCCTCAACAGAGCTACTGTGTTGCAGGGGTAATTTTAGTTTAAGATTAAAATGCAGCAGAGAGCAGGACTGCACTGGTTTCAAGCCCCTAGCCAGAAACCACACGGGTATCTCCTCTTGGAGGGAGCATCCCTGCCAGCCTGCAACTGGAATGAATCCTTTTGAAAAGGCTTTTTACACCCCAAATAAGAAGAAAGATTGAGAGGCATGTGATTTCCCCCTCTCACATTTCCCCCAGGCTCAATGCACAGCACTGCTGGCACTTGGTAAATAAAAAGGCATAAGGAACCATTCAGTAATTTCTATTGCTTCCCGAATAAAACCTGGTGGGAAGGGAATACACCAACTGCAGAAGTAACTGCCAACAGAAAGGTTTTGCATCCAAACACAAACTCAGAGTATGCTGAGGGTAAAAACCTCAGTGCCTCGACTTCCTAAGTCACCTTTTATTGACATTTCAAAGAACATGTTACAGAGCCACTACATTTTATGCTATTTTACCCCTTTTTGCGGCAGTGGCAAGAAGCCTGAATTTAAGTCCCAGTAGCAGAATCGGCTGTGCAAACAAACATAACAGTAGTATTTTCAATAAACTTGAATAAATCATCTATGGATATCTTCCCAAAGAAACCTTTGTGCTGTACACAACACCTTTGCCAAGCGTCAGTGAATAAAATACTGCCCACTTGGAAGCTATGGTTGACTTGAAACCTTCTTCTTTGCAAAACCTGTTAAATTGAAGGCTGATCCTTATTTAAACTGCAGGTGATGCAACTAGAATGGAGAGAAAACACTCCAAACAGCAGCAGCAGGCAGGGAGGAGCTCAGAGCATTGTCCACCAAGAGTTCGAAAGCTTTTGCTGCGCTCCAGGAAATCTGGACCCAACGACACATGTTCCGGCCAAACTCCCCCTAAGAGCAAACCCCATAATGGATATTCCCACTCCCCAAACCCTGCCTTTAGCCTTGTGGTTGTGTCCTCACAGAAGAGCTCTACAGCAACAGATGACCACAGCACCCAGCAGCACTGCTCATGTAGCCGGCGTGCTGCTGATCAACAGCCATAGCAGATGGAATGCAAATCCCCCAGCGAGGGGGGACTGGGAGGCTGTCACCATCCTGCTCTGGGAATGTAAATGAGCTATTACCAATTAGGAGCTAAATTCAGACAGAATTTTGGTGAAAGGCAACACTTCAAGGTGTTTGCGGGGAAATCCATCTGCACTGTCTAAAAAAATCCACCGTGTGCTGCAAGGTTATTCTGTGCTGTTTCATTTGTGCATCAGCACAAGTGGTTGTTGTCCTGAATTTGTGTCCTACAAGGATTTTAATTTAGACTTTAGGAAAATTAGCTCACTAACTACAAGTAGGGTGAGAATGGCCTTAATGACAACATTCTTTTTTTTTTTTTCCTCACCAGAATAGACATTTTTTATTTTGGGCAAACATTTCAGAGGGTGGAATCAGCTCCTCTTCAACAGCAGAAGACAGGGGAGTGGAAAAAGCATCACCTAAAAGTCACACAGAAATGAAGTTTGGTTACAGCCATACTGGTCTGTACCAGCAAGCCACGAAGAGCCAGACTTGACAGACTTGGAGGTTAAGCACATAAGGTTTGAAGGTTGGTCCTTCAGCATATTCAGCACAAGAAGCACTGAAGGTGCCCCAGTTCATTCACCCAATTGATTCACCAACTGTTCTGAAACCCGAATAAATATGTAAGTGGCTACTCTGCTCTAATTAGTGACATTCAGTGAATCTAACCAGAGAGCCCAGACCTTCAGCCCTTGCATTTAGCTTCCAGGGCCTCTCCCTTGGGAACTGAATAGCAATCAGGTATGTAATGCAGGGATGGTTGCTTTTTTCTTCACATTTAGGGTGGAAAATAAAGGGGGCAGGGCACAGAGAGAGAGAATGGATAAAATAATTAAATCCTGAAACCCAGGCAAAAGGTTTAAACATGCTTAAAGAACTGTTTTGAGGGGGGAAAAATTAGAGAGGCGGGAGAAGGAATAAAGGAAAAATAAAACTGAGTGCAATTGCAGAAAACATGAAGCAGATGAAGCATTTCCTATGTGATAGCTTAAACAAGTCCCAAGGCACACCTCCTCAGTCCATCAAACACCACATTTACATAAAATCATTAATTCATTACAGTAATGAAAGAAAAGAGAGATGGGTTAGAAGGGACAGGATGGAATGAATGAAGTGAAAATTTAAGCCAGAGACACAAGAAAAATGTCCATATCTGTGCACACTGAGCTTCTGAGGGTGAGAGAGACAACTAACCTCAAAGAAACGTCTCACACTGAAAAACCTTCATGTTTGCTAACACTGGCAAACCACCCTGGGTTTGAATATACAGACCGATGTACACATCACAGTAACACCACTCGTGTGCCTGCCCTCTGTGGTGACAAAGAAGGAAGCTGTTGGTGCTGCACTTGGTTTGATTTCCACCACCCTCCCTTAGAAACACAGCCTCTATTCCTGATAAATGGGCCCCAGGTCTCAGCCACCTCTTTTGACTCACTGGAGTCAACTCAGTTTTTCATGAAACTTCTTGCCTTTCCTCCAGAATAATGGTAACTTGTAACCAAAAAGTAATCGAAAAGATTGAAGCCCCTCAGTGCAAACTCACATTGAACATATGAATTAATTTTCAGGTTTCTTGGCTGTTTTATCACTCGATTCACACACACACAGCCCAAATCTGCAGTTCTGGAGCTATCAATCTGCCTCCAGAGACAGTGTTAGCACGGCAATCCCCCCACACAACACAAGTGGTCTTACAGACGGCGGCACTATTTTTAAAGCAGAACATGGATGTATTTTCCTCTCCTTTGCCAAACAAGTATATGAAATGTGCCACATGGCAGGTAGCATGCAGATGACAAAACAGTCAGAAATCAGCAGAAATACAAGATGGGGCTGCCAGAAGGATTCCAACAACTCTTTGTAAAAAAACCCCACAAAAAACAAAGAACAAACCATATTGATAGGTGCTCCCCAAAAAAGCTTTGGCACATGTTTGCTCCCCATGGGTGAGAACTTCCACTATTGTTCTCATCCCAAAATCAGTTGAATACAGGATAACTATGTTTAAGACCAAAGGAGTGTTCTTGGTCTTGGATGTAAACTTACCGAAGTATCTACGTGCCTGCCTGAACCTCTGAAATGCAGAAAGAAGTCACCACGACTTTTGAGACCATTACAAGAGGATCTGCTGTCACAAACGAAATAGCCAAGACAGCATGTTTTCTGTAAGGGACAGGATTCATTTGGGGGAAAGTTTCCGGCTTTGGAGAAGAATCACCAACTTTGGAGCTTACCTGTCAAGCACTTACAGGCTGTCACATACATGTAACACTGAACAGAGCAGAAATGAGTCTGAAAAAACTCTATAGGAAGAAATTCAAGTCTTCACACAGACAAGGGGTCTAAATAACATTTGAAATTTGTAGCCAGAACCCAGCTGAGCATTCATCATCATCACCCTGACATCCAGTAGGTCCATCTGGTGTTATCACACTCAACAGCCATAAAGCAAAGATACTGATGAGACCTGCAGGCTTCATACAGCACGAGGACGAGAGAACACATCAACGCAAGGTGTCACAGGCAGCAAGACAAACAGTTCAAAATGAAATGTACATTAGAGGAAACTGTAATAGTTTCTTGGGGAAAAAATAGCTTTCGCTTCTTTAGCAATGGCACACCTATCCCAGAATCCAAGTCCTCCATCAGCAGCGTTGGAGCAGCCTCAGTGCTCCAGCCAAGGATCACACAGCTCAGCTGACACTATCGGTTACACAGGATTGTTTGGAGGGACAGGAGAACACCCACAAGGCACAAAACACAGCTACACACGGGCAGCCTCTACACAAAAAGTCACTGAACATTAAATCAATCTTGCTTTTTAAGAATGAGCTGGAAAAGACCAAGCTGAGTTGCTGCTGCTGAACTAATGGATATCATCTGCTTTTGTGTTTATTGTAGAAGAGCAAAGTTAGGAAATTTATAGCAAGTGACATTTTATGCAAAAGTATTTTTGCAGCTAGCTGTAAAGAATTTTATAATTTAGGATTTGCTTCTGCTATTGGAAATTAAAGATTCGCTAACACATCCACCTAGCGTGCCTTATTAGCATGTTGTTTAATACCACTTAAGAAATGACCTGTGAAATGTTCTTTGCATACCCACAAACTATGTATCTCTCCTCATTAGCGGCTTCATTAGCACTGAAAGATGAAAAATACACTCTTTCCCTGCAAATGTAGTATAAATACAAGCCACCTCTACAACTAGCAGCAAAGATTCAAGAGCAACAGCCCATGTTTAAAATATTCACAACTAAGTTTCAAGTAGGCAAATCTGACAAGTATTAAACGATATTCCATAGAGGCGACGGTTATTCAGACAAGTTATACACAGCTAGGAATGCTGCCAGTACTTTAAAAAAAGTTTGCAACAGTGTGCAAAAGATTTTATAATTTTAAATAATTGCTTTTTATTTTGGGCAGTAAAATGTTTGCCAGAGCAAGTGTTTTTACGAACCATACAATTTTCAGAGATGAATCCAGGGCAGTAGGGTAATTATTTTATTATAGGAAAATAGTTACATCATTTTCAGAGCCTGAAATGGTAACGCTGTCAAAAGACATATGCTGATAGATATTCCAGTGCCATTAGCTATGGAACCTGACTTCCTTTAACAAGTCTTTAACAAAGTCTCAATGAACCAACTCCTGCATCACCGCAGTGTTCATTAACGAGATGGAGTGAGCTGCTTCTAAAGCTGCTGAAACACAAAACGGCTCTGAGCAGTTGTGGTGGGAGCATTTGCATCAGTTTTCTTTGCTGCTACCCACAAACCTATGGGTAACCACAGAGCTCGCACAATTCCCAGCCCTTATTTCATCAGAGGTCAGGAAAATAGCCAGTGGAGCACAGGCAAGCACTGATACGATGGAGGAACTGGAGAACTGAAGCCACCAGAGGCTTTACCTGACAGACAGCTGCCAGATGCCAGCAGCAGATGGATTCAGATGCACTTGGATCTGCCTACTAGCTGGGAACCCCTCACTGCTGCTACGCATGGACACAAAATCTATGTGAGAAGTAAACAGCAGAAAAGTCATAAATGAGAACCGGGAAACACGTTATATGTCAGACCAAGCATTACAGCCTTATGATTCTGTGCTCTAGTCTAAGAGAAACACCAAACAAGAGACATACAAAGACATCCCCAAATATTTATCATGGCACGCTGCTGTGCAGAGAGAGGAGGCAAATCTCTCCACTTCTACATTAAGTCTGGGATGGAGCAAAATACCTTTCCCAAGCAGTGGGGAGAGGAAATCACAAAGGTGGATCTTCTATTTACATGAGTTTAAAGCAATCTTCATAGAGAAATTAGCTTCTAAATAACCAGAAACAGTCTCACTTTCCAACAGCCAGAAATAAGGTTCTTGCAAACTCTCCTGCCTTTTTTTTTTTTTTTTTTTTTTTTGCATATGCAGCATCATTAAAGGATTCTCCATCTGCACTCACAATTGCTCTTAACATTTGCAGAGCCCGAGACAAAGATGTTCTGGGTGAGCCACAGCCCCTTCTGACAACTGTCACAAGTGAAACGCCAAATCAGTCTGGGGACATTTTTGACCCATGAGAACACTGCAGCTTCTTGGAAGGAAATTCCTGGAAAAAATCAATACGGTGCTATAAAACCCTGTCAGTTTTGCTATAGCTCAAAAGAAGGACTGCATCGCAAGACAAAGGCGACGGAAAACGCAGTCCCAGGATATGGGGTAGTACGGAAAAGGCTGGGCTGTTATGGCCGCGTGAGTGGTGGTGGCTTCAGGAACACAACCACAGTGGCACCAGCAGGAAACACCTAACACAAGAGGAGACTGCAAGGCAAGTTCTGCTCCTAAAATCTCCTGAATTCCCACAGCTGGGAAGCTGGAAAAACCTTATTTTCGAAAAGAAAATGCTGCAATAAATAAATAAAGCCAAAAGTCACTCTCCTCTCTTACTGTACCCGCACATCCTTCCACTGATGATGGATAATTCCCTATTAAACTCAGGACACACAAATAGGGATCATTAAACGGAGAAGGCTTTCTAACAAAGAACACTCTCCCATCTGTGTGGGATGGGGATACTTTACTATCATTTCCATCAAAACAATGCACTCACTGCAGAACGTCCCCGTGGGCTGTACTCAGCTCACGCGAAGATGCTCGCCATGCACGGCAGCCACGTGAAGAGCAGCACGCAGCCCAAGAGCCCTGATAGAGCACTTTCCCCTCTTTTCCCTTTCAATGTTAATCCACATTGGCACATCCTGACTTCTGTCAGTTTGGGAAGACTGCTCATAGTTTTTATGAGACACTGTTAGGAGGGCTGCAGGCATCCTCCCCACGCTACCAGCAGCACGACACGTTCGCAGTCCTCTCATGCTCGCTATTGTCTCTGCTCCCACTTGTTTAAAATTCCTACAGGATACTGACATATCTCAATAGGGGTTTAATAATAGCCTAATAATTGCTCCAGACAATAACTTACATTGTATTGAGAGCTCGCCTGTTGGGGGGTGGGTAGAAGGGTTGCCTTGGTAACAATGAAAAAAAAAATCATATGGCAAATAGAGATGTGAAAGGACACAAGCTGATCCATTTGCTCCCTGCTCACAAATCCATGGGAAACAGTGACATTGGCATGAAAGTAAGGCTCTTCTGGTCAGAATGTGTAAATATCACTAAAACCCAACTTATCTGGAGGTTTAATTAAGGCTTAGGTAAAGACCTTATGAATTATGCAGTAAGGGCCAGAGGTAGCAGACACTACAATTTCAGTGTGCTATCAAAGCTGACTCTCAGTCTCAGGAAGATGGAATTTTGTCATCTAAACAGCCTAATTTAAAGTGCTGAAGACAAGGTAATGAGGTCAGTAAACTCAAATGCTCCAAGCTTGTGTTTTCTCTCTGCTCTGCTTTGATCAGCTTTCTCTGCAAGACATCAATATTGTAGTACATGGCAACCCAGAGTCAGTTTTTAAAACATGGCAAGGACTGCTGCTGTACTGCTGAAAATAAACACGTGCAGACCACACAGTCCTGCATTTGTCCTACAGAGCAGGAAAAAATACCTCCTGCAAGTGAGCCACCTCCTTCATCCCTCCCTTCCATCCGCTGACCCTGCCCACCAGGAAAAAGCATTCAGAGAGGCCTGTGGTTATTAGTGACATAATGGCTCACAGGTTCACGCTTGACACTGGGAAGTGACAGCGGTAGCCAGAGCAGACTGGCAGCCAGGAGCTCGCTACGACCAAGAGGAGTCACGTTAATGGATGTATTAAGACATCCATTGCCCAGCAAATGGCAGAGGCGCAGCAAAGCCGCCACAGGAAAGGCTCCCCTACCACTTTCTCATTAGTTATCTCAAATTAAATTAATTTTCCAAAGCGCAAGAACAATGATAACTAATAAAATTCCGGTCCCATGATGCCATTTTATGCCCATCTGTTTCTGAGAAACCAGTGATGTCCGGACATGCTTACATGTACATCAACATCTACGGGGGGGAAGCTGCAAATTCACACAGCTCTTAATCGTGGAATTGTAGAACTGTTTAGGATGGAAAAGACCTCCAAGATTGAGTTCAGTCATTAACCCAGCACTGTCAAGCCCACCATCAGAGTGCCACATCCACATGTCTTTAAAATTCCCCCCAGGGTTGGTGACTCCGCCACTTCCCCGGGCAGCCTGTTCCAGTGCTTGACAACACTTTTGATGAAGACATTTTTCCTAATATCCAATCTAAACCTCATCTGGCACAACTTGAGGCTGTTCCCTCTCGTCCTGTCAGTTGTTACCTCAGAGAAGAGGCTACAACCCCCTGTCAGGGAGTTGTAGAGATGATAAAGGTCCTCCCATGATCCTCCTTTTGTCCAGGCTGAGCCCCCCCAGCTCCTCCTCATCAGACTTGTACTCCAGCCCCTTCCCCAGCTCCATTGCCCTTCTCTAGACTCGCTCCAGCACCTCAACGTCCTTCTCATCACAAGGGATCCAATCTGGTGATCACACATAAGATAACTGGAGAGAATCAAGGCTGACGAAGGAAAACCAGGGACATTGTTCCTCTGCCTGTGATCACGGCTGGTGCACCATTAGGCAAAGATAACCATCCCCCATGGATGAAGGGGCTCTGAACATTGAATACGGGGGGATGGAGAGCAGGCAGAAGCAGGGAGCGCTCCTCAGTGCCAGAGGGAGGAGGGAGCTATTGCTGATGGCTCACCCCTGCAGAAAGGCCACCTCAGCGCAGCACTAACAAGGCAGCTGAGGCAGGGACACAATAGGCAAGAAACCTTGCTCGTAGGAGGGAGGCAGGAGGCTCTGAGAAAGGCAAAGGACAAAGAGCTGCTCTTCAAAGGAAAAGGGCACAAGCTGATAAGATGGATTCCTTCCAGCACGGCGCTTTCTCCCCAGCAGCCAAGTAAAGGGGCTGGGCTTTCTTAGTATTGCCTTTGGAAACAGGATCAGAATACAGATATTTAAAAGCATGTTCTGGCACGGGCCCAGTTTCCTCGCCAGCAAGATTTTCAACCTTTAACACCGAGCAAAATCCTCCTAATTGTAGACTTGTTCTTTCTTCAGAGTCATACCTACAAAGCTTTACAAAACCAACGACAGCAGATGAGGGCCATACTACTTGCTTATTCTGTAAAATACTTTGTGGCAGAAATTTGAAAGCAGCAACATTCTGTACTACCTCTAGAGACCTCATTTCATTTTGAATTTCACATTTCAAGCTGCCTCCAGAAAGCTGAAAGAGAAGCTGTTATCTTCCACCATGAACTGGAAACACAGCACCTACAGAGGAGAAAAGGGAAACGGGGGATTGAGAAAGGGCTGGAAAGGTGAAAATCCCCTGTGACATCCTAATTATGTTTTGCTGCATATCACAGGATACCAGACCACATCAAAAATGGAAGTGACAGCCTCCTCTGCTATCAGGAGCATTTTTCCAATGCATTCTCAAACCTGGGATTAAAGCAGACCGATGATACTGCAATTCAGTTCAGCCATCCAAATTGGCTAACCAAATCTAAAAAGCCTAGTTTATCTAGAGCAACTGTGTACAGACCTTTTTCCTGCTAGATACATGGAGAAAAACCCTACAACAGTCTTGTTATCCATGTTCCAAGATAAGTACTTAAGCCAGTCATCTCTATTCTTTGACACCTGTACTCTTAAATTACAGATGCAAGTGTGACAGTCCCAGAGGAAACAGGCATTTCTTCAGCTAAACAGGTTTTATTTCAAAATAAGCCAAATAACATTTTCGACACCATCTTTTAGGCATCCAAATCAAGAAAACTTATGAGGAGTAAAAGACCACTTAGAATAAATCCCTAAAGATAGACAGATACACTCACAGACTTAAAACGCTGTTTTGACTTTTTAAAAAACTAAAAACTCTGAGAATGGTTTAGATCAATTCTCAAAGAAAGAGAAAAGATGAGATATCAGGGCTGTGGGACAGCATTGTGGACACTGAGCATATACTAACATCACAGTGAGGGGGGAAAAAAGGTTAAAAACAAAGCAACACAATATTTTAATAGGTTCAAGGCTAAGTTGGCATTACTAAGCATATTAAACAATAAAACCCCACAACATTAGATTACAGGAGTATAAGGGTAGGATTAGCCAATTATGATGCTTTTGCAACAAGAACAAAGCATGTGCAAGGCAGTCTGAAGCAAACCCAGGACCCCCTAGGAAGCAACAGCACTTGAATATTAAGCAATGGAGGGAAATGGACACAGAAAATGGGACAGAAAAGCTTCTTTAGGAAAGAATTTATGCTAAAGCAGGTCTTCTGCATGGCAGTGCCATAAATGGAAAAATGATGAACAACTGGCATCCAGTTGATTCAGTAATGAAATTTAATATGATATGCCTTGAGGGGTTGTTTTTGTTTTGTTAAAACAGTATTATTTGAGGTCAAGTGCTCAAAGAGATTAATATGCAGCTTAAAAAAATTAATAAAAATAATAATTAAAAAAAAGATCACAGTGCTCTGAGCTCTTGAATATACCATGAGCAAATACTGGAATTACCACACCTTGTTGGCAAACAAACTTCTATTATAAAAAGTTGATGCAAATATCATGAACAACAGAACTGGCAAGGAACAGGCAGATCTCTGAACTGGTTAGTACTGAGAATGCAATCATTACAAAGAAGCTGGTAAAACCACCTTTCTGACCTTCCTGCCTCTCAGCCCCATGACGGCAGAAAAAGTGTTTTCACACACTCAATGACAGCCATTGAGTGAGAATACAGAGAGCTGGTGGCACCGAGATAATCAAAGCTCTATTAGGTGAGTTCCTCACCAACCTGATCTAGGTTGACCTGCTTGGAGCATGGCCTTGGACCAAAGGCTTCCAGAGTAAGAAAAAAAAAAGGTATCATTTGAGAGAACTCAAAGATACTTAAAGCAAAAAGGAGAACTATATATTTCCTTTTCCCCCCATGGCAGCTTCTCTACACACTGTAGAACAGCAAAAGAAAAGCAGGAAACCACTTTTCAAATGTCATTCTACTTACCAAAAAAGAATCTGGAGTACTGCTGCAGTCGTGAACAATATGTTAGTGTTTTCAAAGCTACATTGCCTTTGCTTGACTTCAAATTGCCTCATCCAAATAGGGAATACCACAGGGGAAGAAAAATTGGTTCATTAAGGATCAAAATTTGTAGCTCAGAAATCTAAGCCGAAGGTCTTAAGTCAGTCTAATGATTTGAGAATGTTTATCTCCGTTGTAAGGAAAAAACCCAGTGTGAGCCAAAGCTGAGGGCAGACCACTTGACCACACTCCTGCTGAATTCCCACTGCCCACAGATCTCCAGGACAGAAAAGCTTTGCCGTGACACTGAAATAACACCCGAGGTGTTGGGATTAGTGTGCACGGAACTGGACAGGCTTCACCAGCCCTACTTGCAAAGCTGTGCAGAGAGCCACAATCTCATTGCTTTAAAATATACGGGGGATTTATTTCTGTGAATTAAAGTAATTATCTAGAGGAATGATCAGGAGATACATTATTATCCTTAAGCTTACATTTATAGTAGTCTTAAAACAGTACCTCTGGCAGTCCTGGCTGAGTCCATCTCTCAAAACCTAAAATTAGAGCCCTGCCTCTGCCCAGGGCTGCAGCACACAGCTGAGTGAATCCCTGGATGCACATGAACCCACTGCTGCAGAGAACAGCTGATCCAGCTCAGCACATCACACCCATTTCCATCCGAAAACTCTTTTTTCCAGGTTATTTTTCTGTTATAAAATGAGGTCGATTAGGTGTAATCTGTTTTATTAATTGAAATTCTGGCTCAAGTCCCACCAAGAGGAATGAGGAGTATGCCTACTCTCTCTCTCTCTCCCTTTAGCCTGTAGCTACCCAATAGTACAGGGTGTCTCAAAAAAATCCCTCAACTTCCATCAAGAATTGAGAGCAGCAGGTCAATTCACATTTCAGAAGTAGGCAAAGCCACCTCCCCAGCAGGATTACAAAGCTGTGCTTGGAAGGTGTGTGTCAGCACTGTTTCAGCAGTATGAGTGGCACGGGCTTATTGCTCACTGCCAACTCATCAGAGGCCACACTATTATTGGGGGCAATAAAGGTGTTTTTTTCCAAATTACAAAGTCATTGGTGGAAGCCAGCAAAGAGAGGAAATCCTGTCCCTGATCTCTTCCATTTTGTCAAAAAGCAAGTTTGAGTAGCAATGTGTTTGATGAAATAAACCTATAAATCAATTCCACACTTACTGGTCTCAAACCTGATTAGTCTTCCACAAGTTGTTTGACATTTGCCATGCCCAAAGTAATCCTTACATTGGGCATTTCAATGCATTTGTTACCCCATCATGATGAACAGTTCTGGTGCAGACACCAATAAGGCACGGAGGGCTGGAGGCTGCAGGTCATCTGGTGCCTGCAATGTCAGAACCAAAGAGCAGACTGACAATTAAATCTGTACCACAAGATAGGGACTTTCATTTCCTGGCCACCTTGTGACCTCCATCTGCACCCTACCTACCACAGAGAAAATGCTCCACCACTTCTACTAGGAAAACCAAGCTGCTTCTGAAGTTAATTTTTACATCTTGAACCCATAAGGTCTTTAATTTTCAGGAAAAAATGGTATCCCATTTGCCTGAAAGCAATGTGAAAGGAGACAAAGAAGCAGAGGTGAGTTGAGGGCTTCAGTCATGGAGAGAAAGACATCTCCACAGATCACTGAAGGAGAAAAAAAATACATGACCAGGCAAGTATTAATGCAAAAATTATGATGGAGTCTTGCAAATCTCTAAAGCAAGAACTATTTATCCCTTGTGGTTAACAAGGGACGACAAGGCTACAAAAACTGAACATAAACCCCCCAACATTTTAATGTGCGAGAGGAGCAGCACTAAAGATCTGGACCGCAAGCAGAGGAAACTCTGCCAAGAATTCATGTGCCATATGAAGGCTGTAACATCAAGAGCCCCTAAAAACCACAAAGGAAGATGGGAAGGAGAAGGCTTAGCCAAAGCAGTACATTTTAAAGCTGTCATCTTATTATCACAATGTCACGAGTTGGAACAATATATGTGTTTGAGGCATACTGGAAACTATGGGTTTAATTAAATATATTTATGGAGGATGCTTCTGAGGTTTCCAGGGTACTTTTTATAGTCCTAATGCTGTTGGCAACTCAGGAAGTGATATTCACATCAAAGACTGCACCCCATACACAAGCATCACTCAGTGTCTGTGTTTGAACAGTAGGATGACCAAGGTTAGGAGTCAAAGTAGAAGAAAGACTTAGAATTTGTCTGGAGTGAAGCAAAGAGGAAGGAGCAAAAGACTGAAAATCCCCACTTAGAAGGAGCAAAGGAAGGGCTACGTCCTCCTGGAATGTAAGTCACCACCATCTTTAATTTACCATTGGTTTGGCCTTTAACACATTGATTCAAACTTGCAATAGTTTTAATAAGCATTGCTGCTCTTTTAATCACAGAATCATGCAAAGGTTTGGGTTGGAAGGGACCTTTAAGATCATCTCATTCCAACCTCCTGCCATGGGCAGGGACACCTTCCACTAGACCAGGTTGATCCAATCTGGCCTTGGACACTTCCAGGGATGGGGCAGCCACAGCTTCTCTGGGCACCCTGTGCCAGGGCCTGCCCACCCTCACAGGGAAGAATTTCTTCCCAATATCCCATCTAACCCTGCCCCTTCTGTCAGTGGGAAGCCATTACCCCTTGTCCTGTCATTCCATGTCCAGGGACACAGCTCTGTTCCAGCTCTCTTGGAGCCCTGTTAGGCACTGGAATGGCCTCTAAGATTTCTCTGGAGCCTTCTTTTCTCCAGGCTGAACAATCCCTATTCTCCATAGCAGAGGTGCTCCAGCCCTCTGAGCATCTCCATGGACTCCTCTGGACTTGCTGCAACAGCTCTGCATCCTTCTGATGTTGGGTCCCACATCTGGAGGCAGCACTGCAGGTGAGGTCCCACCAGAGCAGAGTAGAGGGGGAGAATCACCTCCTTGACCTGCTGGTCATGCTCCTTTTGATGCAGCCCAGGACACAGTTGGCTACCCTCCTAATCAAGTCTGGCACACACGAAGTCCCCCAATTCTGAGTAGGCAGCAGGAGGCACACGTGTGCATGCAGAGTCCTTTCCTCCAGAATCCAGCACCACTCTAGAACGAATCATGGGGCAACACAAGCAGGGTCTTTTCCTGGCCAACCTGTCAGCTGCACCACATGCAGTACTTGTGCACTTTTAAAAAAAGAATACAAAACTGAGGAGTGCCTTGAAAATTTAAGTTACACAAGCCACCTACCTAAGTCATCACCTAAGCGATAGAAGTTCACCAGTTAAAATATCTGCTTCCACGTAAAAAAGATGCAACCCAAAAAAAGAGCATTATGTGACTAGGTACAGAGGTTGTGCCAGAACTAGTTCTATACTGAGAGCAAGCAGAACCACCTTACTTCACATTTTGTTATATAAATAAGTAATGTAAAATGGGGTCTCATTATCAAGGTAGTAAGAATTAAAACCTGGATGTCCACAAACTCACATTACAAACACATAAAATGATTCCAGCAAACTAACAGAGCACCAAAATGGTACAGACATGATCTGGGAATGTACCAAGATACCAAGCTCGTTTGGTATTTTTCTAAAACAAACAAAAATAATCTAAGAAGGGTACTGGTGCAAGATGTTCCCAGATCCTCAAATATGCAGCACGTGGGGACTTCTACCCATCCCAGAAATAGGTAAGAGCTTTATTAATTAATAATTGTCTAGGAAAAATTCAGCTCTGCTTACTTGTGATACTCAGGAGAGGAAACTGTTTGAATATGTAACAACATTGCTGTTTAGACACTGTACAATTGCATCCTAAGGACTAGAAGACTAAAGCTTTGATTTCTTCAATCGTATTTTCCAAGGCAAGCATCCAGTTCCCAGGGTGAGCTGTGTTTATTTTGATTAGAACTGCCACATGGAGTCAATACTACAAAACCACCACATCAGTTGAGATTCTCAATTGGCAAGCAACAACTTTCTGTTGAGTTTCCACTTTTTCTGAACCAAGGTTAATGCTGAACTTTGGCCAAGAAAGAGGAAATCAGTCAGAAAAGGACACTGAATGCTTCTTCTGTAGGAAAAAGACAAATATTTTCCAAGAAAAGGGTAAGCTGTGTGCTGTAACATACATTGTGTTTGGTAAGCCACACGTAACAGCCACAGCTTTAAGTTTCCCACCACCTCTTAACCAAAGACACATTTTTCTTTTTTATTGAATTTGTTTGAAAGTAAGGAAGTTATAACCAAGAAACAACTCAAACAACCTGCCTCTTTTAAAGGCCTGTAGCAGCTTGGAATTTGGCTTATTACTGAGTACACAAAGTCCTTACATGGGCCATTCATCTTTTAGATGAATTAAATGTCACTTGCCATGCATCTTTTGTGTAAGCAAATACAATTCAGAGGGGAAAACACAAGCATTACTTTAACAGCTGTTGGAAATATCACGAGTTTGATGCTGAGTTAGAAATCTAAAGCTAAATAAACATCTTGGGGTGTACCACATTACCTAAATAAGAGTTCTCAGTAAACTGTTAAAGGGAAGAAGAACAAATGCATCAAAGCACAAATCATTGGCAGTAGCAAAGAGCTATCTAACAGCAAGGAAAAAAATATATACACATTAACATTTCAAAATCTCCCTTGGGTTTAAGCTAATTGCTATGATCAATTCTGGTTTGTTCACAAAAGCTTGGACAGCTAGCCAGAGGGAGGCAAGGAGAGAGCTAAGAATGGGAGATGCAACTTTAATGAGCTTTTAAACAGTAGGACAACATCCCAATGGACACGCAGGTGCACTGCATCCCTGGGAATCGTCTCACCAAGCACAGCTTCCCACCTGACAGCAGCTGCGAAGGGCCACGCAGGAGATGTGAGCACGCATTAATCTCTCTGTGCCAGCACTGCTGAATTACAACCACCTCATTCATATCACTCAGCATCAAGAAAGATGCTCGCCAAAACCAGCCCTGATGCTCTGATTGCAGTCAGCTTCTGAACTAGGGACTGATTAGACAAGCCAGAAGCACTCAGGCTTACAGTATTAAAATAGAGTCATCATGGCTGTTCAGGACAAACTTGAATATTTAAAGCCAGGCATCCTATCTCAACTACATTTATGCCCAGCATATTAGGAGAGAGCTTTCGTATTATCAGATGTGCACAATCAGAGCCGACAGAGTATAGATGTTGGATGTTCAGCATCTCACAAGATGACACATGGAATGACTGGCTGGTGAGACCTGCTTTGGGGATGGAAAGGAGTGGGAGACTCTGTTGGGATAACAGTGCTGCATCAAGTGATGGACACCATTTCACTTACCAGATGCTGTGTTGTAATATAATAACTCACTGTTCTACAGAAGGAAAGAACTTCCGACAGCACTTATTAAACAACTCCTAAAATACTGGGATTTATTTGAGGAAATGGGTGTATTTGATTTCCAGACAGTATTTACACAGATCAGGAAGCAACAACCCACATGAACATATTCTTTTCAGTACAGATGACACAAGAGGTATAATCCTCATAAGAAATAGCTGCCGAAAAGCACAGGGAAGGGTTCATGGCTTTACAAGTGTCCTTGTTGTTTTCTTCACACACAATCTGTGTCAACCCAAAACCAGGGGAGTAAAGTGCTACTTACACAGTGCTCGCTGCCACCTCTCACTGCTGGCCAGCATCCCTGTCCCAGCATCGCATTTCCAGCCCAGCCCCAGTCATTTGCACCTGCTAATTCACAACTACTTTTTTTTGAAGTACATCTTCAGAGATGAAACACAAATGGATTATTAACAACACAGGAGCAATCCTGTTAGCCTCTGTTAATTGCCAGTGCAAAAATTACTTGGTAAAAATAAAGTTTTATCAAAGATTTCAGGCAAAAAAACCAACAACCCCCCAATGGATTGGGCAATCACAATGAGTGCCAAATTTCATATATCCACAGGCAGGAAAGCTTGTCATGTCAAGTGACTTTTATCAGAGAGCTTCTACAGTATTTAATATACCTCTTAAAATATGTAATTTCTTGTTTCTGATTGCAGAAGGCACACTAAATGCAGACCACATACCATCCCAGAATAAACCTCACTGTGACTGCAGACAGATCCTATGCCTTTATGGTACTTGGCTGCTTTGCCAGAAGACTGAGTAAAATGAATGCACCACTCACAGATGCAGGCACTGACATCTGCCCCCACCATACCCCTCTTCAATTTAAAGCAAGCAGATTGGGTGTAACAGTCCCACCCTTTTCATTAATGACTTCCAGCAGCTCTAACAGAGATATGCCTACACAATTTTTTTGTTGCTTTGAACAAACAGATGCAGTCAAACCTCTCTAAGATGTGAAAGAAGGAGTGCATATAAATTAAAATGTGCACAAAGGGACATCTTCAGAGGTTTGCCTTGCCAGGACACTGTAACAACAATCAAATTTTACAGCTGCCATATGTTCTCATACAGTGACAGGAGCATAAAGTAACCAAAACATCGGACTAAATGCTCAAAGATTGCTACAAGTCATTTTATTATAATTATTATAAATTTCTTGCTACTATAATGTTTTTACTTGAAATGGAAAGTGCTGGCTTCAGAGGCAAATTCAAGGGATAACCAAATCCTGCTCTTGGAATCCCAGACTGGCTTGTGTTGGAAGGGACCTTAAAGATCACCCAGTTCCAACCCTCCTGGTCATGGGCAGGGACACCTTCCACTATCCCAGGTCACTCCAAGCACTGTCCAACCCGGCCTTGAACCCTTCCAGGGATGGGGCAGGACAGCTTCTCCGGGCAACCTCTTCCACTGCAACAAGGTGATTCTGTTCAACAGTGTGTCTACATGAACACAAGGCAACTGTGTAAATGCAACTTCCTCTAAATAACCTTTCCAGAAACAGTTACCTGTGGTCAAGGGGTCTCCTGACTGTGTTTGGAGTTTAAATATATTTGTCTTCCGGGGAATTTGTTGAATCTCGTTTTGATCCCTCTTAGCATCCTCTATACCTATAACAGTTAGTTACTCTTTTTGCTTTGCATTTGGCATCTTCTCTTCCATTTGATGTCCCCTAGTTCTTGTTTCGGAAGAGCAAACCTTTCATTTTTTTAATCACACAGACCTCTATCAGATCTCTTATTCAAGGTTGAATAGTGCTAATGAACACAATCACCGAAGCCATTCTGCACTTTCATTCATCCTTACAGCCCTACTTAGCACCTTTTGCAGCTTTCTTTTTGTAAGCCTTTTGAAGTGGGATACCCAGGTGGGGAAGAGCAGCAACACCAGAACTACATACAACTGGTCTGATAGAAAAAAAATACCACTTTTCCTAGCAGTCTTGCTTTCACATTTTCACATTTTCCAACTCCTCAAGCAGCTGTGTCTCCCTCAGGTACAAAGTAAAGGATCGTGTATTAAGGCCAGGTCCTACTCAGAGCTCAGGTATACACGATGCATTTACACGCTTCACTACAACTCTACATGCAACACAATGCCCAAGAAGAAACACACAGATATTCAATACAAAATGCTGTTAGCCAAAAAAAAAAAATAATAAGATCAGCTGTAGATAAAACCAGTAGGGACTTATTTGATACCCATATTCCTCATGTTGTGAGTTTCTAGGGGTCTCATTCTATCATTTGAGTGTGTTGTCCTTGATAAAACATCAGCCAAAACTGTGAAAATAATATGCAAGAAAGTTGATGTAGTTTCTTGATCTTAATTTCCACAGTTGGGTAGCTATTATAGCAACATTTTGTTCCTTCATGGGGATGCGAGAGACGACTTGCATAAAATTCAGCTCAGTAAGATTAATAATCAAAGTGATAAATCAACATAAAGCAAGCAGGCAGAATGCTGAACCCACTCTGAATCCTCATGTTCAGTCAATCAAGAGAAAACTAAACACACAGGTTTTGTGAATTATTCACAGACTCTCCATACACACACCTTGAACATTCGGCACATCAATACAAAGCACTTAGACATTACAAAGCTGTAGCATCCTCCCAAGTCTACCCTTACACTTCCAAGTGGAATTCTTGTCTTTTCTGAAGCAGTTTAATCTGGCATATAAAAAGAACAACATTCAAAAGTACTAAAGAAAATATGTATTCAAATAACCAACACAGCACATTAAATGACTCCAAACACACATCTCTGTGTCTCAAGTGCAATAAGCCTGGATCTTTCCATAAAGTGTTATTGGTGAATTCAGACAACAAAGAGAATTCAAGGACATGGCAGACAGAGGCAGGCTCAGGGGTGGGAGGCAATGCAGAACTCTGCAAACAGCTTCCTCTAAAGCTCAAGGTATAGAAGACATATATATTCTTTACCAGGATGACCTCAGAGATGAAAAACTGCAGCATCAAGTGCTCTCTATGCACGGTTAGTGTAAATAAAGTACATTGCTTTTCAGGTGCTTTCTAGCTATAGTCAGGTAACTTTCCCAAGTCCCTAATAAGCTTTCCAGTTTCCTAAAACCTGCTCCTCTCTTACTTCTGTTACTGCTGTTCCAATTCCTTAGTTTCCAGGGAGATGAGAGCAGATCTGTAACAAAAGACAGATCAAAAAGAAAAATAAACGCCAATTTCAGCCCACACAAACGTCATCTTCACAATCTACCTGTGCCTGGAATTCAGCTGCCATTAAAAGACTTCCTACCTCCACTTCCTAAAGTGGATAACAAGAAGAGTACAGCGAATGCTTTCACATTTTCCCTGCAAAACCAAAAGTAAAGAGAGAAAGCCAAGACACTCTCTTAATTCTTTGCTGCAAAACAGGAAATCCAAACACTTAGCACAGTTCTTAACGGTAAGGGGATTTCTGCTCTGATATCAACACCTACAAGACTGCTGTCCTAACAGATCATTTTCCTGCAAGCATTCAGGTGGAAAGTCAGCCTCTCTGAAAGGCATTTGTGGCTGCAAAGGACAGCAATACAAACACCTCTGCCTAATCCCCTTCACAAAACTATCTCTGGTATGCTGAATGGCTCTTGGCATTTCTGTTAGAATCACAGAACCAAAGAACCCTAGAATTGTTTGGGTTGGAAGGAAACAAAGATCATCTGGTTCTACCCCATGCCATAGATAGGGACACCTTCCACCAGACCAGTTTGCTCTCTGGGCAACCTGTGCCAGGGCATCAGCACTCTCAGAACAAAGAATTTCTTCCTAATATCTAATCTAAACCTACTCCCTTTTCAGTTTAAAACCATTCCCCCTCGTCCTGTCACTCCATGCCCTTGTCAAAAATCCCTCTCCAGCTCTCTTGGCACCCCTTTAGACACTGGAAAGGGCTGTGAGGTCTCTCTGGAGCCTTCTCCTCTCCAAGCTGAACACCCCCAGCTCTCAGACTGTCCCCACAGCAGAGGTGCTCCAGCCATTAGACGTCCTTTCCCCACCACTGACATAAGGTTTACATCCCACCTATAGCACAACAGAAATTATTTCCCTCATTCCCTCTCTTGGGTTATGAGCTGCCAAATTTTACATCACCTGAAGTCAGAGTATAAATCTCTTCACTTTAGAGCATTAATTACTTTCAGTTGCGGGAGCAGTTATATATAGTCACTCTCTTCTACAATCAGTAATAAACCAAAATGAAGCTTTGTGGCCTGGAGGAGTCATCAAATGCTATCTGGCTTCTACCACCTTGCTGACAGAAAAATTCACGAAAAGGCTTTCAGAGTTCATATATTTTAAATTGAAAACCATTAAAATTATGAAGTGACAGAAAAAAAAACATTATTAGATCCATTTTATTTCTTTTAAACACCTATTACTCCAGCTGTTCTGCAACTTTCAGCCAGTTCTTGGTCAATACACCCCCAAAGCACTGGAGAATGCAGGTCTAAGGCTCTTAAATTCCCAAGGCAGGTATCTTGCATTTGCAGTCTTACTGAAAGAGAGCAGTTTACTGACAAATCCAAGTTATCATGTTATTTGGGTTTATCCTCAACTACGCTTCTGTCCTACAACAACATTAGAGGGATCATACACCAAGTGCAGACATCACATTAGTACATGTATCACCTCAGGACGTGTCACAGCAGTACATACATGCACACACAAACACTTTCTTCCAAAGAATGCAATGGGTTAAATCTTCAAACACATTTAAACCCACTGCTAAGGTCACCCCTGCTATGTCTTCACCAACAAAGCCTGCATTTTCTAGGAACACAGCCAAACACAAGTATATGTTCTTGCATTGCTTTCCAATAGTTCTTTGGAAGGCATTTCCCTATTCCAGAAGCTGGATTCCACAAATCTCTTCAATTCTGTCTTTTTTTTTGGCCAATGTTTGGAACATGATCACACTAAAATAATAAATTTATAGTGATGCCTGCTAGCACTGGGCCGACTGCTTTCCTAAGATATTTCTTCTGTTTCTGTTCCCACTGAAGCTTACTCACTCCATTGGGAATTCCCCATTCCCAGCCCCTCCCGGTATTCTGGTGCCCATCCAAAAGCCTGGGATCCAGAAATAAGCTTTGTTTGTGAGTTGTAGGCATCATATAGGTATTGATTTCACATCTGCTTTTACAGGAGGTTTTGGTGACAGCTGTACCAACAGAGATGGGATATCCTGGCCATGGACATACTTACAATTCCATATAACACAGTTTTTTGTGAATGTAACCTTTCCAGTCCAACTGAAGAGCTGATGTGACAGTTTTAACTCATGATTCCTTGTGTCAAGTTCAGGGTGTTTGAAAAGAAGCCACTCCAAAGGTGATCATCAGTAGGGTTTACAGGAAGTCCCCAAACAGACTATTTTGAGGCCTGAATGGCACCACAAGAACATGTTGTGTTTTCCAGCGCATTCTCCCCACCACGCTACAAAACCTGTCCAAGCAGAATGAAGATTCATTTGTCCAGCAGTTGCAGCCAACGTGTAGGATGCTTCCCACAAACACTGAACTCACCACTTGTTTTACTGCCCACGTGCTCTGATGATACACAGCAGATCTGAGGCTTCTTGAACAAGCAGAGCCTGAAGTTCTGGACACAAGTGCCAACACACATTTCTGGCTTAAATTACATCAGCCAGACCAGAGGCAGGAGGAACTAGAAAGATGCTCTTATCTAAATTATAGAATAAGCCTTAAAGCAAGCGGGAGAATTCCACATGCTTTTTCTCAGGACGAATCAGACTATCTGTGTTAGATCCCATCATCACTCCATATTGGCTTTCTGAGGACATATGTGGAAGATGGAAGTCCACCATAATAATCCAAAAGATAGTTTCAAAATAAAAAAGACTAGCAAATTCTTCCATGCCTTGTGGAAACCCTCAGGAGCTTAGTACCACAGATCTGAGACCCTTCACCTAACAATTTATTGAAAAATATTTAAAAATAAATGCCTGGTGAAGGTCTGCTTCCAAAGGTCACAATGTAACATTGTTTTTGGATACCCCCTTACCTTTATTCCCCAATTTTGAGGTCTACAAAAAGTCTTTTTATGTCAAGATGAATATCTCAGCCTTGACAAAATTTAAAAGATGCTCAAAATCATCTCTTTATTGCCTGTCTGTAAGTACTGGACATCAGGCAGCAATCTGCAAAGGGAGCTGTGCCTGGTCTTATGCTGGAGCAATAAACACAGTTTTGAAACACTGCACACTCTAAAGGGTCTCCCTGTACCCACATCCTTGCGGTCCTCACACCACCACAGGTAACCCACAGACACCCAAGTAACATTCTATCTAACAGCAGCATGTCATAGCTATTGGCCTCAGTAAATTCCACGGTGAATAAAGCTCAGTGACTCAAGGCTGAACAGCACTTGATTCAAGAGTCATGGGGAAATAGTTTAAAACAAGAAGTGAGACATCGCTTTTCCATCCATGCCTAAAAGCCGTGTCCCTCATCTGTCCAAAGGACAGCTGAAGGACAACAAAAGCTGCTGCCAGAGCCCTGTTACAGCCAAATCCCTTGGACATTCCCTTGGTCTGCCTCTCCATTCCTCCACTCATACAGATTTAATAAACTGAAACTTAAGGAGTTCCTTTTAGCAGCTATATACTCTCTTGTTGATAAACCAAAGATCTAAAAGCTTTAGGGAAAACTTTTCCCACAGACATACAGAGTCAGAATGTGCCTCAAGGACACAGCTATTCCTAGCTTACCATGGAGGAAAAAAAATAAAATAGAAATAAAAAAAATTTTGATGCTTCTTCAAGGAGCTGTACCTGTGACCACTGTAATGATGTGCAAAAGAACCAGCAAAGCTCCCACAAGGGCCACAACCCACCTCCACTCCAATAGTTAACCACAGAACTGTAGCATGGTTTGGGTTGAAGGGACACTAAAGACCACTTAGGTCCAACCCCCCTGCCATGGACACCTTCCACTAGACCAGGTTGCTCCAAGCCCCATCCAGCCTGGCCTTAAACACTTGAAGGGATGGGGAAGCCACAGCTTCTCTGGGCAATCTCTTCCAGTACCTCACCACTCCTCACAGGGAAGAATTTCTTCCTATTATCTAATGACTAAATATTTTCCATTTTCAAAGCTTCCTGCCTCACTTTTCTTCTAGCACAGTACCAAAGGCTGGTATTCCTGAATCCCTAGGTCACAGGATAGGCACAAACAAGCTGGAACAATAAGACACACACCATTACCAGGACATGTCAAATATAAATTTCCAACTCCATTATAAACACAAGCATTGTTAACTTCTGATCCATTTCTGTGCTGAATGCTGTAATTTACCTTCATTTTGGTTATGGAGGCAAGCCAGACAGCCACAACAGCATTACACAATTATGCAACCAGCCAAAGCCAATTGCAGTAATAGCTGTGTCAAAGCTGAGGGCTACAGGATGAACAGCTTTCCTGGGGCTCTTCACATTTGGTGGATCATTAGAGGCATGTTTATACCTGCTATGTGCCCCTGTCCTGCAGGTGGAACTTGGGAAATATTATCCCTCCAGTTACCACATGAAAGACTAACTCAGGGTCATGGTATTCTGGGGAAGCAGCACCTACCTGGACAGAGATGACCTGGCACAGTGACCAAAGGCACAAAGATGATAAAAAACACCCCAAAACAACGATGCAAATGGCATTCATTACTGAATCAACCATTAAAAGTACAAGTAGAGCAACAACATTATTGTAGCTGTGAACAGAGAAACCTTAAGGAACAGAAAGTAGGACAGCGACACATCCTTTACGAAGGCAATCAAACCCATGTCCACAGCATCTCTACAACACTGCTGACTTTGTGGTTAAGGAGTCCCTAAAAACATTCCTGTGTCATAAACACCAGGGACTCAAGACACAATGAAGATAAACACAGAAAAGTGAAACTTCAAGAACAGCACTGCTTGGTTAAAGGATACAGAACTGGGCTCAATGGCATCATGATTCATTACCCAATCTCACTAACAGCTTTCACACTTGCTGTAAGCAGCTTTTACAGATGAAAACCACATTGTGCTGCCAATTCTCATGGCAATATCTTGGTTCCTGGTTCCAGCACTAACACAGATGCAGACTCCATTCCGCTTCACAGCTAATATGGAGAAGAACGACTTCTATCCATGGAAGAACACGAAGCTCACTCTGATGAGCTTCATAACATACAAAGCACAGCAGTATTTTATGTCTGACAAAATTTACTATAATTAAAGTAAATAGGAGTCAAATATAGAGAACTTTTACTCTGTTCTATCAATTAACAGAAGCCAAATTACTAGGTGGGAGGCTTAGGTGGACAAACCGGGCAGTTACAGTTTTGAAGCTGGCACCAAAGACGACAACATTACAGGGCCAGAGATGTTCAGAAGTTAAAGACCACATCAGTGCAGAGAAACAACTTTGCAATAAATACACCAGCAGTGATGCCTGCTCCCTATTCGCTCAGCCTGGAATTTTACCCGCTGCTTCTCAGAAAGATGCACACAGATTTTCTAAAGTAGCTCATCTCACACATCATTGTAAATTACAGGAAAATTACCTTCTTTTCCACTTCTATTTCACAACTACTTAAGAAAACCCTCTGAAGTAATATTATAAGGAGAAAAATCAATAAAAGATAGTTAAATACTGACCAATAAAGCAGTTCTTGGTTGGAACACTATGTATTATAATTCATGAGAACCGAGTCCCAGTCTTAAGAAAAAAAGGAGAAGTATGTGTGTATCTTGATACAAGTATAGAAGGCCACCAACTTCTAAGAGGTAACAATTATAAAATACCATATAGAGTTTTGCGGCACAGTCAGATGTCCTTAGGCAGTAAGAACAAAAACTTCACTAAGCCAGGAGAGGCTGCTCCACATCAACTTTCTGATAGCATCTGGGTTCAAAAATGCTGTGTCAGGAAACTCAGCAAAATTTTGGAGGAAAAAAAAGCTATAAATTGTCTTAATTATGCTGCACTGTCACACTATTCATTTTACACTGTGCTGTACTATACACAAAATCACAATTTAATGAAAAAAATCTGACTTTTCATCAAGGGTGTCCATCGTAGTGAACCTCAATTTTTGTTGTTTCAGTGAGTATTGCACTCCCTGGCCTATCAACACAACCATCAGGGTATTACCTTGAATATGCACATCTGAATAAGCGGGAATGTTTCCTCACCATCATCTGAGGCAAATTCACAACTAGTCTCAGATACAGATCTGGATTGAGGGGTTACTGCATAAAGGACACACATGAGAATTAACAGCCAGTGTTTGAAAAGGGGAGGAAAGTCTACAAAATGTTTGACTAATCTGCTTAAGTAAAGTCTCTAGAAGTTTGTTGTTCTTTACTTTTCTCCTAAGTGAATTGTTCTTAAATCCTGACTGCTAGTACTATTTTATGCCAAGATGTGGTGCTTAAAGAAAGCCACAACCTTGTACCAAAATCCTCTTTCATCCTCCATGTCATACCAGTTCCCTGGAGAATGTGCTACTGCCTCAGATTCCTCTGTTTAGTCTTTTTAAAGGCACGGGTGGCCAGAGTAAGTGAGGTCAGGCTCCAGTGACCCATCAGGAAAGTACATGAAAGCAGGAGACAAATCTGGGTGATGCTCACTCATCTGTGTCAACTCTTGAAAGAAAGAATTCCCCTTGTAAAACACAGGTACTTTTATTCGGTGAGAGCATTTGCAAGGTTGGAACATGAAAAGACAAAAAAAAAAATCAAGAATAAAGAAAATCCCGAAGAGGAAATAAATGGGGAAGACAGAGAACCTCCACTGACAGTGACACAAAATGTCTTGATTCTCCAGTTCAGAGACCTCTTCTTAACTACAACAGGAAAATCAACTTTGCAGAATAGTCCAAGCTCCACTTCATGAAGTTTAAAGCTGTTTAAAATGTTATCTGTGTTAGACCTGAAAAAGAAACACTCGCAAAAACACGTTACAGAATCATCTGTAATGTAAAAAAATCAAATAGGATCTTTCTGAAAGAATCCTCATTGTGCAGATCTCTCCAAATGAAGTATCATTTTGACAAAGCCAAGCTTGAGTGACTGTTAAAAACATCTAACACACCTTGTATCAACTGGGGATATCTCCTTAGGGAAACGTAGGCATCTATAGGTGGTGAAGACATACCAATGCTTAGCCCTTCAAGCCTCAATTTCAACAACACATTTCCTTGCTAATCAAGCTGTTTCAGTTATCTGTGCTGTTAGAAATCAATCAATGCAGCAATTAGTAAGTCAGGGGTACTGTAACATGCAGGCAGACACACCTGAAGATAAGGCAGTTTGTGGATACTGAACCATCAGCTGTCCAAAGGTCTAAATGAGATGGGGTTTAATCCCCAGGATATTGAGGCAGCAACAGCTGAAGCACAGTACATCACTCAATTCAGCAGCAGCATCCAAACCAGTTAGTAGTTTATGCTCATAAAACATCCAGGGTGATTCGAGTTCAGGAAAGGCAGGACAAGCCACCACATCCAAAGGCACGGGCAAGTAGAAATAATCATTCATGACAAGCCAGCATAGCTGGAAGCCAAGAGCCAGGTAGGTTTCCATGATGGATTAAGGCTATCAGATAGCAGGGGTGGTGACCAAACCAGTATACTAAAATAAGACACCAAGGCTCCAAACCAGATTTCAGCGCCTTGCCTCTTAGTACCTGAGAAATGTGAAATGCTGGATCTCCAGCAAAACAATACACAGCTTTTTTCAAAGTCTGAACCAAGGAATGCCAAGAGTCTAGAGAAATTCTTGGCTACTCCTTTTCAGGTATGAGGTCTAACTGCTATCAAATAATCTCAAAAATGGGAAAAGAGGCAAGACTTGGGGTAGATTTTCAGTCCACAGCACAGGTTTTCCCCTCTTCCCTTCCTTTCACTCCAGCAAACATCAGTATCTCCTACCTAGAGCAGCAATTAAATCTCCAGGCAGGGCAGCTGCAGCAAAGACTTTTTGTACTTTTAACAGCATTTAGCCCAACTGTTTCTTCGATTTCTAGAAGTCACAAAAGGTGCTCTTCTGATCACCACAGAAGATACCTCAAGCATCAGAACTATTCAGACACTGTAGGCTAGAAAAGACTGATTTTTAAATTATCCCTTTTGATGGAAAGAGAAATATATTTCAAGCTATCTTGCATTATCCACCCAATCCAAGGCATCAATCAAGTGGAGAGGTTTTGTTTAAAAAGAGTTATGAGATTTTAGGACCTTGTGCAATACTGGATGTACACTACAAGCGTTATAACAAAGAGGATTTGTTCTTATTATTTCAGCAGCTATCCAGTCTCAAACGGGAGATCATGTTAGTAGCTTTCCTTAACTTG
The DNA here is from genome assembly GCA_013396735.1 of Grallaria varia. Lineage (NCBI taxonomy): Eukaryota > Metazoa > Chordata > Aves > Passeriformes > Formicariidae > Grallaria > Grallaria varia. The sequence continues at coordinate 144,413 of VWZG01005139.1, forward strand.
ACTACAGATACAGCTGACTACTCACAGACATGGACCTGAAACAAATCACCAGCTATAAAAAACGCAATAAATATTGGTTCAGTTCCTTCTATTTTTCAGTGAATAGCAACTTGTTTTTCTCATACCATTTTAATTTAAGCTATTCCAGTTTCTGATGTCTCAAAAAAAACCATCAAACAATACATGTTAAAGTTAGAAAAAGCATCCCATTTAATTATGATGTTGTGGCAGTATGAGCTTCAAAACAGAAAGAGGAGTGACCCTAGGAGATGTTCATCTAAAATAAGATGAAAGTTGTTATAAGAATATATTCCAGCTTCTAAAGACGTCTAATTTCTATGTAGGGATCAAATTTAGATTTAAAATTCCTTGGGTTTGAAACGACACTAAATAATCAGTCCCAAACTCTCAGGCTACAAAAAGTCTGTGGACCTGCCTGTACCAGACCTATGACCAAATATTCCTCTTTGAGCAAGTTTTTGATTATTTTAAACTCATCTTTCAGTGAAACATGACCAAAATGCTAGTAGAAAATTGACAGTTTCACTGTTTTATCAAGGAGAATTCTCACATGATCCAAACTTTTAGAAAGCTACAGAGATTTCTATGCTCTGTTCTAATACAAGTCATGTTTTCGAAGCATGAACAAAGTCCCTTCAGTTGCAATTGTGCAGAGTGGAGACAAAATCCCACATTTTTCTGGGCTGGAAAAGAGTCTATGCATTCCTCAAATAACACTTTTACAGAAGCCAAATAAATTTTTTAACTTCAGACAAAATCTTTCAGGCTGACATCTACACCACTTTACTCGTGCCTCTTGAGTTACATGACAAGCAATGAGTTCAACTTATTTGCAAATGTACAATAGAAGCCAAGTATTTTGGAGGGCTTTTGCCAAAAACTGCCCACAACACTAATAGAAACCTCAATTGTTTCATGTAGATCTGAAAATACCTTATGTTAAAAGACCTGACACCCTCTTCTCAGTGGTAACACAAGTTCCAAAGAACTCACTTTGGCTGCAACAGTGGTCAGAAGACAAAAAACTTCATTTGCTGGCCCACACTCACCAATATGAAGCAGGTGGAACCCTGGAGAGGTCAGTTTGCTTTCCCTATCAGATCCAACTTATACTCAGCTTGCCTAAAAGCCAAGGGAAACCAGCAATTTGAGGAAAGGGAACCTTGGAATTATATATATTTAATACTGTAAATATAGCTAATGAACATGCAGTACCCTCCTACAACTGAGTAGCATGTTCTGAGGGGCCCCACCAGGAATTTATTCTCCTGGGAGTATTCTTTACTGGGAATACACGTACTAGGAGTTGAGAAATACCACACAGGGTGAAACTGGGACTGAATAACCCGAGTCACAGTTGCAGAGGTCCAAAGAACTGAATCATTAGACCTACTTATAACCTACATCACCATCCCAAAAACCCTCTCTTCCAACTAGATTCAGGTGGCATAGGAATGCCAGCATTTGTGATAGCAGAAAAATCAATTTCCGTAATTCAGTCTGTTAAAATGAATATAGTTTTAAGCAGTTTTATAGAGTGAACAAAGATTAATGGTAGAAATGCAAAAGTAATAACTGAGATAACACCACTTCCAACCCTCAAACCTCTCCCTTCCACATCCCAAAATACTAGGTCTGCAAGTGAATCCTCAAGCCTGGATTGCAGAGATAAGAAACTTGTGCAAATGGATGAACATCACAAAATTAGTTTGTTTGAAGAGAGAAAAGCAAAAAACTGCAGGACTGAGGGAAATGGGTTTTTTTCTTTGAATGCTACTATCTGAAAGCTGCCAAAACAGATAACACACGCCTTGCATTGGGCGAATGATATTCAACATCCATTGAAGCTGTAGCTGTACAAAGAAGTTAAAAAAGTTGCCTAAAACTTACAGACACCAAAAGCATCCAAGGAGCATCAGAGAGTTTCAAACAGAGTATTGCATCGCAGTGTTAGGTTTCCTGCCATAGCAAGAGCTCATCTCTGTCCTCACGGGTGTCCAGCAACGCAACCCAAGCACTTACAATACTGACAGTAACAACCAGTACTTTTCAAGGAGAGATTTACTGAGTCTTGAAGTAACTCAGAGCTTTGCCATTACTCCAACAAGAATTCTACTGCACATCCCATATAGCATCTGCTGTAAAACAAAGTCTTCCCTTAGTAAAGGATTTTCAAAAGTTAATCTACAAATTGTATCGTTTTGTCTAAATCAGACATGTTATAACTGAAATTTTGGGTTTGGCAGGTTTGTTTTTCCGTTTGGTTTGTTTGTTGAATTTTTTAACCTGAACCATGAGTTCTCATGGATTTCTTGTAAGAGGAGGTCAATATCTTTCTCTTGACTGACTCAAATGAAAACATACTGAGACCAAGTAAACGTAGCCATAAACTCTCCTGATTAGTTTCTACAATCAACTGAATATCGTCAAGAATCCCCTGCAGATTTAAACAAGAAACATCAATTTACAAGATGTAAACAATCACTTTTGATACAATTGGGAACATGAAAATAATGGCATAGTTCTCTAAACAGAGCTGCATGGGATCTTATCCATCATTCTGGAGATCAGCATTGCCTTCCATCAATGTTTTGGTCACTGCAGCCATCTCAACCTTCCGTATTATTCTTCAAGAAGTTCAAGTGCTGTCTATCTTTTAGGCACATTATACTTTTACTTCAAGTAGATATTCACATCACTACAGTGGAGAAAGAGAGGTTTTGCAAAATTTCTTTGCCTGTAGCTCTCACCAACACTTTTGTTTGCCTAAGTTTTCCCTTAAATTAGCAAGTCCAGCCAGGCAGTCATTTCCACTGTACTGGAGTCACTCAAGTCACATGAAACCCATGGCTCATCTGAAACCTTGACTCTGCTCATTTTTCCCTCATCTTAATTTTTGCAACCCAGTGAACTGTATGATAAATAGTTAAAATAAACAAGTTTTAAATGAGTTCTCTTATGGATCAACCTGACATAGTGCCAAGGTTATACATGATAATGATGATGCACTGATATTCTTCCTTTCTGTATAATGTCTTCCTCTCTCTGATTTAATAACTTTAATAGCATTAATGATATACTCTAAGTCAGTCAACAAGCAAAAAGCAAGAGAGCCCGCATTGTGTGTTTTATCAATAATTAAGTATTTTCATATGGGAGGGAGCCACTCTTACCTCACCATCATCTCTGTGCATCTACCTTAGCCCCAAGCTGCTCACAGAGCAGGAGTTTAACAATTAGCACAGGGTCACACCATGTTAATGGATTTCACTGCATTCTACATGTATTGGTCTTCGGAAAGATTAATGGCTGAAAACTGCATTAATTAATCATCTTAACAAGCCTGATTGTTTCTCTAAAGGAAATGCAAAAAGCAGCCAATCCTTGCCTACAGCTGGAGAATGTGTGCTGTCTTCCACATACCTCTCTGTGTTATTCAAGTATCCCGTGGTTACTGAACCACCACAACACATGGCTCCCTCCAGAATCCTGCAGCCTCCAACAGCGGTGTTTTTCCTAAGAACACTCTGCCTTTGTGAGAAATGTCACTGAAGACTTCCCTATTCCATGGTAGCAAGAGGAAAAGAAGCAACAGAAATATAACCCCACTAGTGGTGGGGGTGCAGCGTTCAGTCCTCAGATCTGATTTGCTTGTAAAGCTCATGCTAATTCCAGTGGGACCAGTTCTGTTTCTCCCTGTAGAGCATTCAAGACTCCAAATGATCAATTACAGACACAGTAACAGAAAATTACTGTTAGGTTCAAATTTAGGTTTATTTTCAATTTACAGCTGAATCAACAAGATAACTTCTCCCTCCTCACTCAGAACCAAAAGGAAATCTTCCAACAAACATTTTTCAAAAGACATGCTTGATACTACAACTAATTTATAACAGACACAAACTCCACTTGGGCAAAACTAAACAAACTCTGGTGCCAGAATGCTTTTCTTCCAGCACCCTGTGACAAAGCACAGGTGAAGCCACTTAGCACCCAAGTCTCACAAGAGTTTACTCCACTGCTCTGGGGAAATCCACCAGCAGCCAAACTCCTGCAGGATGACCATCAAGACAAACTATCTCCTGCAGGATGACCATCAAGACAAACTATCAGATACAACTTCTCCCAAGAAGCTGGTTTCTCTGTTCCGGACATTATGGCTTTCATTAGATTAAAAGGTTCTCTTCTACTGGGAAGAAATTAAGATTCTGCTATTCTTGCTTTCAGCTAAAGATATTTCACCCCTTCTGAATGGAAACTGATGTTAAAATGGAAAGACACAGGTTGACTGCTCTTTAAAATACACTTTAACAAATTACCACCTCCTTTTATCACTGCTTCAACTTGCCTACATTAATAAAATTAACTCATCTTAGCTCACCTTTCTGACATTAAATGTTGCAAAAGGACTACACAGCAGCTTTATCTACGTGTCCACCTCAGAGAAGCCACCTGCAAGAGAGATGTCAGAAGTTGCGTGCAGTTTGAATTTCAAATGCCACCCGTATCAGCTTACATCAATCACAGGAAAATATGGATCTGTTTGCTTCACAGAGAAAAAAAATTGCCTTTGTAGCTGTAAAAAATGTTTCTTAAAAACTGTTTCTATTGATTTTAACAACAGAACACCAACAAACCAAATCCTCCATCAACCCTTGGAGAAAGTTCTGTGCCAAGACTTTCAGCCCTTCAGATATTTATCTGCCAAATAAAAAGACCCATGTCCACTGCCCATGCCTCACCATATGACCTATCACTACATTTTGCTCTTTTCTTTTTTTTTTTTAATTTTCTAATATTTTTAACAGTCACAACATCTGTCCAAATACATTTAAGGTGAAGCCTACATTTCTGTTTTCAGTGTCTCTTCTCGCAGGTAGCAAGTGACAGGATGGCAGAACATGGTCTCAAGTTGTTTCAGAGGACATTTAGATTGGTTATTAGGAAAAAAAATTTTCACTGAAAGGGTGGTCAGGCATAGGAACAGGCTGCCCAGGGAAGTGGTGGAATCACCATCCCTGGAAGTGTTCAAAAAACATCTGGAGGTAGCAATTGGGGACACTGTTTAGTGGCACACATGGCAGTGCTGGGTTCACAGTTGGACTCTATGACCTTAGAGGTCTTTTCCAGCCTTAATGATTCTGTGATTTAGGCCAGGTATTGTGTATTTTTCATTATACTGACTTGCCCTGGAGGACCCAGGGATGCCTTAGAAGTCACATAATTAGAACAGTTAATGAATCCTTTTAACATTGCACATCCTTAAGGGTCCTGGAAACTCTACCAGGCTTCATGAATTTCCAACTAGGTATGAGGAAGTAATGAAAAAAAAATTAAATCTAGATTAAAATTCCTTCTACAGGATAAATTTATTCCTTATAAGAAATAACACTTCCAAGATATTCAAATGAAGTGCCAGTATCACCAGGGAATGCTCCAACACACGTTCATACACAAACCTTAAGAACAGAGAGAAGCCAGAAAGATTTTAAATCCTCAAGCTTCTACTCAGATAAAGTTCTTAATGTCATGCTGCTAATTAAAGCTAAATACAGAGTCCAGCTCCAACGAACACCAACTCTCCCCCAATAGAAAACACTTGAAATATGTACAGTGGAACCCTAAACAGGTTAAATATGAAAAATTAAAATGCTAATACACAGTGAAACATCTGAAATTCCTTCAGACCCATGGCAGAGCAGGAGATACAAAACCTAAAGGTCTCACACCACTGGCAAGAGGGGAGACAGAGCATGAAGCAACAGAGGACAAGACTCTCTCCTGCTTTCTCTGATCACTAGACTGCCAGATCCTCACTCTCTGCCAGCAGCAACTGCTAGAGAGAATTGAAATGAAGTTCAGTATAGGCAAATTTTGACACCAGAACCAGTCACAGCAACGGGTCATGGGATGAGGTACAATCTGGGATTGAGATCCTCTTCACAGCTGGAATAGGAATACTATTCTACTGAGCAGCTCAAAACCCAAAATTAGTCCAATTGCTACGCTGAAAGAATAATTTCAAGGGAAAAAAAACCCACAAAGGGGAAAGCTTGGGAGAGCAAAGCTCAAGGTAAACAGAAAATACCAGTGGCTTAACTGAACAGGTGCCACAGAAGATGATCGTGAAGCAAAAAAAAATAAAAGAACAAGCTCCGAGTCGCTCAGGACCCACCAGCAAACCTCTTTGTGCTTCTCAATCACAACAAAAATCACAATCCATTTTCTACAGCCTTGGTCTACACTGTTCATGGTTTCCCAGAGAATATACACGTACCCTTTCAGTTGTTTTCATAGGCAATAGGGAAAGGATAAGAACTGCCTAACAAGGCAAAGACTAAAGCCTGCCTTGTTCAATGCTAGAGCAATATCCAGACTTCCATAAAATTTCATAAAAAAGATACAGGAAACACCCATCCACCAAACTAGCTCATTTACCCTCAGAGGCAAGGCAGGACAGACCTTACTCCCAGATCTGAGAGGGTTTTTTGGGACATAAGCAAGTCGAGATACCTTTAAGTTAGTCTGGTGGGCCTGTTAATATTAAGGAAAAGAATGTCATATATCCACATTGCAGCAGAGAACAGTAAAGGCTCTGAGCTTACTCAAGTTATCTTATTTTCCTCTGTAAGAACATGAATCACAGTTCCAACAATTTTACAAGACTTACTGAACACAAGGAGTGAAACAGCTTGGGGCCATCAGTCTTGGGGTCCCCCCCTGCCAAGCACCATGCTTTCTGCAGGAATTCATTCCTTGCCCAGAAAGAAAAGCACTATTTTCTGCTTTTTCCTCTTCCCCCTCCACTCCCTGGCAGTTGCACATAATCCAAGTTCAAACGCTTGCACTGAAGTTACACAGAATATACAAGTGTCTTCAGTTACCAGACATTAAATTAGGTACCCGAAAAATATAAAAGAAATACTGTAATCTATAAAAATAAGACACAGCCAGACTCAAAATCAGCTTGTCAAAGAATCGGACACCAAATTCTAGTTCAGATTTAAAACCCCTCTCTTTGCAGCAAGGAGAAAGCTATAATAAAAATAAAATGACAAGAAAAAGCTATTACACAAAATCTGCCTTTAAAAATGACCCGATATCACAAATGCTACTTGTACTTTGTGAATGTAACCAATTTGACAGGAGCAGTAACTGGAAACAGATTGTAGTAGACACGTTGACGTGTTTCTACTCTTGATTTAACAGGGAAGCCTGACTTTTTACTGGTTTTCTAACTTGAAATAAAACAACAATGAAAGAGAAGAGACAAGAACCTCACTGCGTACAAAAAGGAGACCACAGCTAACAGTAACTGGCTTAGTTCTTCCACTGGCTCTTTCTCAACAAGGACAGCAGCATTTCCACAGATTGAATTCCAAAACCACTAGATCAAAGCTTGTGCTATTCATGTATTTATTTTATTATTCAACAGGCTACAGAAACTTCAAGACTTGCATGGACATCAATTCAACGTGGGAAAATTAGTTTTTTGAAAATAATTTTAAATTCTTAAGTACGGAACGTGAAAAAAATTAGTTGTTCTAAAAGCTATTTCTTTTTACATTAAGAAGATTATATTGGCTGATAACATACTATGCACAGAGATGCACTTTGGATGAATAAAAAAAACAGTATTAAAGAGAAAGCTAAAAGACTGCCTTTGAAACAGAGCTACCTAAATAAATGCAACATGGGTGAGAATATCTGGCAAATTTAAAAAGCAGAAATATTTGGGGAAAGAAGACATAACCTGACTGCTTATCTAGTACACAAAAGGCAACTAGAATCCCTAACATGTTGCTAGTTTCCTATACTTGTCCATTTCTGGTAAAAATACGCTGCTTAATAAGACAGATATAACAGCCTTCATGTAGGTTTTACATTCAGACTATTCATATGTGTCTGCAAATCAAAACCCCTCTTTTCTTTGTAAGAGAAGTGTCCTGAAAACCCACATCCACAGAGGAGGCCCCCGTACTTCTCACAGCACAGTGAAGATAAAGTTTGCACTGCACATGGAACTCAATCTTGTACAGAGTAACCCAGTTCCTTGGGCTTTGAAACACGAGAGCAAATATTCCAGGAGAAGGAACACCACCTCTGTTCCAAAAAAAAAAAAAANAAAAAAAAAAAAAAAAAAAAAGGCAAAATGGAGAAAACAAATGATTCCCCATTATCCTGTTGACAACAAAGCCTCTCAGTTCAGGTGGGCCTGCTTCAGAGCTGCCATTTATCCCTCCTCAGCAGTTTAATTCCACAGCAGCAGCATAATCCTCCTGCTTTGATCAGTCACAAAAGTGCCTGTTGGAAACAGACGGGTGCAGGGAGCTGTCACAGCCTCAGCCAGTCACCCCTGCGCAGCCTCCCCAGCCTGGAAGGGAGCACCGAGCAGCCCTTCCTTAATTACAGACCAAGGATGTTTGTAAATAGATGCACAGCACGCTTATTAAATAGGCCACTTTTTATTAGGATCTGAGCAGATAATTTTTCTCCCACGCACTGAAGGAAAGCCCAGCAGATGAATTTAAGGTCTCTCCTGCCTCTTGTCAGAAACAGCCACAGGCTTTGCAACCCAGCTGGGAACTTTCCTCCCCATCAACTAATAATTCCCCCGAGCGTGGTGTACAAGAGCAGCACCGAATAAAACACAATGAATTGGCTCTCGGATGGCACACTCCCTGCTTTGTTTAGATTTCAAATAGACACTTGAGTTTTTGTTTTCAGTTCAAATAACCTCTTGTCACCCTCCAACACGGGAAACTGAGTATCCAGATAAATCAACTTCCAAACGGAGATCACAGCAACATTATGCAGAACAGAAAGAATTAGTGCAGCACAGTCCAAGAGAAAAGGAGCTGCACTCGCTGCCGACACGGCAGAGCTGAAGTCTAACCAAAAAGTAGAAACAGGGCTTAGTATTTAAAAAATATCACCAGTGTAAGAATAAACACAGAATGATGACCCAGACTAAATCTGTACCCAGCACTTTAAATAGAGAAGTTGTCAACTCTGACCATATGCAACACTCAAGCAACTAAGCATTGCATATGAAGCACTTCCTTATTTTTGCTAATTTCTGTAAATAAACTTAAAATTGAAAAACAGAGAATGACAAAACACCAGTTCTCAACCAGTCCAAGGTGCATTGCCTTAGCCTAGCCAATGGGCTGGAGAAAAGTAAACACAAGAATGGGAAGAGAACTCAGAGCAGCAGTTTTCTCCCTTCCATAAGAGCTAAATATTTTCATCTGAAAAAAACCCAATTGATTAATACCACGCCATCTCTTTGGGTTATGGTTACAAGCTACTCCTAAAAGACAAAAACCTGTACTGACATTAGATAATATTCTGAGAGGTTTGGGCTTTACTTCCCCTGTTGAAAAATCACACAACAACAGAAGCACGTGAGGACTGCAAGGTCTGATGGACATTTGCAAGAGAACTTCAGTTGTGGTATTTAACATAAATTATGTCTGAACTTCCTCCTCTCTCTCCTTTTTTTTTTTTAAGTTAGATTATTTTAAGTGTATGTCCTGTACTTGGTATAAAGGGGTGATACAGCAACATTACACCACTAGAAACTAAGCACTTCCATTCTCTAGACTACACTTGGACCAAAAGTGTGTTTTCAAACTCAAGCATGATCTTGCTGAAGTAACTGCAAAACATTCAGGGAAAAGAGTGCAAGTATAAAGTTTCATCTAAACCACATCTTACTGCAATGCACAGAATAAATGCCCCTGCCATATTTTAATTTTGTACTTCCAGCACAATTCAGTATAGGAGTCAATAAAAATCAAGCCCTTCGGGTACCAGAAAGTTAAGGCAAACTGGAAGCTAGAATTTGGAAAGCTTTGGCATTGTTAGCACATAAAAAAAAAATTAATTCAGAAGTCCACATTATCAACCATAATCTTGAAGTTCTTGTGCCACTTCCCCTTACTGCAGCAGAGAATCACTCATTTATCTGCCAAAGCACATGGTGTTTGTCCAGCAAAGGTAACAGAAAAATTGAAAGTTTGGCTAAGAGCCATAACAGCAACTCTCCGAAGGATCAGCATAGGTGCAAGTTGTGCTGGGGAAATTCATAAGTCAGGAAAAGAGTAACGACACAAGCCTTTTTCAGCCACTCCAGAAGAGTAAAACGGTATGCATAAGTGAAAACCTCAGACGTTGAACTACTTATACACAAAAGTACACACAATGCTATAATTTCTCTTCCTTACTTGATAGATAAAGCTTCCAAACATCTCAGAAAATACTTATCACCAGCCACCAGACCTACATGCTACAGTTGAACGTCAACAAGAGAGGAAAAAACCCCCAAAAACAAAATGAGAATTGCAGCCAAGGTCACAAGAAGGTGATGGAACAGAAACATCTCCTTCCAAACTCAACCCATCATGACCCATATACCTCAATAACCATGAAATCGTTCCCAAAATGGATGAAGATGGTGAAACCCTCTGGCATACCCTGCTGAGCACATAAAAAGGATTCAATAAAATTGCCTCACAAGACTGCAGAGTTGCTCCTATTAAGATCTGTGGCCTTTAGAGTCAAAACAGTCAGTTAACATAATTGTGTAGGTTAGGTAAAGAGACCAAAGCCTTTAAGGACATGCTTTGAAGGACTCATGTTACTACTGAAATACCAAACTAAAGGACTTGGCATCCAAGCCTTAATATATCAGCAAGAGTGAGGGGAACCTTCTCAGCTGGCCAGAGTTCCTGCATCAGCAATTCCTTACTGACAGCTGGGCTGTACCAGCCTCTGACTCCATGTCCCCAGGGAAATGAATTCCCTGCCTGATGACTAATTCATTACTCAGATTTGTGCTTAGGCAAGTCCAGACACCTTCCAAGGCTGGGTTCTTCCTCACTGGAAGGCGAGAGGGTGCACATCTGCTCTCCCAAGAACATCCAGGCACATCAACCCTGCTCCATCCACTGGGAACAAAAGCCAAGAATTGAATCTGTAGGATTCTGACAGCAGAAGAAACTGAAAGGGAAATTGGTACAGACCAATTCTAGCTGAGCTGCATTTGGATGTTTAAAACAGAAGGCAAAGATTTGAAAGTTCTTTTGGAGCCTTTAGCTCAAAGTCCTATTAAAGCACTGACAGCAAACTAATCTTCCCCTCTAAGAAGACATGGATGCAGCTCACAGCAGAGCCAAAGGCACCAGCTGGGGAAGAACAGTGTCCACATGCACACGGAAACGTGAGCCAGGCACCAGAAGCACCAGGGCCGAGCCCTGACCAGCTCTAGCAGGTCTGGCTGCACACAGATGAACCCTCCACTTCCCCCTTCACTGTCCTTCCCTTTCCGAGGCCTCACCACAGAATCGACATCTGCTGAAGAGAACTGTAATAAAGCTGTGGTGGGCTCCCCATTGCTGGTATATTGCTAAAGCTCACACCTGATACATGGGGTACTTTTGCAAGGTCTGGAGTGCTGAGCAGAACCAGCAGTCACCTTACAGCAGGAACAGCACAGCAGATGGGGCTGATCAGGTGTGGCGAGCCCCACAAGCTCAGCATCCTGTCACTATCCTCTGCCTTCAAATGCTTAACATTTAATTGACAATCCATATTTTACTGACTAATCCTCTGAAACACGAAGTTTTAATAAACAAGTTTTGTTGATGGCCTATTAATTAAATCCACACCATAAATTAACGTTGTGTGTCAAGAGCATCACCTGCAGCATCCCAAACCCACAAATGCAGCTTCTACATACAAAATTATCACCTGTGAGCACTGATTTATTCCAGTTTCACCTGACAAGCAAAAGGTATTTTGATTTTTCTCTTTCCTTTGCCCTCTCTGGGAACATTTCTTCTCTCAGCTGCAATCTCTTAGAGGCTTCACAAGCACATCAAACTTCCAAGGGATATTTTCCTGCAACTGTGTTCACTAGGGTCCGAGTGGAACCAACGTTGACCCAGACTTCTAATGGACAAGCGTGTTCTCCTATGGCTGGGTAGGGGAGAAATTGAACTTTTGCCTTGGACTGTTGCAGAGCTCAAGGACCATTTGGCATATACGAAAGACCATGAAGTACATGGAATGCTATATAATGCTATATCAGGCTTTCAAAGATTATTTATATGTGTGCTTTCTAACTACTACTTCTGATTACGGAAGACAAAGTCACACCAAAACAGTGGAGTGCAAGCCAAATTCCACTGAGCTATTTATAGAACTCACCTTATAGGTCCATCAGCCAATTCTGCTCCTTATTACCTGACCTTACTGCCTTGCCTGTGACTCACTCCTACAGCAGCGCCCATAAAGGACCTGCCATTGAAAAGCACACCTGGGTTCACTGTAAGCAACAACATGGTAAATGCTGCTGGTGCCCTGACACACACCATTTACAATATACAGAAATTAATAACAAACTTATACAAAACATCAATCAGCTACAATAGCAGAGGATGAAAATAAAAAAAGGGGTTTAGACCAACGATGCCCATCTTTCCCCTATAGCTGACCCAGTACAGGACTGGCACTGAACTCTCCGTCTCAGCAGAGCTGTGTGGGGATGAGATCCCAGCAAGGTAATTCCAGAATATCAGCCTTGGCCACACGTCAGAACAAGTCTGCAACTGTGGAACAAGATAGATTCCAAGTGAACAGCTCACCCAAGCTGATCTCCTCAGCCTCTCCACACTTTGCCCCACAAAGACATTAGGGGCAGTTATAAAAACATGCAAAGCAATTACAGTAAAAATAAAACCAAAGTTATAAACACAGTCTGGATGCCAACTTCGCCTCTCTTTCTATTTAGAGTTCATATTCCAGCACGCAAGAAATTCTCACACCCCCCCCTAAAATGTGTGCCTGGGGCTACAGAGTACATGCAAAATAAATTGCATTTATATTGGTATGTTATAGCATGCAATTTCCCCCCTTCCCAGTCACTGCATTGCCTCTCTTGTTAAGTCAAATAGCCTGACAGCTTCTCATCAAGAAGTAGAAATTGGTTTTTCATCTCCTAGGAGATAAACAAGGCTTTCCCCTTGCAGAGGGGAAGTCAAGCTGCTGAGTACACAATGCAAGAAGAGCCAATGCCCACAAAACAGCTTTGCACCCTCCTAGTGGCATCTGTGCCCACTCTGATGCCAGTCACCACCTTGGACAGAGCAAAAACTACTTTAAAAAGTAAATTTGTGTATTTTCATGCAGTTTTCTTTGTGATTTTTAGCTGAACATACACGCTGACTCACAGTGCTCCTGCCTTACAGCTAAGGAGCTTTAGGTAGTCCTGTCATACCACTCATTAGTAAAATATCATTTATATCTCTCCATGGTTTTCCCCTTCTCAGTTCACAGACGAACTGAACCATGGGATCAGACTTCTACATTCAGGTTGTACTAATTCCAAGGAAAAAAGTCACCACACTCAACAAAAGCAGCATAAAACCATCCAAAATATATTAACTACATGGCTGAACAGTAAATGGAACAATATATATTTTTAAACTCTATTTTTTTTAAACTGTGGCTTTGTAAAATGAAGACACTAATTTTGCAGTTTTACGCTGTAACTAAAGTTTAAAATTATGTATCTACAAAAAGCACAATTACATTACAAAATTAATTCATTATCCACTTTCACTATAAGGGGGTCAAGCTGCAAGGCTATAGATACACTGTAAAAAAAAAAATCAAGAGGGGCGAAATACCCACTCAGCTTTCATTTTTACTTCAGGAATCAAGAAAAAGACACATTATTGCTAAGTGTAAAATTACTCAAGTAAAGAGAGGGACCTTATGCTGAGAGACCATTACTGCAACAGGCGCTGTGTGGGGTGGCCTTACAGCACATTAAGGGAACACAAGAGACCACTCCAGGAGGAGGGACATCCTTTAGTCCTCTGCCACACCACACAGAGATGTCACCATTTGTTGGGCATTGGCACGTTGGCCATTTTTCTAAGGCATCTTACAAGCAGCTATGAAGTAGAAGAATGAGATTCCCTTCCAGAGACACTGCTCATTCCCTTGCCCACAGCATGCATTTTTAAAGAGAGAAACCAATCAAACTTAATTCATATTGCATTATTCACCAAGTAGCTATAGTCTCATCCAAAAAATCTTAATTGTCTAATAATTCAAATCACCTACATCAAACACAGTGCCAGAGGAATGACTAGAAAGCCAGAGGCTGCCTCTGACACACACACTCAATCTTGCTGTTTAGATGCCTAGCGCAGGGAGCTTTTTTAAACAAAGCAATAAATACTGGCCTCTTGTATGTACATGTGCAGGGCTCTTCATGTCTGCAGCCACTGTGCTGTTTGATTTCTCACTGCTGTCTCAGGAGTGCTTTCACGAAGGCACAGCTGGTTGTCAATCCTCCAGCGTTGCCAGTCTTCTACTTTCCAGCCCTTAAGTTCTGACCATTAACATGAGACCCAGCACGCTCCAGTTAAATTACAAGCACTGTTAATTCCTCTAACTGCTAGAAAGGTAACAGATTGGTGTTTTAATGTATGGGAAAGCAAATGCAGGAAGGAAAAATGAAAACAGAAAGGCACAGCTGAGTATTTCTGATGTTTTTGTTACCCTACACACATTATTATGGAATCAGCTGCAGCCCTTCTGCTACCGACTTGCCAAAAAACCTGCCTTTAGGTGCAAACCTTTCATATGGGCCAGCCTTGACACCCAGGTCCAGCTTCCACCCCGAGCTGCACTCAGCTCTTGGATCATACCAGGTTTAACAGCTCTTAGTACTCAATATAAAGAATGCTTAAGGAAAGAAATAAGGACAAAATTACAAAGCAGTGGTTGGGGAGTCTAGATGGGAAACCATGTGAGTGGCTGAGGTCACTTGGTTTTATTCAGCCTAGAGAAGAGAAGACTCATCAGATTCTGCAGCTTCCTCATGAGGGCAATCAGAGGGACATTGATCTCTAGGGACCAGCAATAGAACCCAAGGGAATGGCATGAAGCTGTGTCAGGGGGGTTAGGCTGGATATTAGGAAAAGGCTTTTCACCTAGAAGGTGGCTGGGCACTGGAACAGGCTCCCCAGGGAAGGGGTCACAGCCCCAAGGCTGACAGTGCAAGAAGTGTTAGGACAATGCTCTCAGGCACAGGGTGGGATTCTTGGGGTGTCCTGTGCAGGGCCAGGATTTGGACTTCCATGATCCTTGTGGGTCCCTTCCAACTCAGGAGATTCTATGATTCAGTTAACTGCCTGTTCCTAAGCCTTGAGCCTGTACTCTTTGGTACCCTTAGGATTCGAGTTCCTCACATAACGTCAATGCCCCAAAGCAATTTGAGCTGCAGAGGAAGTTACCCAGAACACCCCAAAAGACAGACAAAAAGGCAAAATGCTTGCTCAGCAGCAACAGGAGTTTCCCAGCATGTGTACACAGATGAAGAGGCGTGTCAGCCACGAGCTGGCCATGGGGCAAAAGGGTGAAGAAGTCCAGCATTCCCACTGACTGCAATCACAGGCTTCCTTCAGAAAAAGACACTGATCTGCCCAATCAACCTGCTAAACCACCTGCCCCCACAACCTTCTTGGTTACCCTACATGGCCTCACATTAGCCCCAAGAACCCCAGGGAAGCTCCCATTGGCTCTGGGGGTATTCTCCCACAGACCTTCTGGAGCAAGTGGTTTCTAAGAACTGAGAGTTCACAGCCACAAAAAAAACCCAAACAAACCAACAACAAACCCAAATGAAAGTGCAGCCCACAGGAATTAGCACCCACAGGCAGGCCAGAACCCTGAGCACAACAGTCCTTGAGCGTACTCTTAGATCACAACCTGAGAACCTGTGGTCTACAGGACAGCAACTTCATCAAAACTTGTACTGGCCAGCTGTCTCCATGATCCACAAGTTACTAGCAATCAATCGATCCCTACTCATCAGTCCATCAGCCTAGGGGTGGACTTTTTAGCAGGGCCTGTTCTGTTCGTACAAGGAGTAATGGCTTTAAATCGAAAGAGGGCTGATTGAGATTAGATATAAGGAGGAAGTTCTTTCACAATGAGGGTGGTGAGGCCCTGACACAGTTGCCCAGAGAAGCTGTGGCTGCCCCATCCCTGGAAGTTTTCAAGGCCAGGCTGGATGGGGCTCTGAGTGACCTGGTCTAGTGGAAGGTGTCCCTGTCCATGGCAGGGGTGTTGCACTAGATGACCTTTAAAGGCTCCTTCCAACCCAAACCATTCTGTGACTCTGTTCTATGACTCCAGCTCTGTACCTAACCCAACCTTTATTCCACATCACACTAATTACAGATTAAGCAGAATTTAGTCAGTGTTCAACACCTTTGAGGACGGCGCTGTACCAACAGCACAGGGGGGTCTGCACTGCTCTGAAGGGATAGAAAATGGCCTAGGGTGGTACAAAGCACACCCCATGGTCGGTCTCTGTGCTGACTTGCTGTGAGCACTGAACTGCTTTTGACAGCAAAACGACTTTTACATGAACACACACTACACCACATTTTCATACAGGCATCTGTGCTCCAAATATTTTGGTGAGCATCCAGCTGTTCTCTCACACTACTCTGCACCCTACTCCAACCATATGTACTGTTTACCTTGCAAATTTTATTGCTCCAGGAGAATAGAAAGCAGATATCATCTCCTTCTCTAAATGCTGGTACTCTGCCAATACCATCTCCTGTCCACTGCTTGCACTTTCTGGAAGCTGACGTTTTCCACAAGCCAAATAACCTATTTTTCTGCAGCCAATCCAATACCTGGCATCAGGTCTCTGACTGAGCAGAGGACTGTCAAGGGATTATATTTTCGGGTTTTTGAGTTTACAAACTAGTTATAAATACAGAGGGTTCCAGACTGAATTACAGCCTGCACAGCATCCGGAGTGTAGGACACCAACTCCCATGTCCCTTATGGGTGTGCAACAACATTGTGAAATAAAGACAAAGCATTAATCTCCTTGTGGCTGCTCCTGATGTGCAGCCGTTCTGTTGAAGTCTCCTTTAAGCCTTAAGCACTCCCATGTAAACAAAACCTCAACCCCCTACACAGTAAGGTTGTGCAATTGAAAAGAAATGTTTATTTTGAAATAAAAAGAAGACATGTGCATATACACAGACAAACCATAAGCCTTTGATCAACCCTACAAAGCATGTCTGTGTATAACAAAAACTGTCAGGTTCATAAATCTCTCTGGAAAAAAAAAAAGAATAATTTCCCACACCCTGCTTATTCACCAAGGTTATTTATCACCCTAAAGAATACCATTGTCATTTTTCAGCAACACAAATAAATCCAAACTAAAATTTGTAGCTGGCAGTTAACATGGCAAGTGCATTACAAGTGAAAGCAGAAACAATGGTAGGATAACACAGGACATGCATAGGGCCAGTACTGGCACTCTCAGGATGTCCCAGACTTGCACCTCTTGTTTTTCTAATCTAGCACAATAGGTGACCACACAGGTTACAGGTACCAGCAGAGGATCTCCGTTACAACTAAAGCTTTTCCCTTGCCTATCAAACGTTATTTTAACGGCACCTCTTACATCTGAGTTTGAATTCTACCCTAAAGCACCCATCCTCCCCGCTCCTACACTGTTACACCATTCCAGCCCCACACAACCAGTGTGATCCTCGTTTAAAAGGTGCCACCGGAATTCAGGATTGGGGTTAAGTGGAATAAGTAATCTCTTATAATAAGAGGATACAACAGAACACTCTCGTACCACCTAATATTACAACAACAACATTTGTTTACACAAGAATTAACAGGAGGTTAAATTTCACTATCTGAAAGCCAAATATTCTAGAAAATAATATTTAGAGTGGACGCTGTCCATTTGAGCAGATAATCAGAATGAATAATTTACAGCCACACTTTCATCTCCACTGCAGCTGAGAAGAGCTGCATCGTAAGGAGCTTGGGGAGATGCCGACACATCTGCTTACCAAGTGGAATAATCAGGAGGACTCTGAGCAAGAGTGGTCCAGTAACCTCTTTTACTTAGGTGACAAATGGGACAGGAGGAAGTGGGAGGACAAGGAATGCAAAAAAAAACAAAAAACCAACATGCCCTCAGTGAGGTCAGTATTTCACACTTTTGCAATACTGTGTATTCTGCCTTGGAGGGAAACTGAACAGAACTGTGCTGGGCTTTCACCTCTAAATTGTCACAGATTCTTCCTGAAGGTATCTCAGGGTCAAGGAAAGCAAGCCTGCTCTCACTGACCTGGCACATTTGCATGCCATGTCGTGCCATGGGGACTCAGGAGCCATGAATAACATCGTGGAAACAGCACCAATTCCTCCTGATTGCTCCAGTAACAGTAAACAGCACATAACAAACAGCTAACAAAGCAAACACGCTTCAAAGAACTCTCCAGAAATCCAAGCAAGTCTCATCATACAGCTGGGAATCGAGCATCATTTGATACTTTTTGCAGTGATGTGTATGGGATTGAATTAACAGACTAAACACTAATTTGGTACAGATGTTGCTCAGGTGGAAGGATGGTGCAGGTTTCATCAGGGGAATGCCTTGTAAAAAGATGATGAGCATTTGGAGGAGTAACACTGGCATATAAAAACTGTCATTACAAAGGAGACAGATGGGGGGAAAATGTATCTTTGAACACATTAAAGAAATCTACGTGTACAGCTAGGAACTGCTAAAAAAGGCATGCTACAGTCTCGAATAACTCTTGTGAAACACAGAGAGACATAGCACCCTGCAATAGTGTCAGGGGACAACATTAAACAACCTTCTCCTATCTCACAACCTTGATAGATTTTGCTTACCCATATCTACAAGTTTTTTGTTAACAACACAGTCTGTTTATTAGCTGAATGTAGGAAAAAGCAGATAGAAATGGATATATAACTGTATAATAAACTGCACAATTTAGAGCCAAGATCCTCTTCCTAGCAGCACTTTGCCTACTAAGGTAGGCACAAGGACCATCACTTGCAGAGCTTAGGAGCCATTCTGAATCAGCAGGAGATTCCTAAATACAAACCAAATGAAAGCTCTTAGTGATAGATGGTTCACCTCATACCTGCCTTGCCTATTACAACATTCCTTGGTTGGGTTGCACTTTTTTTGCTGTTGTTGTTGTTTTAAAGAGTTTCCAAAATGCTTTTGGCATACTTCTAAGCAATACAAAGTGCTTCTGTATGTACACAAATTTTACTGACTAACATAGTAAGTAACCTGCAGCAGAAATATTACAAATTCATTCACAAGTCCCAAATTACACATCCAGCCGAGCAGAATAAGAACCAGGAATAAGCCTCAGCTTTGCTCCACAAAACTCCTTTTTTGCAGTCCAATAGATTAAGATTAGCTTTACAATTCATGCAAAGTAAATCAAAGCAAACTATGCAGGTCTGCAGCATGCCTGTGATCGACTACATCAATTAAAAAATGAATTTCAGTTAGACCAGTCTAAAATAAGATTACATTAGGTTCATACTGGGAAGCTGGGTTTCAGTAGCGCAGCCCTGTAGTTTCTGTGCTAAGCTTAAAACAACACAGAAGCACCCATTGCAAAATCCATATTCAACTGAAAACACACAGGCCAACAGCCAGCCCCTGACAATAGCTGCTACATTCCCTCCTAAAGCTCAAGGAACTTGCTCCATCTTCTCTGCCTTGAGCTGTGTTTTGGGCAAACTTCATGCACAGTCTCCCACTGAACCTGGCCTAAAGCTTCTATGAGCAAAGGCAGAAAGGCTTAAAGGAGAAGGATGTAAGCAACAGGGATGGACAAACGGTCTTGAACCATTTCCAGCACAAAAGGTGAAGGAATTAGTATTAACTGCTCTCCATTTACGAGCACGTCAGGCTAATGGTTCAAAACCGTTTGGATTACTTTGTTCTCTACAGTACAGAGGAAAAGACCCAATCTCGGCCAAAAAGGAACGGAACACTATTCTACTGATGAAAACTGTCTTAAGTCATTGCTTTCCTTTTGTTGAGATTTTCAAAGCATGGAAAGAGGCAGAAGTACAAGTTAAAATTCTCACAGCATTTAAAAGAGCACAAATACAATATTCTACCATTTTATCCTTTACCTTCTCTTGCTTTGTCAAATATATTTACACACAAACATCACAGCACATTACAGAACATCACTATATCACAAGCACTGGAAAAAAAAAAGTGCTGAATGATAATACTTTACAACTAGCAATTCAAGCCCACCTTGAAATCCTAAGTATGCCAAGCAAGTCACATTCCAACATCAGACTACAGACTTTATTAGCAGAGACACCATTTGTTCACACTGTCAATAATAAACCAACAGACAGAAGAGAAAAAAAAATCTTGCAATTGCTGCAGTCTTGCATAAAAATAATGATAGATTTTCAATCAAATTAGTAAGTTGTCTTTAAAAGTTAATATAGTCAGTTTGAGAACACTCCAGTTCCTCTCAGACAGAAGATTGATTTTACACTGTTGGGGAAAAGGTTTGTAGGTGACTTTTAAGTCATTTTGCCCCTCAAAATAATAATGTGAGATTTTTATCTTTTGTCAGTGCACTGCTGGTGAATTTTCCAAAGATAACATATGCATTTTGGATTCTAGGACCATAACCTTTAAAAAAATAGTTCTAGGATCTGCACTTCAGAGAAAAGTATGATTGATTTAACAAAATTATCAGGGTGAGTTCACTGAGCAACTCTCAGGTTAAAACTAAAGATCACACCTCTCTGAGCAGTGCTTCCATGAAGTTTTCGGCTTGGATTGCACATCTGAAAAGTATAAGGACACACTGTTTCATCTCACAGACACCCTCTTAGTCTATTAACCATTGCAGCTTTTGTTTTAAAATTCCAATCAAAGAGCAGGTAGAGTTTAAAAAAAAAAATGTTCCCCATTATTTTAATTATGTCATACCTCATTTCCAAATTCTAATCAACACAAGGAAAGTAGTTAACAAGCAAACTGAAGAGTGACCAGCATTATTGATGTTAGACAACTGACTACATCAGGAGCAGCAGTTTTTTTCTGCTATATGAATATGCAAGAAGCCCAGAGCCACATTCAGAGATTAGTCAAATTAACACTGCACAGCATTAAAGTGAAAATAATAAAGGTAAGGTTATAAAACAGTTGGAAAACCACATGAAGGGCAAGAAAGTAATGAGTGAAGGAACACAGAGGCAAAGAACTCTTCAGTATTTCAAAGACAACAAAAGGAAGAAAGATACAGAAAGTAAAGGGCTCTAATTTTGCACAGATCATCACTTAATTCAACAAACTATTCAAAATGCAGTAAGCTTAAAACCAATCACTGTACTAAAATAATCTAGAGAAGTCAGTGGCAATAAACACACACAAAGAAGATATATTCATGTCCACATACAAGAGGGAGCAGAGCATTCAGGCACCCAAATTCTAATGATGTAATTAAATCAGTCCCCACACAGAAATACTACACAATAAGCCATGCACTGGCCTTCAGGGAGGATACAATGCAAGGATGAGACTCTTCCAGTCCAAATCACCAGTAACAAACCAGGAACCGGAGTATCTCTAGCACAGCTATCTCCCAGAATGGCTGGCTGTCACAGGAAAACAAAGGTCTATTCTCAAACCATGAAGAAAATACTTCCACCAGTGAATGCCCTTATAAGCAAGAGCATTCCAGCTGTTGAAGTTCCAAACTATACAAAGACATGTGTTGTCCCAAAGACAGAGGACAAAGAGTTCTAACAATCAAAAATAGCCCAGAGGCCAGGCATTTGTCCACCAGTACATTAAGTTTACCAATTCAGGAGAACTGAGGATAGAAAAGTAGCAGAGCTACACGTCCAGCACGCAATGCCAAGAAAAACAAAATTCTGAGTTACAATTTGCTTACCTTCTATAGAAGGAGCCTGGTCCACAGCTGCATATAGCATCTCTTTCAAAGCCTGCAGGGAGGAGAAAACAAGGAATACAGTTAGTATTAAAGAGGAAAGAAAAATTACATTGTTTTGATACACCTGTTTAAAACCAAAAGCAATTAAAGCCCTTTTATCCTCCAGACCGGCATGGAAATCTTTAGTACATGATGTCAATGCTGTCACACGTATTTCTGTTCACAAAAGAAACAGGTCCATGTGTACTGACTGCTTTGTCTAAAGCCTGTTACCTTACTAATCTATAAAATTTATTCCAACAGTACCTTTCAACAACTTCCTTTGGAAAAAAACGTTTCCCAGTTGGCAGGATTTTAAAGGCTTTACATTACAAAAACCCAAAGAAATAACAACAAAACCTGAAGCATTGCGTGACACAAAGGAGTTTGTCAAGGCAAATGGAGGAAAAGCAGCCTCGGGGACTTCTTATCACTGTTATATAGGAGCATAGAAATAAAGATACATCCTAAAAGCTGAAGACAACATGACGAAGGAGATTAGGGAACCAAGGGTGATGGCTTTCTCTCGAGGTGGGAACTGAAGGACAACCAGCCAGAATTATTAACCAGGTGTTGAGGTTCTGAAGGCACCACAGAACAATCAGCCATACTCAGACTGATGGTGCAAGAGATGAGCAGTGCTGGCACCAGGTCCAGGAGACAAGGGGGTCCTACACCTACACACAGAGCATCCCTGGCAGTAATTCCTTCTGTTACCAGAGCCAGTAGAGAGGAAGGAACCACATCAGAAACCTCATCACTTGCATCATCTTTTCAGAAATGTTGTTAAGGTGCTGGTATTACTCCAGTCATAGATTAAATATTTGCTTGTTCACATCAAAAAAAATTGAATTCAGATTAATGGCTAAAGGAATGAAACAAGTCCACAAAAGGGTCACAACAATGATCAGAGGGCTGGAGCACTTCTGCTCTGGAGACAGGCTGGGAGACCTAAGGGTGTTCAGCCTGGAGAAGGCTCCAAGGAGAACTTAGAGCCCATTCCAGTGACTAAAGGATCTTCAAGAAATCTGGAGAGGGACTTTGCACAAGGGCATGGAGTGAGAGGACAAGGGGAATGGATTCAAACTGACAGAAGGCAGGGTTAGATTAGATATGAGGAAATTTTTTCCCTATGAAGGTAGTGAGGCCCTGGCACAGGTTACCTAAAGAAGCTGTGGCTGCCCCATCCCTGGAACTGTTCAAGACCAGATCAGACAGGGCTTGGAGCAATCTGGTCTAGTGGAAGGTGTCCCTGCTTATGGCAGGGGGGGCAGGATGAGATGGTCTTTAAGGTCCCTTTCAACTCAAACCATTCTAGGACTCTGTGAATAACTTGAGCCATAGTTTTGGAAGTAGAAGCCACCAGGAAGGACCCATTCCTACTCCAAAATTATTTGTTTACACACACCTCATATTTTGATGCACACAGTGCAATTGAGTACTCTCCACCACCGCAAAAACTAGATCTTATTCCCTCACTTTTGAGCCCACAGAAATCTAACATGCAAAAGTCATCCAGGTCTTCATAGTTCCTGTCTTTTCTGCCTGGTTCCCAGTATATCCCATACTTCTATAACCCTGCACCTCTGTATTTACCATCTTTTGTGTCATAGTCCCCCAGGTCAAAACCTCCCAGCCTAAATGACAAATACCCCAATACCCTCAAGGCAAAAACCACAAGCTCAGCAGCTGGAAACTGAGCACTGCTGTAACACAGTGGTTACAATCCTGTTAAGTAAATACAAGGTCTAAAGGACATGTCTGTTTATCACAAGATATCCAAGGTGGCGGGTTATACCAGCAGCTCTGGCATCTCTCAAAGGTCTGGCTCCTGAGTCCACAGAGGTCTCAACAAAGGTCACTTGCGTAATTGTTTTCCCAACCGAGCCACCACTGAATGATCCTCATTCCAGCAGCACAGCTCTCCTCTACCCTCGGTCCTTTCTTAAAATTCCTCAGGAACACTGGCCTCTTCAGTCCCTTTCCCCCATGACTCACTGGTCAGCAGCACATGATCTGCCTCTGCACATCAAGTGGTCAAAAAGTCTTGCTCTTTTTCCATCCCACTCATCATCCTCACACACCTGTAACTTTTTCCATGAACCACAACCACATGGCATAGGATAAACAAACCAGGAGAGACAGCAAATTGAAAGTCACTGTAGTAACAATTCCATCTCTTAACCCACCCAGAGGTAAACTCAGTGTAATTCCTATCTCTGGTTTTATCAGTCATTTAAAAAAAAAATAAAAAAATAAAAAGGACAACACTGATGGTCCTGCACTAAGCAATCTTGAAAGCTGAAGGTGCCAGTCATCTCACAGACCTTTCCCCATGCAGGCTGGCATATTACAATCTGACAGCTGCAGGGCAGCAGATTTTGTTACTGCTTTCCTGACCTATATAAGTAAACCAATAACCTGAAAGTGAAAAGCTTGGTGCCCCTTTCACACCTAAAGTATTTAGTCCTCTAGCTTACAGAATTTTAGAACTGATTGTTCACAAAAGATATCCATCACTGTCAACGTCAAATATTTAAGAATTACTCTTCCTGCCCTCAAACTAAACAAAACGGGTTATTTCCTGGCTTTAAATTGTGCTAGGGATACATCTTGCACCCACAGTGAACTTGGGTAAATTACTATGAGGGAAAAACCAAAAAAGAAAGAAAACACTTAAAAATGCAATTATCAAACCTTAACAGCAAATAAATTCAAGGACAAAAACCTTAAAACACTAGAAAAAACCTGCTGTTTTAAAAGAGTCTTTCAAACCTCTTCTAAGCTCATCCGCTAACAGCCCGAAGGACAAATAGTGAAATAGCACAACAGATTTGTGTCAGGAGGTGGCAAGACTGGGTGTGAACTGCCTATCATGAAGCTGGGTTTGACGAGCAGAATTGGCCACTTCCCAAAAACTGAAAGACTGTTTCTCGAAGAGAGACTCTGAAGGCAAGCAGGCAACCTCAGCTAGCAGCTTCCTTTTCCCCACCTACTTCCTGCTGCAGGTTGTGTCTCAGAGAAATGGCTGAAACTCAGCAATCTGTTTCTTTTCTCCATAATGAAAAAGGACTTAAAACCTGGGACCTCCCTAACAGGGAAGGGAGATCACCTGCTCACACTTACCCATCTATCCCATGAACTCTGCACCTGTAATAATGGTTCTGATCCTCCACTTCCCCAGCTGCTGTGATTTCAAAGGTGCTATGCACTTTTGCCATAAAAATATCACCAGACTTCTGCAGATAAACAAATTCAGGCCAGATTAATTGCAACAAAACAGCCATCTGGCAACTCTACAAGTCCAGTGAGTTCCATCAGCTGGACGTGCAGACGTACACTTACGTTTAGAAGTCTGAACAGACGGAGCAACATTCTCCTTCTAAAAGCACTCCAAGGATGGACATGAGAGTGAAGGAAATCAGCAGGGTTTGTGGATAAACACAGGACTAGCAACCCAACAAATTCACTGCATCAAAAAATGAACATTAAATGCAGTGAAGCACATTCTTAGCTAAAAAGCATCAGCTGAAATTCATCTAAGAGTCATCTGAATTTGTTCAGTACCAACTACATGGAAATGAGAATCCTGTTGTCTGACACAAAAAGATGGTATTTGTTTGTTTCCACATTTTTTCTTTACCCCAGAGAAACTGAAGGGTAAATGAATAGTTCAAAACTTTAGATTTTAAGGCAAGAAGTGCACTGAAGCAGTTCATACCACAACGATAATTCAACTAACTAAGAAAAGACTTCTCACTTTACTGGAGAAAATACTCTGCCAGATCCCCTAAAACAAGGTGAGGAAATATTTCCCCTGCTGCTGCCAGGGTGAGGACACATCCATCAGTCACTGCCCTGTTGCACAGTGAGAATCTGCTGGTTCCACACTGTCAGGTGCCCCAGCACATGTACAAAACTACTGCTCCCCTCTGCTGTACTCTTTGCCAAGAGAAAGCAGCAGGTACAGAAACTTGAAGCATTACTTTTAACAATGAACACGTTTTTAGATGCCAATCATTGAAATCAGGATCAAAGTTGTTTGAAACTCCGGCATACTTAGCATTTAACATCATTAAAAAGCATTTCAACAAATAAAGCATTTGTCGATACACTGTTTTAAACTCAATTGCCTCCAGGGAGTAGCCTGATGATGACACCCAGTATTCCAACAGGAAAAACGCCCCTTTACGTTGGGATTGTGTCTTATGTTATTGCCACTGGTCCTCACATAAAGCCCTCCCAACCATTTGCACTGACTTAGTCTTCCAGACCCATCAGTTATGGATAGATTTTTCATAGTAAATGTGACACATCCAATCTGTATGTTTTCATGCGCTTTCAGAATGGAAATTTGGAATGGAAAGTCAAATCAAATCAATCAAGGTTTGGGTAAACCTGCATGTTAACATTGGCTCAGTCATGGGAAAAGCTGAATGAAACAGAATAACATCCATTGTCATTTCTCCTCTTTTCTGTAAGCCAAGTACTCTCTCTCAAAAGGCAGACGCACAGCAATGGTCACTGGATAAGACTCTAAGCCACACCTATCAAAATACATCTTCTTTCTGCCTGTTTAAAGAAAATTAATGGATTTTTCTTTCTCTAAAACTTTTCCACTGACCAAGTACCTGCCCCACGCCTAGGCAACTTCCATACTTCCTACAAGAACACCTACAACACGGATTATTTTGGGAGATAAAGATTACATTAATGGTAGGAACTAGGAGGACTGCCAGGTTTTAAAGACCAGCTGAAACTGAAAACACAACAGTCTCACTCTTTTTCCTGATGTTACCAGCAACAGACCTCACCCCTCTCCTGGTCTGACTGGAAGAGCTCCCTGCAGGCACACCCCCTGTGCATCCCATCAAAGGATCTCACAAGTTACCTGGGTCCTGCCATGCTCTGGGGCTTGCTGACTGCACAAGTCACCTGGTCTCCAATGGAAATCACTAAAAGTATCAGGGTAGAAAAAAAATAAGATGAGGGCTTGTAAGCTTTATGATACAAAATGACTTTAAGAAAGCAGTTTCTATCTTCTCTTTTAGTCCTTTCACAGGGCACGGATTGAAACTGAAAGAGAGCAGGTTTGGATTAGATATCAGGAAAAAAACTCTTCCCTGTGAGGGTGGTGAGACACAGGCACAGGTTGTCCAGAGAAGCTGTGGCTGCTTCATCGTTGGAAGTGTTCAAGGCCAAGATGGACAAGGCTTGAAGCAATTTGGTCTAGTGGGAGATGTTCCTGCCCATGGCAGGGGTTGGACTGAGATGATCTTTAAAGTCCTTTTCAACTCAAACCATTCTATGATTCTGTAATCTTGTGCTTTACATAGGAAGTCCCTGGAAACATCAACAATCTTTTCAGAGTTAAAAGCCTACCCCAGAAAATCTCTCACTCTGAAACAGTCATTACTTTTTTAATTAAGAGGGAAAGGATATAAATTGTCAGATGAAGAAACACTATAATGGTACTAAATATACAAACGATTTTTTACAATGTTACTATGATGCATTCTGTAAGCAGCATCGCAAACAAGTAACACAAGCAGTGTTTAACCTCATGTTTGCCATCAGTAACTTGGATTTTTTCTGGACAAAGAAGGGCTGCATGCTTTTTGCCTCATGTATAATCAGCAAGTAAACTGGGCTTTTACACACTGCACCCGCACGACCACCAGTCACTGAATAATAAATAATTCCATCACTGTAATATGCATGAGCAGGAGGCTGACTCACATCCAGCCAGCTGCAACAAGGCAAACAAAGAGTTTGAAAGTTATAACCAAAAGCGAGGGTGAGGTTTTTGTTTTCCTTCACTCTACATTAAGCTGTCTGCCCAAGGAGGAGATTACTTGAGATTAGAAAGGGTAACAACTTACAGGAAGTTTTTACTGAAATCTACATTTCAAATTGGGATGAAGGAACAGAGAGTGACATAATAACACTGCCCTAGTTAAAACAGCTGAAAATTAACCTCCTGTAATGAAAAGAGTGGCCGATGAGCAGCAGAGTCGTTCACACATTAATCGAGATGTCGTACTTCACTGGGTCTCCTTACCATGTCTCCACATCTGTCTGCTCAGCATGCAGCCAGATCTTCTGCCCTTCTATTTCCCCTTTGCTTTCCCTTCCAAACCTTTCTCTTAGTAAGACATCCAAGTTTTCTGTTTCCAGGAACAGAAGACAACTCTCACAGGGATAACCCGTCGGAGACATGATGCAGAGCTAAGCCGGTCCTTTATTTTATCAAGACAATGGTTTTCCTCCTCCTCAAAGACTGATGCATTATTTGGCCATCCAGTTCTCCACATAATT
Organism: Grallaria varia; assembly: GCA_013396735.1. Taxonomy (NCBI): domain Eukaryota; kingdom Metazoa; phylum Chordata; class Aves; order Passeriformes; family Formicariidae; genus Grallaria; species Grallaria varia. Next base: position 172,630 of record VWZG01005139.1, read on the forward strand.
CAAAGAGACCACAATATTACTGTAAAGACAAATCCAACTGCAGTTTTTATTTAAACATCCTTTCCTCTGCAGTCAGGTAAAGGAAAACAAAGGAAAAGTGAAAGGGGCAGATATAAACTTTTCAAGCTCAACATTATAACAAAGCAAGCTAAGAGAAACGTGGTTTTCCTTGCAAATACAGACAGATTAATAGGGGTAGTACAAATAAATTGCTGCTATAGTCCTAGAGAGAAAATACAGGCCTTCAAACAATAACAAATGTTGTGTGGTTTTAACTGAGTCAATCAGTCAAGAAGTTTTGCTGATCATGGCTGTCCTATAATCAGCTTTCCCTTGTCTAGATTTAATTATTACTTGTGGAAAAGACCGGGATTGCTGGCACCTGCCACTTCTACAGCTAACGGTGAAATAGGAAATGGTTCTACTACAAATAACCACCTCCAGCTTCATCTAGTTAAACCCAAGCCAAGCACCGGGGTGATAAATCTGAAACGAAACAATCAGCGTGACCTTTAGCAGGCTGGTGTGATAAAGCCTGAAAAGCTGTATTCTGCAGATAAGACGCGATTAATGCAGCAGAACTTGGTGTAAACAGTGCCCATAAACGCCCCAAGCTGAGTGTGAAACAGCGAGATGCAAAAACCTTATTTAAAAATTATAATAACACGGGACTTGACGGGAGGGTTTGGTGCCCCGTTTGGGGGTCACTCGGGGGAGTTGATGAAGGATTGGTGCCCGGTTTTGGGTCGCTCAGGGGAGTGCGTTTGGTGCTCCGTTTGGGGTCACTCGGGGGACCTGATGAGGGCTTGGTGCCCGGTTTTGGGTCGCTCAGGGGAGTTGATAAGAGGTTTTGGCGCCCCGTTTTTGGTCACCAGGTGAGCCCCGAACCGTACCTATAGCCCCCTGGCAGGGTTGGCAGAGCGCTGGGATCTGCCCATCCCGGCGGGATCGCCCTTGCGAGGCCGGGAGCCTCTCAAAGTCACCCCTCCTGCGCCGCCGGGGCCGAGAACCGCCGGTGGTGCTGAAGCACCGCCGGGGCTGGGCTGGGCACCGCACCGCGCCTGTGTCCCCCGCCGAAAGGCTACCGGCGGCAATTAATTAACTGGTTAACTAGACGCCCCAGGGGTGTCGAGAGCCGGAGCCGCAGCGAGGGACACACACGCTGCCTTCACCCCGTTCCTGCGGGGGCAGGACCACCCCACGGGCACCGGGCAGACACGGGGGGACCGGCGACGGTCCCTACACAGCCCACCCCAGGACCGGGGACCCCGGTGGGGCAGGACCGCCTCTGGTCCCCGCAGAGCTCCCCGGGAGCGGGGCCGTACCTCATACTGGATGTACTGCTTCCGCCACTCGGGGGTGATGTGCGCCGCGAGGTGCTCGGCGAACTTCATCCTGCCGCCGCCGCCGCCGGCGGGCCGGGGCCGCGCTCACTCCGCGCCCGCAGAGGCGCCTCGGCGGCGCCTGGCTGNCACCGCTGAGGGGCAGGGCCTGAGGGCCGGGACACGCCCCCTCACACCGGCACCGCGGCCGCCGCCGCTGAGGGGCGAGGCCTCCGCGCTGGGACACAGCCCCTCGTACACGCCCCCTCACACCGGCACGGCCGCCATCGCCGCTGAGGGGCAGGGCCTGAGGGGCGGGACACGCCCCCTCACGCCGGCACCGGGCCCGCCCACAGTCGAGGGGCGGGGCCTCCACTCCGGGATACGCCCCTGGAC
>VWZG01005139.1:174505-188071 GCA_013396735.1 Grallaria varia
GCCCGCCCACCGACGAGGGGCGGGGGCTGCGGGGCGGGGCGCGGCCCCGGTACCCGCCCCCTCACACCGGCGCCGCCGCCGTCACCGCTGAGGGGCAGGGCCTGAGGGCCGGGACACGCCCCCTCACACCGGCACCGCGGCCGCCGCCGCTGAGGGGCGAGGCCTCCGCGCTGGGACACAGCCCCTCGTACACGCCCCCTCACACCGGCACGGCCGCCATCGCCGCTGAGGGGCAGGGCCTGAGGGGCGGGACACGCCCCCTCACGCCGGCACCGGGCCCGCCCACAGTCGAGGGGCGGGGCCTCCACTCCGGGATACGCCCCTGGACACGCCCCCTCACCGCGGGCACCGCCGCTGAGGGGCGGGGTCTCCTCGCTTTGCCACGCCCCTCTCTTGGCCACGCCCCGACGGTTCCCGCGCTCCCGCCCCGAGGGCGCCCCCCAGCGGTTCGCGCGTCCCACCCGGTTTGCGGACCGGGGAACCGAGCGGCGGCGGGGTTGGATGCGGAGGGGACATCTGTGACCCTCGGGATCGAGGGGACAGCCCCGCCGTGGCCGCGGCAGTGCTGGGGAAGCGGCAAGGGGAGTGCTGGGATCTTTGGGGAGGGATGGGGTGGGATGGAATGCGATGAGATGGGGATGGGATAGGAATGGAAATGGTTATAAGATGGGGATGAGATGGGAAGGTGACAGGAATGGATTGGGGATGGGATAGGCTTGGGCATGGGAAGGGATAGGGATGGGATGCAACTGGGATAGGGTGGAGATGGGGATACAGTGGGAATGGGGACAGGATTTAGATGGGAAAGCGATGGGGATGGGAATGAGAATGGGATGGGATGGGGGTGAAATGGGAATGGGGATGAGGTGAAATGGGAACATGGGGAGAAATGTGGCAGGGAAAGTGGTATGCTTGGGGGAAAAGAAGTGAGGGGATGGGGAAAAGAGCCAGGGGAAAGAGAGAGCAGGGGTAGAGATGGTAGGAAAGAGTAGGAGAAAACACAAGAAAGATGAGTAAGAATTGAGGGAGGTGGGATGTTGGGCTGACAGGACACAAAATGTTGGGGGAAAAGGGAAAGAAAGAGAAAACAGTGCAAAGGAAAGGGAGAAGGGAAAAAGAAAGGAAGGGAAAAAGGGGAAATTCTCCAAAAGTTTCATGATCTCCACAGCCTTTGCCCTTGCACTGCCTGTCACAGTGCTGTGCACATCTGGGCTGGGTGAAGGGGAGCAGGGAACCCAGGGCAGCTCTTGGAGCAAACCCACCTGCGCAGGGGCGCAGCTGACCCACAATACAGACACCCCTGGGAACCAACAGGTCTGGTGCCCACCATGTTATGGAGTGAGAGACCAAACTGGAGACATTTGGAGAGAGACTGCTGCTCAGTTATCCCCAGCATTCTCAGTGGCCCTAATCCTGCCTCTCCCCAATTCCCAGATTTTGCATATTTGCTGCGTTTGGGATTAATTTTGGTTTCCTTCAAGCCTCCCAAACTTTGGCCCAACTTCAGATGACAGTTTTACACTTTTGTCCCTCCTCCCAGGGCCAATTCCATCCCGGCTGTGGCCCCTGAACACCCCAACATCCCTCCCCACCAGCGGAGCAGCTGCTGGAGCATCACTCCCACTGATACCCACGGAGCTCGTTTGCTGCAGAGATTTATGGGGGCCCTGTCACAGGCCCAGGGACCCGTGATTTGCGAGGGCTGAGATATCCCCGGCAGCGAGCGACAGCAGCACTCGCTGATACCATCTCTTAATTATGTTTGCAGCAAACCCTTTAATGAGCGGAGCTTTAGTGCCCTTCATCCGAAACCCCACACTCAGCAGCCTGGCCGGCGCTGAGCTCGGCACGAGCCAGCCACAGTGTCACAGCTTGACTTACATTTTGCAGGTCACCAGCATTTTGATGCCTCACCTTGGCAGGCGTGTGGCCGATAACATCGCTGGGGGGCTGAGCCTGCTCCTGCCACGGTCGGGGGCACCAGCTCCAAAGGGAACTGGGGCTTTGCAGCCCCGACCCTTTGAATGCTCTTGGGCTTCCAGAGATAACGTGCAGCATGGGGGAGGAAGAGGGATTAAGAAATAAATATTCTCTTAATTGTTTGCCGGATGTATTGTCTGAAATACATCCTGGGATGTATAGCAAGCTAATATCTTCTGTTAGAACAGCTTGCAAATTCCATGATGGAAAATAACTAGTGATCCCCCTTCCCTTTATTTATTTTATACTAATAAATGTTATTTATTGGTATTAAAGACAGACAGACAATAGCAGAGGCAGAACAGAGGCTGGACTCTTTATTACTCACCATTGCCCTGTAACAACAGCTCCATTTAAATATCTGATTGGCAAATCCCTGCCTCGTGTTATCAGACACCCTTTGGGACCATGCTTAGGATCATAGTATTTCACTGCTCTGCTGGGACTCCGGGCTTTCCGACTCCTTCAAAACTCTCAGCTCTGCACATCCACGCTTGGAGGAGGAAGGCAGGAAAGGAGAGGAGGCAGGAGAAGTCTTAAATGAAAGAGAAAAGGCCATCACCACCTGCCTCTGGTGCTTGCTGCCCATGGCTGGGCGGAGGGCAGGCAGGGAGAATGCAGGCAATGCCAAGGGGGGATGCTGATCCCAACCAATCCTGGTCTTGGGTCTGGATCCCAGTCCCCTTGCCTCAGGTCCAGATCCTGGCTCCCAAGCCTCGGGTCTGGATGCTTGTCCCCATACCTCAGGTCTGGATCCCAATCCCCATACCTCATTTGTACCGCATTTTCCTCATCTCTCTCTCTTTTCCAGGAAAGAGTTTGCATTGTGATTTCCCCCGTGTTGCTGTAGTTAGGGAAAAAATCATAGAAGCAATGTTATTTGCATTTTTAAACCAAGCGAGGAGAAGCCGGAGTGGGCTTTCCGCCAGTGCAGTCTGGCACTTGCTTTGTTGGGAGCATATAGAATAATTTATAAATAGCATGGTGGGTTTTTTTAAAATATGTAATTATACTTTTAAACCTCCTGCATTGCTGGGGAAAAAGAGTCTTTGAAAAAAGCTTGAAAAAAAAAAAGAGTCTTGTGGAGGAAAAAAATTTCTTTACTGGCATTCACAAAATCACGAAGAGGAGGGTTTTCCATAACAGGAGACAATGCAGGATACCCGTGGACAACCATTTCCACACCTCTCCTCCCACCTCCTCCTCAGCCAGCTGTATTGTAAGAAGCCTGGATGCTCAGGGGCTTGGTTTGGCACAGGGGGAGACGCATCAGCAACACGACCCTCCCTGGCCTCATGAGCAGAGCAGGATGTGCTGAGCCTGGACCGTGGGGTGGATCTACATCAGAGGCATTTGGGAAGAAAAATTCATCTCCTCTCCATTGAAACCAGAAGAAATAATGCCCAAGACCAGGGGTTTGGGAGCAGCATCATGCCCTGACCTCAGTGTAGAGGCAGCAGGGGCATCATGTGAGGCAATAGCAGCTTTCTGGGTCCTTCACTGCCCTGCCCTGCCCTGCCCTGCCCTGCCCTGCCCTGCCCTGCCCTGCCTGTGTGGTGATTCCTGCTCCAGGGAGAAGACCAGGGGCTTCACTGCCACCGCTTGGAAAGAAAGGTATGGAATAAACACAGAAGCAAAAGCAGCACTGGGTGAGCTCAATGTGGAATGATGAGGGACTGCAGTAAATCACACCAAGAGATGCTGCCCCAGCTACCAGGATCAATAGAGCATCTGCCCTGGGCTTCAGACACTGTCGGCATCCTCCAGCCAGCCCCAAACCCTCCCATTATGGGCTCCATCAACAGCGGTCTTGAGAAATGAGGTCGATAGATCAGATTTGCCAGAGACAGCGGTACAAAAATGCACAAATCCCCCCGGCAGCCTGAGCTGGAGCTATTGATTTCTCACATATTTTCCCTCCCCACCGGTACAGGCGGAGGATAAGGGTGTGATGATGAGCATCAGGAGCCAGGGGGGTCCCGGACCCCACGGCACAAGGTCAGACCGGCAGTGGCATAGCCCAATCCACTGGGAGTTCTCAGAGTGTTCATACACCCAGAACTGCCTGAAGCAGGTTTTTTTAAGTCGGGAGGAGCAGTGGTTTCCAGGACATAATAATGCACTGAATGGATCTGATTCCAGTAACAGGGATGTTAGTACCAATCCATCCTCTTCCAAACACTGTCCCAGCAGCCATCCCCTCCCACAGCTTTTCCAAGCAGGATAAGAGGAAGCTTTTGTCCCATTTCAGGATGAGATCTGCCAGGAGGAGCTGTGTCTCCCTCCTCCCTGGCTGCAATGGGGTCACTTTACCCACCAGCTGACTTTGACCTGTTGGGACTTGAGCCCATCACAGAGGTGGATTTAGGAATTAAGATTCCCAACAGCCATCCACAGGGATGGGGCAGCCCTGGACCCAGCACCAGCACATGGGAATGGGGGTCTGTGGGGGACAACCATGCCCTGCCAGGCTTATGCATCATCTCCCGTGCATTCCTTGGGGCAGGATTCTTCCCATTCGTAGCTCATCCTGTGTCCATGTGCCTGATGTTAAAAATCCCAGCATTGGGCAACAACGTCCCCCTGACTGCAAGCCATGAGTAGAGGTTTGACTGCTACTGAAACACTTAGGGCTGCAGAAACATGGAGCAAAAAACAGTTGCCCTTTACTGTGAGCCTGCTCTGTGGTGGGAGCAGGGCTGCCCCAGTGCAGGGTGACTCTTCCTGGGATGGGTGACCTTTCCTGGGCTGACTCACGACCCACGTATGCACGACCACGAGCAGGCCAGGCAGCAGTTCCTCACACGTGTTCCCTCTGCTTTGCATGAGATCACAGCATTGTCCTGCCTGGAAACCCAGCCAGGGAATACAGAATAACCCATGTGCCCGGATGCTTTAAGGCAAGATGCCCCTGCCAAGTGGCTTCACAGGTGCAGCATCCCCAGGACGGTGGAGGGATGAGCCCAGGGAGTTGTGCCGGTGGTGGCTGGGCTGGGGACTTGCTGTGCTGCCTCAAACAGGGAGCAGATGGGGGGTTTCATGCCCTTCACTGGCGTGTAAGTGATTGCTCCTGGATGGTTTCCAATACATATATATGTGTCTGGTTTAATTTATGCACGCTTGCTTTGTGCGAGAAGACAGCATCTGACCAGTGGTTAGGAAAACTGAACACCCTAAAAAGTCTAAAATCAGAGACGAAAAAAAAGAACTGCTTCCTCTGAGCCTTGGAGTTGCCTGGGCTGCTTCCAGGAGAGCTGGGGAGGTGCCTCCAACCTCCCTGATCCAGTCCCGTGGCTGCCCCACTGCTGTATCCCTCTCCTGTAGCTGAAGGCAGTCTGTCCCCGCAGCACCTCACCATGTCCATAGCATTGCCCCACCGTGCTCTGGGGCAGGATGGACTATTATCCCTTCGAGATGTTTTCCAGGGGACAGGAGCTGGTAAAGTGCCAGGTGGCCTTGAGACTGTTCCCGTCCTGTTTACCACAACCTCACTTGCCTTGTTAAATACACCATCCTGGCTGCTGACCCCTTCCCAGGGGGATACACCACATGAGGAGGGTGAAGGAAGGGGGGCAGTACCCATCAAACAGCAGGAAGGGAGGTGACCTGGGGCAAGAAACAGTGTCCACGGAGCTGCTGCTGCCAGCTCACACAGCCAAGGCCACTGTCACAAACACAAGGTGTCAGCACATCTCGGGGCATCGATGCTGCAGGCACCAAGCTGCCACCGGCACAACAAAGGCTGGGCTAACCCCCTTTTCTGTGCCACCCCTGCAGTGCAGGTGGACAGTGGCTGCGGTTATGCCTTGGTGCCTGTGCAAAGATGCTTTATGTTTGGCAAGTGGTCCTGCTGGGAAGAGCAGCCCAGGCCCGTGTGTGACACCATGTGCTGGCACAATCACACGCTGGAGGACGTGTCGCTGCAATTCTCTGCATTAAACCTGTGTCCCTTGCCCAGCATGTCTGCAATAGCTACGAAAAGCTGAGTGCCAGCAAGGTTGAGGTGTGTGGTAACAGCCATAGGAGAGACCTCTAAAGCTGGCTGGAATTCCTGGGAGTTTTTGGAAATCCTTGACATAGCTTTGTGAGTTTTTTATCAAAGTGCACAAAAGGCCACAGGCTTCCTTTCTGCAAAGGTCATGTGTCACTGTGCAGTCGGGATAGGTCAAGCAGTGACATGTCTTCTCCAGGAACAGGAACCAGAAAAGCCTTTATTATATCAGAAACTGCAGTTTATATAGACCTCAGTATCGACACATGTCCATGGACCATTGGCTTCTCTATACATAAATAATTCTTAAAAGACATACAGACTGAGCGTGTCAGACAACAATGACTCACCACTTTAGAGCCCAAGCTTCCGTTCTGTGTGACAGTCTCTCCATCCATGTATATCGCCCTGATGGTGTGTAGAAGTTCCCAGTTCTAGTCCAACCACTCCACAGAGACTCCAGACCAGCTGGAGTCTCCCCACAGTCACGTTAGGAGGTTGTAGCCACTTTGAGGTAGATCTCTTCTTGCAGATAACAAGTGACAGGACTGGAAGAAGTGGCCTCAAGCTTGACCAGCGGAGGTTAAGATTGGATATGAGGAAAAAATTATTCACAGAAAAGCTGGTCAAGCACTGGAACAGTCTGGCCAGGGCAGTGGTAGAATTAAGATCCCTAAAAGTGTTCAAAAAACATATGGATGTGGTGCTTAGGGATATGGTGTAGTGGTAAATACAGCGGTGTTGGATTAATGTCTGGACCTGATGATATTAGAGACCTTTTCCATTAGAGAGCTTAATGATTTTATGGTTCTAGGAGAAGAGCTGCTGCTCCTGACAAATCTGGCTTGACCTCTCCTGGCTCAAACCCTGCATCATGAGCATCCATAGGGTGGTCAACCCCTGCTGATGTCCCCAGTGAGTTGCAGGGAACAGACCCTGTACAGAGTGAGGCTGTTCAGTCTTCTCCCAGGACAGCGTCAGGTTAGGTTGTTCCTCCATGGAGCCTTGTTTGGCCTGGAGAAGGAATCCACATCATTCCCTTGTGCATTGGGGAACCAATCCACAGATGCTGTAACATACAGCTCCAGGTCCTGCAGCCTCAGGACAGATGTCAGATCAGAAAGAAACATTTAAAGCAAGGGGGGACATGTCCCAAAGGTCCTTGTGCCAGCACAGCAACTGGATTCCCAGCCCAGCCACGGGCTGAGTCCATGCTGGGGGCTCCATGCTCCAGCCAGCTGTGTCATGGACCAAACACAGCCTGACTTTGTCCTCACTGTAGAAACTGGTGCTGTTGCTGCAAACCTCGTGTATGTGGAACCCCTCCCCAGCATTTCTCAGTGCCTCTGAGCAACACCAGTACATTTGGTGAGGGCCAACCTTACAGCCTGAGACCCCCCATCTCCTGCAGGTCCTTGCAGGCTCCAGACATCATCGTGACTGGCAGGAATTACTGCAAAACCCTTCCCTTGCTAACAGGGACCACCAAATGGGCAGGAGCCCTGGCAGGACGATGTGGAGGGGGCGTCGAGTGTCCCCTTTCCTCTGAACCACCCCAGCCTGACCCGTCAGGACACACCAACCTGCCCTTTCCATGAAGACCGCTCTGTTTTACAGCCCAAACAAGCCATAAATCCCCCTCCATGGAGCTGGAAGGTGCCATTGCTTTTCTGCGGTGCAGGTTTTTCCTCGTAGCATCACGTGAGGGAAATCTGTAAGTAAAAGTCAGGCTGGAGCCATTTATAACAGCAGCGAAGTGATTGTTACTGCTGACAGCTGCAATTACAGGCACTCCCTTCCGTCGCTCCACGCTGGGGGAGAGCCGAGATGGCACCAGCAGCAGCTTTTCCAGAGCTGCATCCCTGCTCCTTTGGACCTCGTCACCCGCAGGCAGTGCTCAGGAAGGGCTTCAGGGGAGAATGTAGGATGGGGAGTAACCCCCAGTAGGGAGGGTTTGGGGAGGGATGCAGGATGCTCCCTGGTAAGGAGAACTCATCGGCTGCTGGTCATCTCTGGGGGCAGGACTGGGGACTATCCAGGGGCTGTGCAGGGACAGAGGGCAGGTCCAAGTTCTCCCGGGGGAGAAACGCTGCTGGTGGTCCCAGGTCAGGCCAAGGTGGGGTGCAGGTGAGGGCAGCATCCCAGGAGGGTCACTGCTGGTGGTCCCAGGTCAGGCCAAGGTGGGGTGCAGGTGAGGGCAGCATCCCAGGAGGGTCACTGCTGGTGGTCCCAGGTCAGGCCAAGGTGGGGTGCAGGTGAGGGCAGCATCCCAGGAGGGTCACTGCTGGTGGTCCCAGGTCAGGCCAAGGTGGGGTGCAGGTGAGGGCAGCATCCCAGGAGGGTCACTGCTGGGCACTTCTTTCTGGCACCATGGGCTGCATCTCCTGCCTGTGAGACGCTTGGTGCATGCCAGGCAGGTCAGCCCTATGGTGCCATCAGACACAGCAGCCAGGGGGCTGCCAAGGGGTTTGGAGACAGGTAGCAGAGGGATGCAGAGAACCTTGCCTGGGGGAGATGGAGAGGAAAATGAGAGACATCTGTGGTCTGGAAGTGGCAGAGCCATCACTCGATGTGAGATGAAGGGGAGCTGACAAGGGACAGGGGAGCATTGCAGTGGCACTCCTGCAGCAACCAAACCTCAGCCAGGCTTTCCTGTTGGACACCTCAGCTCCGTCTTCTCCACACAGTTTCAGGGGAACTGAAACATCCAAAACTGAGCTAAATGTCATCATTATCTTACGTGAAAAAACAAACAAACAACAAAAAGAAGTGACCTTTTTTTCCGCTATTTTCAATTAATAACACCATGGGATTTGTTTCAAAACTAAGGACTCTGCTGTGGTTGTTGCACATCCGCTTCCCTGAATAGCCTTTTCCAGGGCTTGACAACCCTTTCCATGAAGAAATTTTTCCTAATACCTAAACTAACCCCCTCCTGGTGCGAGCTGAGGCCATTTCCTCTCATCCTGTCACTTGTTACCTGGGAGGAGAGACTGACACCCACCTCACTGCAACCTCCTCTCGGGGAGTTGAAGAGAGTCATAAGATCTCCCCTGAGTCTCCTTTTCTCCAGGCTAAACAGCCAGACTTTCCTGACTGAAAAAGAGCTGGGAAGGAGGATGGATGAAGCAGGAGGCTGAGTAAAATGAAACAAAAATGAAGCTTTTTGTGTTTGTTACTCACCAAGCAAAACACAAGGTCAACAAAACCAAAAATTCTCCTTATGTTTTTTTTTATTTTATTTTAGAAAGCAGAATACATTCAACATTCCATCTGACCGCCCCAAACCAAAAAGTCTTAGTGCTGAGATATCTCCTCCCACGGAATGACCCACTATTTGCTTAAGTCTCGTGGCAACCTTTGAATCTCTGGTCAGTCTCTGTGTTGCAACCACGCTGTTGTTGATGTCAGCCCAGCAAGGCTTCGGGCACGCTTGGGGAGCAGCACCCAGCACCTGCCAGGGGAGCTTTTCCACCCGTGTTTAAGAGGTTTAATGATATGCAGGGAGAGGGGAGATTTATGCACTTCTGAGGGGGGTTATGTATTCCTTTTCCATCGCGGATACTGATTTGTATTCAGCACAGCGCGGGAATTTATGGGAGAAGGAAATTGATGTTTTATTGATACCTAGAAAAACCTTTATGATGGATGTGCTAATTACACATTTTTCTCCCAGACTCCCTTTATTATACACAAACAAATGGCCCTGCTGCTGTAACACATGCAGGTAAAATGTGCAACAGAGCTGCCACGGAGGTGCTGCGTGCAAGGGAGACCTTGCTGGTGCCAGGGCAGAGACCTCAGTCCTTTGTTTGGCTTCTTCCCTGGCCAGTATTGAATTTGGGTTTCCTGTTTCCTGTGACTCCATTTCCATTTCATGGAAATGACATCCCTTGTGAGGGACAGGGGGGCACGGCTCTCGCAGCCACAGCGTGAGCTCCTGGCTGCTAAGGCAGTTATTGATCCCCAAAAACACCGAGCAGGACATGCATTTACTGTGCCTTGCTGAGAGGGGACACACAGGGTGAAAAACAAGCAGGGTTTTTTTTTATCTCTCTGCTAAAGCAAAGGGCGTGCAGAGGAGAGGGACAGTGGTCAGTGGTCATCTCCCCTTCTCCCTCTCCCACTGCAGGGGTGAAGGCGAGCCAAGAGCTGTAACGTGTGTAGCAATACATGTTAAAAGTCCATGGTCCAGGTGGAAATCACAGCTCGAGACAGGCTAGCTCCATGCTAGCCCTCCTCCTGTGCCCTGGGCAGGGAAGGAGGGGGGCTCTGCTTACTGCAGGGAGGGTCTGTGCTCTGGTGTCTGCTTTCTGAATGGGGAATTTGGGATTTGGGGACCCACCAGAGCAGGGAAAGGACTCCGAATAGATACAGGAGGTGGCAGCAGCACAGAAGAGAAGGTAGGGTACAACACGGAGCCTGAAGCATCGTCCCGGAGTGCTGCCTGCTGGAAACTGGCAGCACAGCTTGGGGTTTCACAGTGAGGAATTTGTGATCTTGGGGGCCAGGGGAAAAGCTCTTGGCCATTAGCATCATGTCCTGCCACTCACACAGCCCCAGGCTCCGCCAGCAGGCAAAGCCCGGGGGTCCTCGGCTTTGAGGGGGCTTGGTGGAGCACCACAGGGATGTTTGGCAAAGGCAAAGGCTCAGCCAGGAGTGAGTCCTTCTCGGTCTCTCCTGTGCCTTGGCATGAGGATGATGGGAGGCACAATGAGAAGGAGGGTTTTCCCCAGGGACGTGGGTGCAAGGGGCAAATCTCCCAATACAGGATGAGTGAGATGAAGAAAATGAGAGCAGCAGGAAGAGGACATATGCAATGGGTAGCCTGGAGGAGCTCAGGGGACAGGAGGGGATATTTGTTAACCAGAGGAGCAGCTCTGCCCACAGCAGAGGTGACATGTGTTGGGTCAAGGTGTGCTGGGGGCTGTGCCACAGGAGGAGAGTGTGACTGCATTCCCCCTGCTCCCTGTACCCCTCAGCCTCAGGAGGCACACGCATCCCCAGCCTGCTCCTCCTCCAAAGACAGGTATATCCCGCAGTAAAACACAGTGCTACAAACGAACCAGCTCTTAATTGCCTCTTTCTCTTTTTGTTGGGGGGAACAAAGTAATCACAGCTTAGCTCACAGGGTTCCCTTTAGATGTTGCTCTCAAGCTGGCCAAGGTTTGGGGTGTGCAGTGGCCTCTGCCCTCTGTGCAGGGACAATGACAGGTCTCCAGGCTGACCAGCAGGATGGATATGATAATTATGCAGGGATATTTTTTTCCCTGCTTGGTACTGCTGGCCACAAGCCTGTTATTGTGTCTCTGTGATCCCAGTGTGGGACCTGGGGCTGAGTCACACACAAAGCTCGTGCAAGGACCCTGCATGGTTTTCTTTGAGGCTTGGTGCCTTAATGCTTCTGGTTTTGTGCACTCTGAAGCCCAGGGCTGGGAAAATGGGCTGAATTTGGCCCAGATCATACTGGGATTACTGCCCCCACCCCCCGCCCCCAGTTTGCAGGGGGTGGCTGGTGCATCCAGCACACCAGTATCAGCACTGGTATCCCCCAAGCCCCCATCCTGCTCTCTCCCAGGCTGCTGGGGACCAGCAATTACATCAACACCATCCCGCCGAGCAGGTGCAGCGTGTCTGAGCCCAGCATCCCCATCCTCAGGCTCCTGAAACCTCCACGGGTGCCTTGCACCAAACCTGCTCCCACACCTGCCAAAGCCAGGGGGTGGGAGGAAGGATCAGGTCCTCGGTGCAGTAAAAAAAAAAAGACAAGGAAAAAAAAAAGTGAGAGAGGGAGCTGGTAGGAGCTGTAAGTGCTCTCGAGAAGCGATCCAGCAAGGCAGCGAGGCCTCTCTCACCATGGAGATGCTCCTGCAGAGGCTGTGTGCTCCAGTTCATTGGCTGCAGGGACTTTTCCTGAGCTATTCAGAGCGGATTTCTCCCTGCCAGCATGCCCAGCTGCCCGCTGAACAGCGGGCAGGCTCCAACCGGGCAGTGCTTCCCCATGGCGAGCAGGTGCTTGCAGGCACATTCCTGGCTCCAGCACAGCCAAACTCATCTCTGCTCCAGCACCGAGCAGAGGCTGCGGCCCCACCACTCCACCCCCCTGAGCTGGGATAGAGGGATGGGATCCCCTCCTGCTCTGTGCAGGGCTGTGGTGCAGCTATGCTCCTGCAGTTGGGGACAGGCACAATGCCATGGCTTGGTGGCCCAGTGGGAGAATGGTGGTGCTCCAGTGATCATAGAAAAATAGAATATCCTGAGCTGGAAGGGATCACTGAGTCCACCTCCTGGCCCTGCGCAGGGCAGTCACAGGGACCACACCATGAGCCTGAAAGCATTGTCCAAATTCTTATTGAGCTCTGGCAGGCTTAGGGCTGTAACCACTTCCCCAGGGAGCATGTTTAGTGTCCAACCACTCTCTTGGTGAAGAATCTCTTGCTAATATCCAACCTAAACCTCCCCTGGCACAGCTTCATGCCTTTCCCTTGAGTCTTATCACTGTGATGCTCCAGCTTGCTGCCCTGGCTGTGTTGGGGCTCTTTTCCCCTTAAGGAAAACCTCCTGCACTCAGTGAGGCTGTCAAGAGAATAAGAGAATAAAAGCCATCTTATTCCCTGTCCTGATGGAAGTTCCTTTTTTTTTCCATGGCTCCTGGATTTCCCCCTGCAAGTCCCCGGGTGAAAAGATGGGTAAGTGCATTGCTCACAGGCTGCATGAGAGGAAAAGATTCTTCACCCAGGGGGTGGTCAGGCACTGGAAGTGAACAGAGCCCCAAGCCTGCCAGAGCACAAGAAACATTTGGACAATGCTCTCAGACACAGGGTGGGATTCTTGGGGATGCCCCATGCAGAGCCAAGAGTCGGACTTTGATAATCCTTGTGTGTCCTTTCCAGCTCAGGACATCCTGTGCTGATTTGTATGAATCTGTAGTGCCTGGGACAAGGCTGGGAGATGCCCTGTGGAGGGACCAGGGCACATGCAGGATGCACCTTCATCCTCATCCACCAGCCGGTGTTTGGGGGTGGCACAGGGGACCCCCAAAACCGAGAAGGCCAGCTCGGCACGAGCGGGTCAGGGGGCAGCGGAGTGGCCGAGGGGTCGCCGGGGAACTCGGGGCTGCCTTTTGCGGGGATGGAGGAAGGAGGGAGACGGACACGACGGCTGCGCTCGGCAGGAGCGAACGACCCGCCCGAGGGAGATTCTGGGACAAATATAAACGGCGTTTGGGCCGGCGCTTGGCCGGGACCCCGGGCAGGGCAGGGTCAGCCCCGGGAACCCGGCACCGTATCCCGGGAGCATCCCGGGGGGAACCCGGCACCGCATCCCGGGAGCATCCCGGGGGGGACCCGGTACGGTGCCCCGGGAGCATCCCGGCTGGATCCCGGTACGGTGCCCCGGGAGCATCCTGACTGGAACCCGGTACGGTGCCCCGGGAGCATCCCGGCTGGAACCCGGTACAGTGCCCCGGGAGCATCCCGGCTGGAACCCGGTACGGTGCCCCGGGAGCATCCTGACTGGAACCCGGCACCGTGCCCCGGGAGCATCCCGGCGGGAACCCGGCACCGTGTCCCGGGAGCATCCCGGCTGGAACCCGG
>VWZG01005140.1:330-18381 GCA_013396735.1 Grallaria varia
GGGAGCCGGGACATGGCGGGGCGGGACGGCACACACGGCATGGCCGGTTCTCACGGCGTGGCCCTCACGGCGTGGCCCTCACGGCATCCCCTCATGGAATCCCCTCACGGCGTGGCCCTCACGGCATCCCCTCATGGAATCCCGTCATGGAATCCCCTCACGGCATCCCCTCATGGAAATCCCTCACGGCATGGCGCTCACGGCATGGCGCTCACGGCACAGCCTGGGTCAGTGCCCACCCCACCGCTGAGAGCCTGGAGACCCGGGAGGCTCCATGTCAGCCCTGTCCGCACCCGTGGAGCCATCCGTCTGTCTGTCTATCTGTCTATATATGAATAAGTTGCCATATGCCAATACTTGCCGTTGTATGTATATGTACACCTATAGCCATTACATGCGTGTACATACACACGTGTCTTCTCTGATGATGGTGGAGGGCTGTGGATATGCTGTTCCTAATGCCTTATTCATCCATATCCATATATATAGACAGACATATACACGCACGTGTGTGTATATATATGGATAAGCCATTATTTATGAATATGCATATATATGCTGTTGGATGTAACTATCCATTTTATATATATATATATATGTATATACACAGACACANNGGATTTTTTAGGTGAGGCGCAGCGTGCGCGGAACTGGCCCCACCCTTTAGTCCTAAGGTTCATCTGCCAGGGCCTAGCAAGCTTGGACGGTGGCAGCGAAGTCCTCAGGATGTAGGTTTAGTTAGAGTGTCCTTCTCTTAGATGGATGGCCTTACAGGGCTAAGCGAGCTCCATCTGCCCGGGTTTGGATTTAGAGTTGTCCTTCTCCTAGGATGGTTGCCGGGAGGCTGGTGAGCCCATCCTGCCCATGGACACACTTTGTCTGACCCTTCAGCTGAGACCTGACTAGCATGGGAGACCCTACCGGAGGCACAACCACCGCCAGCATAGCTCACAGCCTCATAAGGGCACGCAAGCTTCTCCCCCGCGACAAGGGGGCGTCCGTGGAGAAGATGTATATATATGTATGTGTAAAACTATGTGTCTTCACTGATGGTGGAAATGTGGTTCCTAACAGCTTACTTATGGACATATCTATACATGTGTGAATAAGCCGTAATATATCTAATTATATATGTATATATATAGGTATCAGTTATGGATGTGTATATATATATGTGCATATGTGTGGATATATACATACATACATATATGTGTATATATATGCAGACAAAGTCTATGTCTCCACCCAATTGCAGTGGACAAACATGTGGAAATGTGGTCCCTAACAGCTTATTCATACAAACCTAAATATAAATATATATGAATAAGCCATAATATGTATATATGCCATTATATGTGTCTATCTATCTATCTATCTATCTATCTATCTATCTATCTATCTATCTATCTATCTATCTATCTATCTATCGTCTATCTCTCCCCCGTTATATGTGTGTGTATACATATGTATACACAAGCTGTGTGTCTCCTCATGTTTACCTCTGGGGAGCTCAACATGCAGCATTTTTAATTCTACTGCACTTTAAAGTATTTAAAAGACGTGGGCTTTTTTTTTCCCTCTCTGCTCTGTTTGACTTTGAAAAAGTGGTGAAATATTTGCTTCAAGTAAATATTAAACTTCGAACCTCTCTTGTTTTGGACTTTGGCTTACTTGGACTCTTTCCCTGGTGTTGGCAAAATTGGGAGCTTACCAACCTGAACATTGGCCCTGTTTTTGTTAAATTTTTAATTTATCCAGTAGATAATTGGAATTAATGAGCAGAGTTAATACTTCTTTCACTACTTTGTCTATGTAACTGAAACGGTAACACAGAAAGGGCATTTCAAGGGCATTTCTTCCCCTCACCATGGTGAAAAACACTGAGCATTCCAGAATCCTACGTCCTTTGAAGTGTCAAATTTAGTACTTTGGGGGTGGTTGTAAAACTTTATGATCCTATTTATTTTTAGAAGCAAAACTTGGGGGAATGTTTTGCCTCAGAAAATGCCCAGTTCAGCTTGGAGGATCACACCTGGCATGAGATGATCTTTAAGGTTCCCTCCAACCCAAACCATTCCATGATTCTATATGGCCGGATGAGAGCCAGGAATTTGTTCTAAATAAAATACATGAGCAAGAGATGATGATTTAAACGCGAAGCTCTAATTAAAAATCAGAATTGCCACCAGATTCTGGAGGCTTTTAAACTACTTCAGCAACTCCTCACAGTATTGAAGGGGCTGTTGTACCTGCACACTTGGCACAGTGAATTCCCTTGGGAAACTGAGTCATGTAGGAGAAAACCGCGGAGAGACGTGGCTCTCTTCCCATCCTCAGCCCTTGGTTCCCTGTGATCAGGAACAGGCTGGGGCAGGAGGTGGGAATGAGGAGGTGAACTTGCAGCATTGCTGGCCACAGATTGTGTTGTGGTCCATGAATTCCCTCCATGGATGTGGATGATCCCAGCGAGCAGGGCACAGCGGGGTTTGCTCTGCTCCCCCCCGCCTGGCTGCCTTCTGCTGCTGCTTCCCTTATGCTGCTGCTTCCCTTGTGCTGCTGCTTCCCTTGTGCTGCCTGCGCTGATCCCTCCATCCCTCAGGGAGTTAGTTCAGCTCCCTGAGGTGAGGAGAAGTATTCCCACTGTATTATCCATACATATGTCTTTACTTTGCTGGGGTGGTTACTGTTGTGGTGTCGGCTTTCCAGCATTAGTTTCCTGACCAAGTGACCCTTGGCACACGCAGGAGCGCTGGGGAAGGAGAGCCTGGAGGTGGAGAAGCTGGTGGGACCAATGGGAAGCTGCTCCAGCCAAGGGCAGCACGAGCCACTTGTGAAACCTCAGCGGCCGAACCTGGTGCAGTTCAGGCTCCGGCACATCCCGAGCATGGACAGGCTCCAGCCCTTGGCACAGATTCCCTGAGAAGGCCAGCTCGGAGCTCCCCCGGTGTGTGCCCAGCTCTAGGGGCACTCAGGATGTGCAGTGGGCTCTTAAGGAGTGACTCAGGCCATGGATTAATTCAGAGAGCAGGAGATCAGGGATCAGCCCACGGCACTTGGGGCCACACCACCCGGCTGTGGGCGAGCTTGGGAGCCAAGGAAAGGATGGCAGGATCCTGGGAGGGAGTGGAAGTTGAGAGGAGGTTTTTGTTCTTCTCCAATCCCTTCTTCTGATCTTTTTTATACCACTAGAGGTCTGTGAGAAAACAACACGTAAACAGCGCCTACTGCTGTGGGTGGAAACTCACACTGCGCACAACGTGGGGGGAATTGCACAACCTTCCCCACTCAGGACTTTTCCTGTTCCCTGTGAGAACTCATTTCTTTTCTTCCCCTGCTGAGCTCCAAGAGGGGGAGTGAACCTTGTCCTTTAGTCCAAAGCCAGGTGATAAGAGCATCTCTCCAGGGGCTGGTGGGCTTGAACCGTAGTGGTGACACTGGGCTTGGCTTCGTTGTGTTTGGATTGGTGCTGTCACTGCTGGGCTGTTCTTCAGCCTGAGCTTTAAGAAGGGTGGAATTCATAGAATCCCAGGATGGTGTGGGTTGGAAGAGACCTCAAAGCTCATCCCATTCCATCTCCTGCCATGGTCAGGGACACCTTCCAGTAGCCCAGGTTGATCAGAGCCCTGTCCAACCTTGAATTAAGATGCTCTGGGCAAGGACCATGCCTTAGGGTTAAAGAAAATTGAATGCTGCATCAAGTTTCCTGATTCCCGGTGTTGGGAAGTAAAGGTATCAAGGAGCACTGAGAAAACCAATAGCACTGGAGCTTAATTAAAAAAAAAAATCACTGAAGCAGTGAGGTGGCACCAGTGAGACCCTTTGTGTTTGTGCTGGAGTGCAGAGATCTGATTTTGATTGCACTTTTTCCTGCTGTAATTAGGGGTGAGATGATAAGAGACTGTCTTATTAAAATACTCCACCTAGTCAAGATGAAATAATTAGGTAACTTGCACCACACTTGTGAACCTGCAACTTGGGACTAAGTGCTTAAGGAGTTTCTGTTTTCTTGGAGAGCACTCTCTGTAAATGCAGCCAAGGAACTGAGTTTGGGTACAGGATCAGTTTGGGAAGGTCAGTGGCTCCTGTCCCTGCTGCTCACAGGGAAGGGGCAGCACCTGAGTGGCCCCATCCCAATTCTCCCTGTACTTGAGACCTCTCCGTAGCTCCTGGAGGAGCTCCTGGAGGAGTGGGGATGGGGAAAGCCCTCAGGACTGTGGGGTTTCCCTTCCTCACTGGATTCTCTCTGCCCCACAGGCCCTGCTGGAGTGGAAGAGCTGCCTGGACTGCCGGTGACCCTGCCTGCCCTGGAGGATAAAGGTCTCTGGGCTGATGCTCCTCCCTGCTCACTTTCTCCTGGCAACCTTTGGGATAACTCTGGGAATCACCTTGTCTTCACTCTATCCTTGCCTCCTCCCCTCTTGGATACACGGAGTGATTAGTTCCTTCTTTCCTGTTCTGACTTCGTAGAAGGACCTACTAACAGACCCTTTCCTGAAATGTCTCTGCTCTTTATTTTAAAACATCTTTTAAGCAAACATTCCTTCCTTCTTTACCAAAGCAGATGATGGCTACCGAAGGTAATTACATCCCATGATATGGAATCTTTAAGGAATTGCTCCTGAAAATTCTGGGTGCGTGGTATTCCTTACAGAGTAAATATCTGCCTTGGCTTTCTACCTTGGCTTTAGGTCTTTTGTGAATAAATTTTTCACTCCTGGCTTAGTGACAAAAATGAAATGTTGCCTCTTTCATTTTTGAAGCAAGATCCTGCTGGGCAGCAGCGGGGCCTCCACGACATCTTGCTGTGTCAGTGTGATAAAGAAGGTGGCGCTGCTAAATCCGGGTCTCCTAAACTGGGATTGCCACCAGAAGTTCTTCTCAAGCCACATTCCTAAATAAAAGTTTCTAGGATACCACAGTGGGATACACAAATAACACGGAGTTTCAAAACAAACACCTGAAACTTACTTTCCACTCACATTTTAGTATAAAAATATTAAATATTATTTGAACATAATGAGACATGGCTTGTTCTATTTACTTGCTCCCATATCAAACCTGTGCTATGAATTAATTTTTGGCTGACAGTGGTATTAGAATATGTCACTTCGGGGGAGGTAACCCCGAGAAGCTGTGGCTGCCCCTGGATCCCTAGAAATGTCCAAGGCCTGGTTGGTTGTGTCTTGAAGCAACCTGGGCTGGTGGAAGGTGTCCCTGCCCGTGGCAGGGGATGGCACCGGTGGGACTTTAAGGTCGCTCCCAACCCAAACCATTCCGGGATAATTTGCATCGTGTACTTTATTTTTTTCATACTGTTCATATACATAACAAATTTTTATTTACGGCAAAAACGCAGAGCCTAATTTTTAGATTAAAAGAGAATGTTCACAAACTGGTTCGTGAGCAGTTTTAACTGCAAAAAATAGCTGGGATGGGGCAGAATTTGTTTTAAAGCAATAGCATGTGAAGCTTCTGCTCTGCAAAGCTTTTGCTTCTCACTCCTACCCCATTTGTAGGCAGGTTTCTGTCCCCTCTTCCCAGCTGGAATGGCTGCACTTTCCTGTCCATTGGCTGGCTGGACTGTCAGCAGTGGGGCGGGAATGTTGGGCCAGGGCACCACATTTTAACCAGGGGCTGCTGCTCCCTGTTCTCTCTCAGCTCCGGAGTCCTGCTCTCCTCAGCCCGTAGCACAGAGGACACAGTAAGTCTGGGCTCTCTTTGCCTTCCAATAACTCAGTTTTAAGATTTGAAAATTTTTATTTTTTATTTTTTTTTTTAATTTAAAATTTTAAAAGTCTGAAAGTTGTAATTTTTTTCCCCACAAAATTATGTCATCTGTAATTCAACTTATTATTGATAAAATGTGCCTTAAAAATTACTATTTAGTGCCAGCTGGCTCTGGAGACCACTGACAACATGCTTGGTTTAACTTCAGTGCTGGAGACAGCTGATAAATGTTCTTTTATATTCCTATTGCATTACTGTTTTTAATTCATCCCTTTGTTGTATCCCTTATTCTTTTATCTTTTCTTTTTTCTTGATTTGTAATATAAAAGAGGTTAAGGATAATATCCCAATTATCTACATCATAACTGATCATTTTTAGCCCAAGTTGGGTTTCTTTGTTGCAAGTCATCCTGGAGTTGTGTAACTAAAACATTTCTCAATGTTGCAACGTGTGTGTTTTGTCCTGCTCTTGATAGAAACCTGTTGGTCTCCCCCAGCACGAAACTGCTGTTGAAGTCGCTCTCTGGTGTGTTTTAAATGATACTCAAGGACTCGGGGGTGATTTTCTGTATTTTATCCTTCTATTCAGTTTTTCTTGACTTTATTCTGACTGCATATTTTGCCTAATCCAGGTATTTGACCTGATCAGAGCAGCTTTATCCAAGTCAAGCCCTGGCAGCGGGCGTGACATCCCTGTCTCAGCTGAAAATCTGCTTTTGGTCATCTTTGCTTTTCCCTTAGGGATCCGTTGGGGTTTGTTGGTTGTTTTCCCTTTTCCAAGGTGTCCCACATGCAGTCACCCTCTCCTGTCCCCAGCAGGGCTCACCTTGGGGCGCCGGACATGCGGGCAGGTCGATGACCTGTGCAAGGGAGGGACCTGGGGGTGTGTGACGTGTGCGGGATTGCACCAGGGGCACGGGGTGTTCCTGCTGTCCACAGCTCTTATCTGGGCTCGGTTCCTCCTCCCGGGAATGGCACGGCCTTCCTACAGCCTCTGCTCTGGGACAGGCTGGGAGAGCTGGGGGGGTTCACCTGGAGAAGGGAACGATCCCGGGAGAGCTGAGAGCCCCTTCCAGTGCCTAAAGGGGCTCCAGGAGGGCTGGAGAGGGACTTGGGACAAGGGCCTGGAGTAATAGGACAAAGGGAATGGCTTCCCACTGCCAGAGGGCAGGGATAGGTGGGATATTGGGAAGGGATTCCTGGCTGGGAGGGTGGGCAGGCCCTGGCACAGGGTGCCCAGAGAAGCTGTGGCTGCCCCTGGATCCCTGGGAGTGTCCAAGGCCAGGTTGGATGGAGCTTGGAGCAAGCTGGGCTGGTGGAAGGTGTCCCTGCCCATGGAAGGGGGTGTCACTGGGTGGGCCTTAAGGTCCTTCCCAACTCAAACCAGTCTGGGATTCCATGATTCTAACTCTGAGTAAGGACATATGTAATTAGTTTATAAATAATGTCCTTCCTTCCTTTCATTCCCATTTCCTGAATTCCAGTGGGGTTTTTTTCAGTGTAAGGAACTCTTCTCTCAGTACCTACGTAGATATTGCACACAGAAGTGATTATGTCTTGGAGAGCAAAGGCTGCCAGAGCTGCTTGGAGAGCAGGCTGTGCTCCTGCTGTGGGTGCACGTGAAGGTCCCGTGTACACGCAGGGGTGACATGGGGAGGGCGCAGCGCACAGGGGCCATGTCACCTCTGTGACCATTTTGTTTCCAAACTGCTGAAAAGTGTTTGACAGTTTAAAGTTGTCGTGAAATTACAGCCTTTGCTCATAGAGCCCCTTCCCCAGGCCAGGAGAATGTCAATGTGCCTTCCTAACGCTCCGTGGGATGGGAGGGGCCTTGGCAGAGTGAGCTCCTTTCTTACTGTCACCTCCCTTCCCTGGTGTTTGCCTTCTGGTCGTTGTCTTCTCAGGAAAGCCAGAGCTGGAAGTCATTTATTTTTCTCATTGTTTGGAGCCTTTCCTTCCCAGAAAGTGTCCCAAGCTCTTGCAGACATTCCCTCTAAAACCTCTGGAGTGGTCCCATTGAGCTCCAAACTCTGCAATGATGTGTTTATGTTGGCAGTGCATCACAAGGGCTTTGCCCTTGGCAGACTCAGGTTCTCCAGGAATTTCTCCAGGCATTGTTGCCCAGAGAGGTTGTGGACTCCCCATCCCTGGAAGTGTCCAAGGCCCGGTTGGACAGGGTTTGGAGCAAGCTGGGCCAGTGGAAGGTGTCCCTGCCCATGGCAGGGGGTGGCACTGGATGGGCTTTGGGGTCCCTCCAACCCAAGCCATTCTGGGATTCTCCAGGCTGCAAATCCCAGCCTGGTCATTCATCAGGGTTTTCCCTTTTTCTCAGATTTCCTTATAACGGGGAGCAGTTCCCGATGTGACTGAAAGCCAGGAAGGGTTTCCTTAGGGGTCCCTGCTGTGCTCTGGGGAGGTTCAGGCTCTGACATTTCGGGTGCATCATGTCACCTGATGAGGTTCTCCAGCGCGTGGTGGTGGGTGCAGCTCCTCCTTCCCTTCCCTCTAACGGTGGCTCCTCTCCCCGTGTCCTGGTTTCCTGCAGACCCATGGCTGACCGTGTGCTGGTGATCGGCAGTGGGGGCAGAGAGCACGCCCTGGCCTGGAAGTTGGCCCAGTCCCCCCACGTGAAACACGTGTTTGTGGCTCCAGGGAACGCAGGAACGGCTGACAGCGGGAAAATTTCCAGTTCAGGTAAAATGAAAAAAACTACGGTGTTTAAATTTGGTAATTCAACCAGTAAGTTGTTGTAGTCCTCAAGCTGAAGTCACAGCTGGGAATGTGCAGTCATTATTACTACTACTACTATTCCCAGTATTATTACTATTTTTTAGGGTTTTGGGCATGTGAAATATGTTTTAGATGCAGTAAAGAAGACAAAAAACATCCGACTGAAGCCTTTTGTAACTTGTGTATTCTACAAGATCTCAGCTGTGAGATCAGATTCTTTACATTTGGGCTTGGAGGATTCAGCCAAAGCTGCTCCTCTGGAAATCCAACCCAGGATAGTTGCTGTGGTTCCCACTAAATTCTGTCCTGTGTCTCGGCAGTGTGTTGAGGCCCTGTGATCCCCACAGCCTGTGACAAGGGTACTGTGTCACCATGAAAATAAGTGAATTCCTTTGTCTCAGTGACCTTAAGAAATTCTGGTTATTTCCAAATATTCCTCTCTGTGCACTGGCTGCCTGTTTTGAGCTCTTGGCTGAACACATGAAGCTCTGACTGGCTGTAATTGAAACTTGTCAGAGTTACTGGTTTGGAGAAATCAAGCTTAAGGTGTTTCAAATGGAGCATCTAAAATTAAGGGCTGCATTCCAAAAAAGCCCTGCTGGAATTACTCATAGATTTCTGTGTCCTTTATGTAACAGATCCTGAATTAGGGGCTTTAAACAGCCTCAGACTTCAGTTTCCACTTTAGGACATGTGATAAGATATGGAATTCAAGTTAACTCTGGGGACATGTGGGTGTGGATCATACAACTCCATTTCTGCATTGCTGTTTGTGTGGGAGCAGCTTTTTGGGAGTTACCTCGTGTGGAAACGTGAATCCTCTCAGGTTCTTGTCCAGCAGGTGGTTGGTGTATTGAATTCCCTTGGAATGCTTCATTACAGGCTTTGTAAAGAGCTTTGCCCTGAATTTCTTTGACTAATTACAGTATCATAAGTAGTTTTTTCCTCTGTTTGGCCTCCCAGGGGAAGGTCCAAGGAAGAGCCTGGCAGAACCAGAAAGTCAAACAAAACCCCTTAACCTGGTGTAAAACGGAGTCAGTGCCAATTTGCCTGGCCTGTGGAATGGCAATTCCAGCATTTTTTTTGCAAGCTGTGTCATTTTAAAACCTTTGTGCTCTTCCTTCACCTTGTTATTCCGTAGGGAATGTTGTACCAACTGTGGGAGATGATTGAGCTCCAGCCAGGTCTGTGAAATCTCCCAGGTATAACAAAACCCTTTAGTTCTGGGCTATGGCACCCCCTATACATGGGGAGAGAAACTCAGCCAGCCTGGAAGGATCCAGAATCAGTGCATTTGAAGGAACAACTTGTCTCACTTGCTCAGGAATTCCAGTCCTGTCCACTGGGGCCTGGATTTGAACCCAGAGGGAAAATGGGAAACAGCTTCACGGAAGCACAGGAGCCCTGTGGTGGTGCCTGGTGCGGGCTGAGAAACTCCTGCCATTTGGGGATTTTTTGGCATAATCAACATTTGGCTCTGGATCTTCCTCCTCCCTTCGTGGTTCATGAAATTGCCTTTTCTTAGCATTGTAACTCTGGTCTCGGATGGTTTCTGAAACATAAAAAAGTGACCTTAAAATTATCAATAACCTTAAATCTTTCAAACCTTGACTGTATCCATATGAAAAAAAAAAAGTTTTTGTGGTTAATCTGAGCCAGAAATCATTTCTGACAAGAAAAGGATTTAGGTTGAGTGACTAAATACAGGTTTATGTTCAATGTATATAGAGTTATCAGGGCAATTTTGGGTGCCAGAAACATCTAGAACAGCTTGGTGAATGCAGAGATAGACAGATGTGTGTCTGTGACTGGACTTTACCTTCCTGCCACCTCCTCCTGTCACATTTTAGCTCCCGGTGTGGCTTGTACTTGTGTCTGTACATTCTAGCTTTGAAAACCTTGTTCCAAGGTCCTGTCTGCTTCCAGAGAAGTTCAGCTGTTGTTTTAAGCAGTGAAACACAGCTACAGAAATGTCACCCTGAGGAAAAACATGTCTGGGAGGAAAGCTCAAATAACGGATAAACAAGGAGATTTGTTCCATCCTGGTGGCTGGAAGGACATTTCCACATGGCAGAATCAGGGGCCACATTCACTGTTCACAGCAGGGGTGGATCAGGCCTGCAGCAAGATAGCTGGGGGGGAATTCCAGGCTTTTCTCTTTCCCTGCCTGGAGAGGGTCTTTGGACAAGGGCCCGGAGGGACAGAAGAAGGAGGAATGGCTTCCCATTGCCAGAGGGCAGGGATAGATGGGATATTGGGAAGGAATACCTGGCTGTGAGGGTGGGGAGGCCCTGGATCCCTGGAAATGTCCAAGGCCAGGTTGGATGGGGCTTGGAGCAACCTGGGTTGGTGGAAGGTGTCCCTGCCCATGGCAGGGGATGTGTCTGGAAGAGCTGTGAGGTCCCTCCCAGCCCAAACCGGGCTGGGATTCCATAATTCTATGAATTTATCCATCCAGGATGGCGGGAGCACAGTGGGCACTGGCACAGAATCCTGTCCTTTCCTTTCTCTCTTGTCACTCCCCAGAAACTGGCCAGAGCAGACCAGCAGCTCCTGGTGTGTTTGCCAGTCTTCTGCGAAAGGATGAGAGGAAAAGGCCTCAAGTTGCTCCAGGGCAGTTCAGATCAGAGATTAGAAAAACAAAATCCCTGCCAGGGTGATCAGACATTGGAATAAGTGTCCCAAGGAGGTGGTGGAGTCCCCATCTCTGGAAGAGTCCCAGAGATGCCTGGATGTGGCCCTTGGGGACATGGACTGGGAGTGATCCTGGTAGTGCTGGTGCTGGTGGTACTGGATGATCCCGACGGTCCCTGCCAGCCTTGATGATCCTGGCATTCTGTGCCCCTTTGCCAAGGTCATGCCCTGTTGTTGTCTCCTCCCTGCATGACCAGCCAATCCCCATGGGGTTCACCCCTTGTTTGGCTCTCTGGGTTCATCCCCTCAGACCTTGGCTTTATTTGTTTGTGATAAATCGGTGGCACTGCGTGGCCTTTGCGTAAGGTTTGTGTCACGAGACCTGCCATCGCTGTCTTTGGTGCAGCCTTTCTTCTTGTTTGCGCAGTTTGGGGCATTCCAAGTGTCATCATATGGAACGTTTGTTTATGCGAAGGTAATTGTTGTAAAAACCTGAGCCCACGTAGCCCTCGCCTTGGTGCTTCCTGATTAAGTTCAAGCTTAACGTAAAAACCACCCATAATGTTCCGGTTCCCCTCAGGGTCAGTGGGGTGGGTTTAGTGCAGCGATTTTTAGCTGGCACTGCAGAAAGAAGGGAAAAAAGGAAATGGATAAATTGGAATTCCACCACCAGCCACTTGTTTCATCCCCCACACCATGCTGGCACAAATATTGTAAGACCATAGAATCATGGAATGGTTGGAAGGGACCTCAAAGCCCATCCAATGCCACCCCCTGCCATGGGCAGGGACACCTTCCACCAGCCCAGGGTGCTCCAAGCCCCGTCCAACCTGGCCTCATATCTGTTAAGCTTCGTGGTGATGTTACTCAGGGAGGACATAACCAAAAACAATAGTTTTTTTTTCCATATGAGTTGTTTTTGACTTGGATTCTCTGTGATGCTGCTTGCACTCCAAACAGGGTGTTTCTGGAGATGAGGGCAGCTGTGGCAGTGTAGGGGTACCACCTTCCAGGGCCAGGGGGGCTGACAGGGCTACAGAGCTGGGGAAGGGCCTGGAGGGGCCATTGAGGAGTGTCTGAGGGCACTTGGCTGGTGCAGCTGGAGCAGAGGGCACTGAGGGCAGAGCCCAGCGGGGGCTGCAGCTCCTCCCGAGGGGCAGCTCCATCTCTGCTCCGTGGGATGAGCAGGGCCAGGAGCCAGGCAGGGCTGGAGCTGTGCCAGGGCAGGGGCAGGGGCATCTCAGCCAAAGGCTCTGCCCCCAGCGGGTGGTGGGCACTGCCCAGGCTCCCCAGGGCAGTGGGCACGGCCCCGAGGCTGCCACAGCTCCAGGAGCCTTTGGACAAGGGGACAGGGGGGATTGTTGGGGTGTCCTGGGCAGGGCTGGGGTGGCACTGGATGATCTTTGGGGGTCCCTCCCAGCTCAGGATATTCCATGGTTCTGTGATTTGTGACTCTGACACTGCATGTCCAAACCAGAGCCTTTCCCTGGGGGGCTTGGGGTGTGTTTTGGGCATCACTCTCCAGATTCCCAGTGACCCACCAGTCAAGGTGAGACTGGTGATGTTCTGGGACAGGTCAGTGCTGACCAACACTCCTGGCTGGGGTTTTACCCCCTTTGTGTCTCCAACAGCTGTTCCAGTCAGTGATCATGCTGCCCTTGCCCAGTTCTGCAGAGAACAAGACATCAGGCTGGTGGTGGTTGGTCCGGAGGTTCCTCTTGCTGCTGGTAAGAGAAACAAGCTAAAAATCTCAGCCTTTAGCACTTAGGAGGAAAAGGAAGTGTTGGTCCTCGTTTGTCATCCCGCAGCACTATCTGAGTGTCTCCAGTTTGAATGGAGACAGGTCCTGGGGCAGTTTCCCTGAAATTCAGGGTCCTGCTGAGGTGAAAACGAATTTCTGAATTTCTACTGTGTGAGCAGTAGAATCAGTTTGGATTTTCCTGTGGTGTTTTCATGTTTTGAAATAATTATCATTTGAATCTTGGTGAAAGAAAAAAAATATAAACATGGTGGTAGTTTTTCTGTTTAAAGCTTTTACCTGTTCAGTCACTGGCACCTTCACAAAACACTGATGTTGACTTTTTAAAAGATAAAATAAACCAAAGGGGGATTTTCACCTGTCATGAACTGGGAGCCTCAGGTGTTACAGACTCCTGATTCCAGGGCAGAATGCGCCCAAGGAATCAGTGCCCCTGGAGACTCGGCCTGCCTGACCCATAAATCATCTGGTGATCTCTCACATGTTTTGTGCTGTCCTTCCCAGGGGTCGTGGATGACTTGACAGCGGCTGGGATAAAGTGCTTTGGCCCCACAGCGAAGGCAGCCCAGCTGGAGTCCAGCAAGAGCTTCTCCAAGGCGTTCTTCGACCGCCACGGGATCCCCACGGCGAGGTGGAAGGCGTTCACTGATGCCCAGGCAGCCTGCAGCTTCATCAACAGGTACCACGCTGGGCACGGGGGCTGTTCGTGTGGGCAGCGTGCTGGGTACCCACACCCGGTCCCTGATGGGGCACTGCCTTGGGGACAGCACGCCTGGAAAGGTTTAAAGGAGCACCTACCCCTGGCAAAGTGCAGCAGGTGATAAAAACAGCCCTTACTCACTGCTCTGAAGTGAGATTAGAGTTCAGTGTTCCGTTTGCAGGAGAATGTAGGGCAAGCTTTTATTCCTTTTCCCAACTCCTGCTGTGCAAACCCCGTGAGCAGCCTGAGAACCATCTGTTCTGGCTCCTTGGCCTCTTCTCCATGAGTATATTTGGAGATTTACTCAGCAGCTCACTCATCAGGATACAACCCAGGTGACCCCAGATGGTACAAGAGTGAGTTATTAAGTGGAGAGCAGGAATGAACACCCGGGAAATTTGGTGGTGGGGAGAAGAGGCACAAACCCTTTGCATGACAGGAGGAGCTTGGTTTGTGTTGTGTCTTGCTATGAAGACACATCAGTGTTTTGATCTTTCAACTCCCGAGATGCTCAAAATGCCTTTGAAAAGCTTGTTTAGTGTCGAATGTCTGTCCTGTGCCTTTGCAGTGCCAGCTTCCCTGCTCTGGTGGTGAAAGCCAGTGGCCTGGCAGCTGGCAAAGGAGTCATCGTGGCCTCGAGCAAGGCAGAGGCCTGCAAAGCTGTCACTGAGATCATGCAGGTGAGCAGGGGTGTCAGTCACACAGCGAGCTGGGACCCCTCTCAGGGCCTCAAAGGTATCCCTTCTTTCTGTGTAATGGGGGCTTGGCTGAAAGACATCAAACCTTTCACCCATTATTTGGAGAGCTATGGAGCTCTGTCGTATTTATTGCATGAGACATAGTTCCTGTAGGCTCAAATAAAGCCACTCTTCATGAAAACCCTCCCTTATTTACTTATTTATATGTTCATTTCCTTTGTTGTTATGCCACTTGAGGCACCTGTCAAACAGGTGCCACAGTGCAGGAGCACCAGCTTTGGGATGGAGGGGCATCTTTACAGGCCCCAGGAGCTTTAGAGCTCATCACACAGCACTAAAATATGTATCAAAACTCTCGTGGAATTGTTCCAAGTGAGGCACACAGTGAGTAGGATATTCCACAAATATATTTGGAGCATCAAGGTCAGAAGTGAGGCAAGGGGAAGTGACTTTATCGGTGAGGAGCACCAAGCTGAGGGTTCCCAGGTCAGGCCCACAGCCACTGTTGACAGCACAGCGTCCCTAAAAAACCCCTGGAGCTCTGCTGATCCACAGGAGGTGAGATCTGACAAACCTGTATGTCCAGGGTTGGAACATGGGCTCTGCACTCACAGTTTGGGGGTGTGAATGGCTGTGGGACAATAAATGTCTTAACATGTGGCCGATGTCTTGCACAAAAGCCTTACGTTAGGGAGTCTTACAGACCCCCAAAATTACCTTGTCAGTGTGGGCTGGTTGTTCTTAATTCCTTAATTACTCAGAATGTGCAGCCAGTGTTCAAACATTGCACTGGGATATGAAAATCCTCCTCCCTTCCCATGTATTGTATAAAGTTGCACTTCCCTATCAAGTAAAACTTCTGATTGGAGACTTCACAGTCATTGCTTTGGTCTCTGTCATGGGGGCAAAACTCAGCTTGAGGAATCATAAATACCCTCTAAATGTTCAGTAAGAAAACCTGCATTTACTTAAGAATATGGGAGAGGAGAAGGAATTCCCACTGCTGACATCCCTGGGTGCACAATGGATTCACGGTCTCAAATCTGCCCTGCGTTTTTTGGCTGTATTAAAAATACTTAATTCTTGTTGCATTTTCAGTAGTTTAAAAATAACTGAAACAGCACTGAAGAGATGTTGTTGTCCTGCAGGATAAGAGCTTTGGCACAGCTGGGGAAACTGTTGTTGTTGAAGAACTTCTTGAAGGAGAAGAAATTTCTGTGAGTGGCTCTCTCCATAACACTTTCATTCCACCTGTTCTGAACTGCTTGGGACACACTACACAAGTGCCTCCACCTGCAAAGTGGGGGATTTTATTATTTAAATTATTCATTATTTAAATTAAAACCAGTTACCTGCTCTAAGTAAAATGGTATTAATTCAAGACAGCTGTGTTAAGAACCAAGTGGCCCGTTAAAAGAAATCACTTTAAATGAGAGTAACTCAAACAGCTGCTGCCACATGGGGGAAAAAAATAAAAAAAAATCAAGCTTTGTTTAGACAGTGGTGATTTACTCTGCAGGGGGAGAGGCAGCTTTTCCTTCATTTTAGGCTGATTCAGCTCCTTCATTTAAAATCTAGAACTTGGAATGCTAAGCAGACTTAATACAACACAATAAAACCCAATCCAGTTTAAGGTTGGTTTTATTCTGTGCTGACTGACAAAAGTGATGAAAATGTACTGCTTGCTTTGCCCAGCAAGATAATTCCCCTCCCACAAGTTACTGAATTTTTAATGTTATTGGTTTTTTTCTTTTTTTTTTTTTTTGGAAGCAAAATCTTTGCTTGATTTCTAATTGTCATTATAAAATGGGTTTGAGTGCTGTTCACATTAGTCCAGACAGTGAACAACATAATCCAGCTGCAGAGGCTGCCAGCAGGCTGGTAATTATGAAGATTTTGAGGATAAAAGCCACTGCTTTATGAATAATTTTTAAATAATTCACAAGAATATAGTTTTATCAACGAGGAAGAGGAAGTCCTGGAAGGAATGTTCTGCCTTCCTTCCAGGGCAGGGGGAGGGAGGGAGGAAGCAGTTTTCATCCTGCAGTATTTATTTATTTTTAACCTTTAGAGTATTTCTTTTCAGTGTAGCTGCTGTCGGTGCAGGTTTTTCTGTGTATTGAAGGTGATTTCTGGAGGCAGGTCCTACAAAGCTGGCCGTGCTTCCTGTGGGAAGGCAGACCTTTAGAATCCCAGCTGTATGGGGGAGGCAGAGTTTATCCACTGCAATTGTGAGGACTCCCTTCTTTTCCAGTGCCTGTGTTTCACTGACGGCGTCACCGTCGCTCCCATGCCACCGGCCCAGGACCACAAGAGGCTGAGGGATGGGGATGAAGGGCCCAACACGGGAGGGATGGGAGCTTATTGCCCAACTCCTCAGGTGAGAATGGGGGGCAAGGAGGGGAATAGGGCTGGGTGAGCAGCTGGGTCACTGCAACTGCATTGAAGGAAGGCATGTGGGGGTGTTCGGCTCCACCAGGAGGAGCAGGAGGGAACGGGCTCCTACGGATGGAAAGAGCTGCCTAAAACAGACAGGGACAAGTAAAATCCATCACTGGAGTTTCCCTAAAGAGGAAGGTATTTCTAGGGAACCACTTTTAGTTATAAAGGTGGAAGTGTTGATTCTGCGGCCTTATATTTGATTGGGTTTTGAAGTGTTTTGAAATGCTGATCATTAGAACCAGTTGCTTAAACCCCACAGTTTTATTATCTTGTGCCAACCAAGCTGCTGATGAATTTTTGCTGAGACCTTAAGGTAGTTTGGTGCCTGTTTGACACTTCTCTCTGCCAAAATATAGAGAGAACAAATGAATAGTTTTCCATTGGATAAAATGTCTTGGAGTGGGCAGGGGACCATCCAAGGGTTCTGCTTTGCTTTTACAAACACGAAATCGCGCCCTCCCTTTTCACTAACACTGTTTTCTGATCCTGTTTCATTAGATTTCTAAAGATCTGCTGCAGCAAGTAAGAGATACTATTCTTCAGAAGACTGTTGATGGCATGAGGAAAGAAGGTGTCCCCTATATGGGTAGGTACAGAAGTTTGGGATTTTTAATCATAAGGAGAAAGAAAGACCTTTTATTTTGCTCGTTCCCATTTATAGGCCTAATTCACCCTGGAAGTTAAGCGAGATGGCTTTGATTTGTTTGGCAGCTGTTTTGGGTGTCAGTGGCTTGATTTAGAGTCCATGGGAATCAATAAGTGTCATTTCATTAATAGGGGATAATTGTCAAGTGAGGAAGAACAGAAAGGAATGGCAAAATTGCACCCACAGTTGCTTCTGCCTGCTTTATTGCTAACATTTCCAAGTTTAGTGGGCACAGGTGACAACCTTTTAAACCCTGCTGTCCACAGACTCCAAGCAAAGGAGCTGGGCAGCTGCTGAGGGAGTTTTTCCTGTCATTTGTTGTTCCAGGTGTTCTTTATGCTGGATTAATGCTCACCAAAGATGGGCCTAAAGTTCTGGAGTTTAACTGCAGGTTTGGTGACCCAGAGTGTCAGGTGAGTTGTTTTGGGGTTGATAGAGTTTGGCATCAGGGGAGAGAAATCTGTGACCATCAACCACTGTCATTAACCAGCTTTTGGGGGACTAATTAGCTAATTGCACTAAGACTTGAAGTATTTGAGTTTTGTATTCAAGGTGGAAGATCTGCTAGGAATTGGGTCCATTCCAGAGAAGATTTCAGCAGGTTGGACTCAAATCTGGGCTTTACAAGGGCCAATTTTAGTGGAATTCAGCATTTCCCTGTCTGTTCTGGAATGGAGTTGGACTTTTTTTTTTTTTTTTTTTATTTTTAAGAACC
>VWZG01005140.1:18387-35835 GCA_013396735.1 Grallaria varia
TTTTTTTTTTTTTTTAATTTAAAGAAGCCAACACTTCTTTTCCCCACTCCCTGTTGAAAAGTGGAAAAAAACCCTCTTAGTTTCTATTCTCCAGAACAAATAGGGTTCTTTGTCCTGTACCTTTTCCCCTCCATATGTAAAATCTCTTTTCCCCATAGAAATTGTTTTCAGGGAAGGCTATTTTTAAGGACACCCAGATGATGTGCAGTGTGTGGAGATGTGTTCTTTTCAGAGCTGCTGTAGTGCCTGTGCAGAGCCCAGGGGAGGAGGTGGAGCCGTGCCGGGGCTCATTTCTGCTCCCTGTGTGTGCAAATACAGTTTGTGGAGAGGTGTTCTTTTCAGAGCTGCTGAAGTGCCTGTGCAGAGCCCAGGGGAGGAGGTGGAGCCGTGCCGGGGCTCATTTCTGCTCCCTGTGTGTGCAAATACAGTTTGTGGAGAGGTGTTCTTTTCAGAGCTGCTGAAGTGCCTGTGCAGAGCCCAGGGGAGGAGGTGGAGCCGTGCCGGGGCTCATTTCTGCTCCCTGTGTGTGCAAATACAGTTTGTGGAGAGGTGTTCTTTTCAGAGCTGCTGAAGTGCCTGTGCAGAGCCCAGGGGAGGAGGTGGAGCCGTGCCGGGGCTCATTTCTGCTCCCCTGTGTGCTCCAGGTGATTCTGCCCCTGCTGAAGAGCGATCTGTATGAGGTCCTGCAGGCTGTTGTCAACAAGAGGCTCTCCAGCTCCCTGCCCGTGTGGCTGGAGGACAGTGCGGCCGTGACCGTGATCATGGCCAGCCAGGGCTATCCAGGGGCCTATCCTAAGGGCTTGGAAATCACAGGTAAGTGGGGCAGGGGAACCACAGACAGCTCTTTCCTCTCCTGTTCTCTCTGTTACTGGAGGAAGGTGGATCCCTAGAGCTGAGACTCACACAAACTGTGGTTACGGGTCAGCAAGAAACAGGTGAATTTTCAGCCCTCTCAGTTGATTTGGGTGTATTTTCAAGTGTCCGTGTTTATTTACTATTGGCACAGTGTTGTTATTCACAGTCTGCTACAGTAAAGCAGTCCTGATCTCTGATCATTGTTTGTGGTCTGTGTGTCACGGGGGCACAAAACCCCCTGGAATTAGGTGTTGGATGAGGTGTGTCAGTTAATTCCTCTTCCCTGAGCACACAAATAGACTTGCCTCTTCTCCCAGTGTAGTTTTCCCAAACACTTCCCTATTTCCCACCACGAGCACGCTGACCCTGTGCTTTCTGGGCACGAAGTGCTGGGTATTCTCTCACTGAGAAGGTTCTCATTCATTCATTCATTCATTCATGGCTAGACCTCGTGAACGAAGATTTGGGCAGGGCTCTCCCCACGTTTGCTGCAAGCGCACTGATGGCTAAAGAGGCTGATGCGAGATGGGCAAGTCCAGTTGCAAAAGGCACAGCAGAAAGTCTCCATAGGCGGTGTTGGTGAGGCACGGCTCTTTCTGCGTTGTCTTTTCTCCTCCAGACTGATTCTGTGTGCATTCTCAAAGGAATCAGCAGCGTTATGGATGGTGTGTCTCCACGCCTCCCGATTGGAGGCCAGAGTGGACCACTGATGGTGGTCAATATGGCCAAGGCTGAGGTGTTGTTTCAGAGCGTCCTTGTATCTCCTCTTTGGGGCTCCTCTCTTGCGGCAGCCGGTGGCANCCATTGCTAACCTGTTGTCTATCTCTTGGTCAATCTTACCATCTGTGAGAAGGTTCTAATGAACATATTTTCTGCCTTTCTCTTCCCAATGCTCTTGCAGGGCTGGCCAAGGCCCGGCAGTTGGGGCTGGAGGTGTTCCACGCGGGCACTGCCCTCAAGGAGGGCAGGGTGGTGACCAGCGGGGGCCGAGTGCTGGCGGTGACGGCCGTCAGGGATGACCTGCCCTCGGCGCTGCAGGAGGCCAACAGGGGGGTGGCCTCCATCCACTTCCAGGGGGCCATTTACAGGAAGGACATTGGCTACCGGGCCATAGCCTTCCTCAGGCAATCCAGGTAGGGATTCCCAAGGCTTCCGACGGAAATAACACTCCTGCTGGAAAGGAAAATCACATCCCCAGTCCACTTTAATCACTGATTTGATATCTCATGTAACTCTTGGCGGGTTTTAACTTTGTATTTGTCCTTGTATTCAACCTCAGCAAGACCAGACGGGGGGCACAGGATGGCTCTCATCCATGCTCTTATTCCCAAATCTCAGCTAAACTGCAGTGGGATTCCTGCACGCAGGAATCATTTGTGCTGGTTGGGGCTGTTAGAGCTGTTTGGGGGGAAGGTGAACTTCTGGTT
Organism: Grallaria varia; assembly: GCA_013396735.1. Classification (NCBI taxonomy): domain Eukaryota; kingdom Metazoa; phylum Chordata; class Aves; order Passeriformes; family Formicariidae; genus Grallaria; species Grallaria varia. The sequence goes on from VWZG01005140.1 coordinate 20,670, forward strand.
CTCAGACTTGAAATCACAGCTTTTGCTGTGTATTTGTGTTGCCCAGAGGTCTAATGTTAATATTAGAATGAATACCAGGAAATGTGAGCACGGCCCCGAGGCTGCCAGAGCTCCAGGAGCCTTGGGACAAGGGGACAGGGATTGTTGGGGTGTCCTGGGCAGGGCTGGGGTGGCACTGGGTGATCCTTGGGGGTCCCTTCCAACTCAGGATACTCCATGATTCTATATATGAGCAAAGTTTGAGCTGATTTATAGGTTCATTTTAGAGTTTTAAGAAATGGTTAGAATTATTTTGAAACCACCACCTTGTTGGGATACACATTTTACTGGAATAGCTGGCCAACAACATGGCAGGATTTATCATTCCCTTTCTTTCTTATTCCTTTTAATGTCACAGTGTTTGGTTCTAACAGTGTGGGAATCACACGGGTACAGGTTTTTTGTTTATAGCAGTGAGTCCTGTTGTCTCTCTAATGTTACTGAAAGCCTCTTGCCCAGGTTGGATCCTGCTGCCCACAGTGAAGGAAGGGGCAAGTTGGCTCTGGAATTTTGGGAACTCCTCAGGAGGATTCAGTCCTAAGGCATTTCAATTCAGGAAAATACTCAGAATATTTACTTAGCATTTCAGAAGATCTAAAGAATTAGAGATTGATTTACATGATCAAAGTAGATACCAAAAATTTTTAAAAATTTAAAATACTTTTAGAAGATGAAAATCTGCTGAATATTTCTCATGAAAGGGGCTGACTTTGCTCTCTCCTCATTGCAGCTAGTCTCACAGCCTGAAAGCTGCTTGTGATCATTCTTTTGCTCTTGCCAGTTTTGGAGCAGGGGTGTGCTGGGAGTGCAGACACTTTGGTGTTTTCCTGGTTGCACAATTCTTAGAGCACTTAATTATGGGATTTTTTCCTGTGCTGGTGAGGGCCAGACGTTCCAGCAGTGATCTTCATGGCACAAACGGTGTCCTGAACACTAAAAAAACCTCCCACATCTTAAAGTAAGATCTAATAGTCAAAGTACAGAAATATTTACTCCGCTTTATGCAATTTTATACATTTATGTCTGTCTCTTGCTGCCTTCCAGTATTTAATAAGTTCTTGACCTGGTTCCTGTGATGGGTTTTAGGGATTAACTGTATTCTTTTTTTTCAGCTGAGTCAATTTTAAATGAGTTTCAGTTGTTTGGCTGTGTTTGTCCTTGTTGGTGACCACTGTGTTTCACCCTTAGAATTTAAACTTCCCCCTGAATCCCCTCAATAAGAGAGAGGGAAAATAGGGCTGGCCCTAAACTAGGGATGCTCCTGGTTCCTGCCACTGACAGCATGGGAGGAACAGCTGCTGAACTGGAGTGGGATGAGTTTGGTGGGAATTCAGAGCCAGTAAAACCTCTGTGTCCAGGATGGAAAGGTCCTGCTGGACACATGGGGTGGTGCTTCATTTCCCCAGGGAGTTGTGGGGACACCAGTTTGCACCACGGTATTTGTGTTTCCCTGCCAGCAAGAGCTGACAGACATTCCTTCTAGATTCTTAAAATCCACCTGAGGAACCTGGGTCTTTTTCAAGTAAATTTAAAATCTGTTCTTTAATGGAGAGTCCATTTAAGTGAAAAAGGCTGGTTTTGTGGTGAGGAGAGACCACCTTTGAACTACAGCCATGAAACTCTGGAGGTATCAAGGTTACTGATTTATTTCTGCCTGTTTTCCCTTGGTGTGGGGCATCCTGGTGCCATTTGGAGCTCTGGAATATTGAAGTGCTGCTTCTGGCAGAGTCCTTTTGGTGCACTAACCTCTGTGTCCGGGTCAGCTTCCAAAAAACTCATCCAGGGGGGAACAGTGGTGTTTGCAGCAGGATGGGCTCCCTGGGGGCTGCTGCCCTCAGCGATGGGAACAAGGGAATGCTGTTTGAAGGGGTGTTTGTGGGTTCCCGCAGCAGTTCCCCATGGCACTTTTCCCCTTTTGCAGAGGCCTGACGTACAAGAACAGCGGGGTGGACATCGCGGCCGGGAACACCCTGGTGCAGAAAATCAAGCCCTTGGCTGCAGCCACGTCCAGGTCAGGTAAGACATGGACCTTCTGGCCCTGCTGCATGGCACGGGGTCATCACTTGGTCTGGGTCTGTGGGTTCCACCTGTTTGCAGAGGACACAGGAAATGTCAGAGGGAAGCAAATGCCTGTGATTTCCTCCAAAAAAGAGGCAGGTTTTCATCCCCAAATGACTCTAAACTCTCCATCTCCTGAATGCCAGGAGTGTTGGAGAGCAAGCAAAACTCCCACCATTATTTACTGCTGGCTTTGAGTACAGGGATTATTCTTTCTTGCACAGTTTTTGGGGATGACTGTGTAGAAAGGTTACAGTTCCTCAGAGAAATGTGGAAGGACAAATCTTTTGCTTGGTTAAACTGCCTCAATTTGTCCTTTTTTTGGTGGGATTCAGGCACATCTCACTCTAGCAAGTCCTTGTAACTCTTTGGATAGATTTAAAATATATATAATATGTAGAAAAAGCAATTTTACTTCAGATTAGCTGAGAACCTTCTAATAAAATCAGATATACATAAGAGAAAAAAACCCAAAAACCAGAGATACACCCCAGTACAACCAGTAACAATCTGTTACCACAACTCCTCCTCTATTTTCCAAAAAGCACTCAAGTCATTCACGGTAATTATTGACTGTTCCATCATCGAGTTTGGGATTTTTAGGCTTAACTTAAAGATGAATTAAAAAGACTAAGCAGATTAGGAGCTCCTGTGCCTCTGAGAAGAGGCTCTAAATGCCAGAGAACAGTTTCCTGGTGACAAACCCCAGTTGCGTTGACAACTCTTGGAGAGAATTTGCGTTGGAGGTCCTGGAGAAAGCCCTGGAAGTAACCCTGGGCTGTTCCCTGTTCCTGACAGGCTGCAATGCAGAGCTGGGGGGCTTTGCTGGGCTCTTTGACCTGAAAGCAGCTGGTTACAGAGACCCCATCCTGGTGTCTGGGACTGACGGGGTCGGCACAAAGCTCAAGGTAAGGGGAAAATCCACGTGCAAGGAGGGAAAAGTAGCACAGAAGGGAAAATGTTTTAGCAGAAAATATCAGTTGTCTGGTAAAAATTATCTATTTGTCTTTCTAGAAAAGGAGATAAAAACTGAAATTGCCCTTTTTCAGGCAAAAGCACTGAATCTGTGTTTCACATCTGGTGTGGAGGTGGCCAGAAGTTGATAGGATACATAAAATAATTGCTTTTAAACTATTTAGTATGTAATCAGGAGCTCTGTTTCCTGAAAGCAGAATCTCCACCCTCAAAAACCCACTCCTGGGGAGGAGAAGCGCTGACCCCCATGGTGGTGCTGCGTTTGGGCTGCCTCCAGGGAGACCCTTCCCAGCTCCCTGCCCGCCTCCGTGCCTGTTGCACGTGCCCGTGGAGACTGGAATCATTCCTGGAGAGGGCTGGGAGAGGCCCTGGGGCTGGTGGCACAGGGAGCTGCTCCGAGGGCCGGGGTGGTCAGGATCGCAGCCTTGCTTGGTCAGGGCTGCCCAGCCTGACACGAGGCCCTGTCCCTGCTTTGCAGATCGCCCAGGAGTGCCACAAGCACGACACCATCGGGCAGGACCTGGTGGCCATGTGTGTCAACGACATCCTGGCCCAGGGGGCAGAGCCCCTCTTCTTCCTCGACTACTTCGCCTGCGGCAAGCTGGACGTGGAGGTGGCGCGCGGGGTCATCGCAGGCGTGGCAGATGCCTGCAGGAAGGCTGGCTGTGCCCTGCTGGGTAGGGACAGTCCCCTGGGGGGGACACCACCCCACGGGGGCCTCGGGGCTGCTCTCCAAGGGCTGCTTCTCCTGCTCTGTTGGAGAATCCCAGAATGGTTTGGGTGGGAAGGGAAATTAAAGCTCACCCAGTGCCACCCCCTACCACAGGCAGGGACACCTTCCACCGGCCCAGGTTGCTCCAAGCCCCATCCTTGGGGCCTTGGACACTTCCAGGGATCCAGGGGCACCCACAGCTTCTCTGGGAATTCCATCTCAGCCCCTGCCCACCCTCATAGGGAACAATTCCATCCCAATATCCCATCTGACCCTGCCCTCTGGCAGTTTAAAGCCATTCCCTATGTCCTGTCCCTCCATGCCTTGTCCCCAGTCCCTCTCCAGCTCTCCTGGAGCCCCTTTAGGCACTGCAAGGGGCTCTCAGGTCTCCCTGGAGCCTTCCCTTCTCCAGCGGAGAGGTCTGGCCACCTCCACCCCCAGCTCACCCAGCCTTTCCTCCTGCCCTCTCCTCAACTTCCAGCCAGGCTGATTCCCCAGGATGAACATATTCCAACAGACTCAAATGTAAACGTTGCCCTTTCCAGCCCTGCAGTGCAAGCACATCGTGTACTTTGCCAGCAAGCTGTGTGTGTGTTCTCTGCTGTGCCATTAACACCCCAGTTAGCCAGGAGAGCGAGGCAATAGTTCACTTCTCGAATCATTAAAAGTGCAGTTCAATCACTGTTCAACTCAATCCAAGTATTTCTAATTCAGGGAAAACCACATTCTTTTGTATAATTCCTGTGAAAGGCATTCAACACAGGGTTAAATGTTAAAGCAATGAAACCCAGAAAGTTCTGTTTCCTCACGAAGTTTTTTGCTTTTTCTTCTTTTTTTTTTTTTTTTAAATCAGACACGTAGAATTACCAGGATGTTTCGGAAAAGACCTTTGAGGCAAAAAATGACAGCTGAGGTGTCTTTAGGTACCACTTTCTAGCTGGTAACGCAGTAATTCCATCCTTTTTCCCAAATGCTTCAGAATGGCAGGAACAGGAGACCTTTCTCAGGGGGAATGTGGTGTTTTGGGGCCGTTGACCAGCCTTGAACAGGAGGCTCTTTGTGCTCTGGTTTACCCTCTGCCTGCCCAAGCTGGTGCTCAGCCTCGTGCTGGTTTTGAGGTGTTCTCATCAAACACAACCCAACCTTTCATGCTGCAGCAAAGGCCTCTCCTGGGGGAGCCTGGGATGAAATCCCTGGGATGGATTTCCAACTGGAGACTTGAAAACTCCAAAGACCTTTCTGCAAAAGCTGAATATTCAGCTTGACGACCTTGAGCCCATCCCAGCGAGGGGCTGAGGGTTTCTGTCATGCTTGGATTTGCACAAACATCATTAAATATGGATTTAAGTGTTGGCTTGGAGCAACCTGGTTAGTGGAAGGTGTCCCTGCTGGGGGAACAAGACGAGCTTTAAGGTCTCTCCCAACCCAAACTGTTCTGGGATTTTATAATTTAAAAAAAAAGCAGTCTGTGAGCTCCTTCTGAGTTTAAAACCTGGGGAAAGCGGCGCGTGCGTGGTGTTCCAACATCCCTCCTGTGTGTGTGCCCCAGGAGGAGAGACGGCGGAGATGCCGGGCATGTACCCGCCCGGCGAGTACGACCTGGCGGGCTTCGCCGTGGGCGCCGTGGAACGGGGGCAGATGCTGCCCCAGCTGGACAGGGTCTGCGAGGGGGACGTGGTCATCGGCGTCGCCTCTTCGGGGGTCCACAGCAACGGCTTCAGCCTCGTGAGGAAGATCGTGGAAAAGTCCTCCCTGGATTTCTCCTCTCCCGTTGGGGTCTCCGGGGAGCAGACTTTAGGTACCGCTCAGAACTTCCCGACACTTCACCCCGTTCTTTGGCCTCTGGAACTTTTCCGAGGCACCAAAAAAGAGAAATGATTCCCTCTTTAAGTTGCTCTCATCTTTTTTCCCCACTGTGAGTCGCTCGTGCGGGAGACAAACCAAGGGAAGGGGGGTAAATAACTAATTGTGTGCTGAGAGAGGTGGAGCAGTGGGTTTCTCTCCGCAGCGCAGTGGGCGTTGATGCCTCCATTTCATGTTGACTGTACTGTCACTGGTCTTCCCTCTTCCCCTCCCAGGAGAGCTGCTGCTGACCCCCACCAAGCTGTACAGCAAGACGCTGCTGCCCGTGCTGCGCTCGGGCCATGTCAAGGCCTACGCCCACATCACCGGTGGGGGGTTGCTGGAGAACATCCCCAGGGTGCTCCCGGAGGCCTTTGGGGTCGTTCTAGGTGAGATGGAAACAAAGCTGGGGGAAAATCCTCCTATTCTGTGGGTTGAGGGGGCAGGCTGTGCACTGGGGCCACACCACTGCTGGAGGAGCTGGGCTTGCCTGTCTGGCAATGGTTGAGTCTCTCCTTGTACCTGAGCCAGAGCCAGCAGAAACACTTCGTGGTGTAAAGGCTGCTCCCCGTTGAATTCCCTTCCCCTGATGGGGCTTGGGATTGGATTTTTTAGGATGTCTGCTAAAAGCAATCCCAAGTGAGCTGTCGCCATTTGCAATCCCCTGGTGAAATCATTGCTAATTAAATGATACTCACCAAGTGTTCAGTTACAGTCAGAGGTGCTTCTGAGCTCGGGTGCATCTCCCCCTGTTCAGCATATTTAGTCCTCACCACCCTCTCCTCAGGTGTGCTGGAAAGAGGGTTCCCTGATGGAGAGGGTGGGGTATGGAAGGGGATTTGACTCACTGTAGGTTGGGAGAGTTCATGGGGTTGGAGAGTAAAATAAGGGAGCTGATAGTGAGCTTTGAACTCCAGACCTGCACGTAAATCATTCGCTTCCACTTGTCCACCGTGGCACTGACACACAGGTGTGTGTGTTTGTGTGTTCACACCTCTGCTCTGGCACAGGCTGGCAGAGCTGAGGGGGCTCACCTGGAGAAGGGAAGGCTCCAGGGAAACCTGAGAGTCCCTTCCAGTGCCTAAAGGGGCTCCAGGAGAGCTGGAGTGGGACTGGGGACAAGGCATGGAGGGACAGGACACAGGGAATGGCTTTAAACTGCCAGAGGGCAGGGTCAGATGGGATATTGGGAAGGAATTCTTGGGTGCTGGGAGGGTGGGCAGGGGCTGGGATGGAATTCCTAGTAAAGCTGGATCCTGGAAGTGTCCATGGCCAGGTTGGACGGGGCTTGGAGAAACGTGGGCTGGTGGAAGGTGTCCCTGCCCATGGCAGAGGTGGGGCTGGATGGGCTTTAAGGTCCCTCCCAATCCAAACCCTTTTGTGATTCCATGATTCGGTAGAAATGGAGACAGAACCATTTTAAAGAGAACATGATGAGAAACAAACTTCCTGTCCTTGGAATTCCTTCCCAGTGGCTTGTCCAGGAGCATTTTTGTGCTGCTGTGAACCTGTGACAGATTTGACCCCTTAATACCCCAATAATTCTGGTGTTTGTCCTTTGGTAGCAATTTCCACTCTTGGTTTGTATTATCAATTCTCTCCAGATGCTCTCACCTGGAAGATCCCTGAAATCTTCTGCTGGCTCCATAAGGAAGGGAACCTCTCTGAGGAGGAGATGGCCCGGACGTTCAACTGTGGCATCGGGGCTGTGCTGGTGGTGCAGAAGGAGATGGCTCAGCAGGTGCTGCAGGAGGTCCAGAGGCACGAGACAGCCTGGCAGATTGGGAAGGTTGTCCCCCTGCAAAAAGGTGATTAATTTTTTTTTTCTTGGAAAAAAGTGGAGATAAATTCCCTCTGTGGTGAGTCTTCATGGGCTCAGCTGCAAATCTCCTCACGGGGCACCTCCATGGCTTTTTGCTTGGGATGTTAGAGTGACATTTGCTGTCATTCATCCCGTCTCCCTTTCTTGCTGTATTCACACCTCGTGTTGTTGTTGTTTTTGGCTGTTTCCTTGTGCGTGCTCAGGCTCTGACAGCGTTCAAGTGCACAACCTGCAGCGAGCCCTGCAAGCGACCAGGTCTCTGTGTGTGCACAGCCACCTCCAGGGCAAGGTGCAGGCGGGCAAGGTGAAGGTGGCTGTGCTCATCTCTGGGACAGGTGAGTGGGACTCTGCACCCTCTGAAAGGCTTCGAAAGGCCACAAGAGCTTTTGCCCTTGCAGTAAGTTCAGCCACGAGCAGGAGAATTTTTAACCTCTGCTGCAAACCAGAACACATCTGTGTTCTGTTCATCCCCAAATCTCTGCCCCTGTCCCAGATCCAAACCCCCACTGTGGTGCCCTGTAGGAACAGCAGCAGCATTTCACAGATAGAGCAGAATTTCTTCTTGCTGTGTGTGTTTCCAGTACTCCCCCGCACTCAGACCAGCATTCCAGTGCTATAAATTCCCCTTTCCAAGTGCAGTTGGCAGGAAAGGCCCTGGAGCCTTCAGCTGTCCCAATCAGCTCCCAGCAAGATCAATCAAAGAAGGATTAAAGTTACATCAGAGCTGTTTGCTTTGGTCTCCCCAACGTTGCTGCTTGTTTAAAGCCTCTCCCAGCTGTTCCCTGTGTTTATTCTCCAGGAAAGCCTTGATATCCACAAATTCTTTTCCCCCACCCAGGCACAAACCTGGAAGCCCTGATCAACAGCACGAAGAAAACCACCAGTTTTGCACAGATTGTCCTCGTGGTTTCCAACAAAGCTGGCGTGGAGGGCTTAAGGAAAGCTGAGAGAGCTGGCATTCCTACAAGGGTGAGGATTCCCACCTGGGAAAGGTGGCCCCCACCAGCTCTGGCTGCAGCAGGAAGGGGCTGGGTATTTTTTGGGATAAGAGGTGGTTTGAAGGGAGTCTTGGCTTTTCTCTTTTGGTGTGTCAGGAACTTGTGCCCTTGGGCAAACTAACCTTTAGTCCTTGTCTGCCAGCAGTCCTGGCCTTTAGGGAGCAGTTGGATTAAACCAGCACAAAAGGTTCAGCCCCAGCTTAAACTTGGCTGTTTCTTTAACTGTAGGGCACTGGCACTGAAGGAACAAAACCTGTTTTACCTGAACTGAGTTTTAGGATGAAGTGGTGGTTCATTGGGGTGAAATTGGGAATCACAGTCAGTGACCTCCCGCCCTGACTCCGTGGCGTCACTTCAGGCCCTCCAGGACTCATTCCCTGGGTGTCCACGGATCCAGGGCTGCCTTGGCTCTTGTACTGCACATCTGAAATGGTCCTGTTTTGACTGAGTAGTGTTTTACAGTCATTTTTCACTGGGAAATTGGAGCCCGAGGCTTTGCTATTAACTCGAATAATTTGCTAATAGCTTTAACTTTGCTATAAATTTGGGATCTGCCTCTTATTTGGGAGGACACAAAAGTCACAAGTGGAATATGTCCCTGGTGTGCAGGGGAGGAGCAAACATAGAATCACAAAGTCACAAACTGCTTTGGAAGGGACCTTAAAGCTCATCCACTTCCAACCCCAGGTTTTTATGAGGGAAAAATTAGAGTGTGGGAGAGCTGATGGTCCCCTGGGCAGGTCTGGCTTTCCCAAACCCCTCGGGTAACTCTGCTGGGGATTCACAGGCACTTTTATTTAAAAGACTGGATGCTTTATGTTAGGCAGTACTGCCTCCTTCCTGCTGGAATCTGGGGATATGTCCTGGATGGAAAACATGTAACTCAGGCTGGGAGAGCTGGGGGGAGTCACCTGGAGAAGGGAAGGATCCTGGGAGACCTGAGAGCCCTTTGCAGTGCCTAAAGGGGCTCCATGAGAGCTGGAGAGGGACTGGGGACAAGGCATGGAGGGACAGGACACAGGGAATGGCTTCCCATTGCCAGAGGGAAGGGATGGATGGGATATTGGGAAGGAATTCTTGGCTGGGAGGGTGGGCAGGGGCTGGGACGGAATTCCCAGAGAAGCTGTGGCTGCCCCTGGATCCCTGGAAGTGTCCAAAGCCCCAAGGACAGGGCTTGGAGCAACCTAGGCTGGTGGAAGGTGTCCCTGCCCATGGCAGGGGGTGGTGCTGGGTGGGCTTTAATGTCCTTTCCAGCCCAAACCATTCTGGGACTCTGGGATTCCCTGGTCCTGCAGTGGGGGCTGGATTAAGGGTTTGTGACTGGCCTTGCTTTTTTCAAGGTTTTTGGGGTACAGTTTGTGCCAAGGTTCAACAGCTTAAAACTCCCAAAGGCCTTGAACTGAGCGAAATCCTTGGCTGGCTCCAAGGGCCAACCCCGCGGGTGTCCCGTGGTGTCCCAGCTGCTGGGGACACAGGCTGAGGGTCTGTCTGTCTGTCTGTCAGCCGGGGGTTCCTCCTGCTGCAGACCCCCCGTGCCCACGTGTCCCCCTGTGTTTTGGGTGGCCCAGGTCATCGAGCACACGGCCTTCCAGAGCCGCGGCGACTTCGACGGCGCCATCGACAAGGTCCTGCGGGAGTTCTCGGTGGAGCTGATCTGCCTGGCGGGATTCATGAGGATCCTCTCGGGCCCCTTTGTCAAGAAATGGGAAGGTGAGTACGGCTGGGGCAGGAGGGGAGGGCATTAAACAAAGGCTTTTTATCGTCAGCAAAAAGACAAGGCAGAAAACACAGAGAAGGGGCCGGATTAGTTCTGGAGTAGCAGGAAACAAGATGAACTTACAACCCAAACCATTCTGTGATCCCATGAAATGAGCCTCTTCCACCTCATAAGGAAAAGGATGAGAGAAAAGGCAGTTTCCCCTCTTCCCTCTCTCATTTTTGCAGAGGGCAAAGGAAGGTCTTGTAGTCCTTGATTTATTAGAAAATATTGGAAATAAGGCTGTAAAGACTTTAGGCCTCTGCAGACAGGAGGTGCAGGGCAGGTGTTGGCTGGGGACAGGTGATGATCCAGCTACTGAGAATTCCTTCCCTGACACAAGAGCTGCTTTGGATCCTTGTAAACCCCCAACCTGGGCAGCCCTGCAGTTTGTGGTCACCAAAACCGGTCAGACACCTCAGGAGCTGCTTTGGATCCTTGTTAAACCCCCAACCCAGGCAGCCCTGCAGTCTGGGGTCACAAAACCTGGCCAGACACCTTGGGAGCTGCCTGAGGCCGTGGGTGGTGGGTTCCACAAGAAGATTCAGGTCTTGTTTGGCCAGAATGTTCACAGTGTCTCTGCTGTGCCCATTTTTACAGTTTTTCCAGGCCTTTGAGGGGCAGGTAACACATTCAGGGGCTGCTCTCCCACCCCTGCTTGGCACCTTCCTCTTCTCTCTGTTCCTGACCACACAGAGCAGCTGCTCTTTGCTCTGCTTTGGGCTCAGGGGCATTAGAGCAAAGCAAAAGAGCCCCAAAACTATCCTTCAGGAATGTCAGAAATGCAGGAATTCCTGCTTTGCTCTGGTAAAAGCTGCTTCTTTTGCTTTCTCTTGCAGTCCCAAGGACACAGAGTGTGAAGTGAGTTGTGAAACTCTTGATTAACAGTGTTAATGATGAACGTTCACAGAAAGGACAGATGAAAACAAATCCCAGCAAACAGGAACTTTCCTCTGGAGCAGTTTCTGATGGGAACCTGGGGCAGAAGGGCAGACAGGGGTTGTCACCCCCTGCCCCTGACACTCTTTTGGCTCAAGCAGCAGGGAGGGACATTTGTTTGGGCTTCCCTCTGGCCCAGAACAGGCAGGAGGTGCTGTCACACACACATCGGGAGCAGACAGAGAAAGGCTTTCCTCTGGTGGTGAGGCTGCAGGCAGCCCTTCTCCCTCCCAGAATTCCAGAATTATTAAAGCTGGAAAAGACTCCAAGATTATTGAGTCCAACCTTTACCTCACAGGAGAGAGGGACTCAGACTCTTTGTGATCTCAGGGCAATGGCAGGTGAGGGCTCCCAGGGTCATCACCACCTGGTGGAGTGTTAGAGCTCCCATGATCCATTTTGGGATCCCAATGGAAAGCAGGGGCAGACAGGTCCATTTGGGAAGGGCAGGGACCAGGGCTCCTCTATGGGCCAGCTGTTGGGTTTTATTAAACCAAAGCAAGTGTCGAGGAAAAGTCCAGACTAAAGAAGTTTTGCCTTGTCAGGGGGGTCTGTTGTGTCATTTAAACTGCACCAGGCTCGTGAGAAGGATGTTGGAACTGGGGCAGGTCAGGCTCTGCTCCCAGGGAACAGGCGCAGGAGGAGAGGGAACGGCCTCAGGCTGGGCCAGGGCAGGGGCAGGGGGGACATGAGGAGGAAATTCTCGCTGGAAAGGATGGTGAGGCCTTGGCAGGGGCTGCCCAGGGAGGTTTGGAGTGCCCAGCCCTGGAGGTGCCCAAGGCAGGACTGGCCGTGGCACTGAGTGCTCTGGGCTGGGGGACAAGGTGGGCATCAGGCACAGGGTGGGCTCAGTGGGCCGGCAGGGCTTTTCCAACCTCAGTGATCCTGGGATTCTGGGATCAAAGAAGAGAGTAAGAAGATGCTGGGGGAAGTGACAGCTGCATCAATAAATCATTATTAACCACTGGAGAAATGTCCTTCAGCCATGGATTCCAGTCTCTGGTATTTTGGAAATGGCGAGCCCCTGGAATGCTTTGGGCTGTTGGACACCAGTGCTATCAAAATTGGTGAAAAACCTTATTCACAAATTATTTTATTCCCCTGTTGGTTATGGGGCCTTGCACACCCTGGTCAGTGCTGAGGGACAATAACATCACCTGTCATTTTCCAGGGAAAATCCTGAACATCCACCCGTCCCTGCTGCCGTCTTTCAAGGGGGCCAACGCCCACAAGCTGGTGCTACAGGCTGGAGTTCGGGTCACGGGCTGCACCGTGCACTTCGTGGCTGTGAGTACCCTCCTTGTGCCTCCCTGCCAGTCCATATCCAGGAACCTTCAGTTTCCCTCTCAGGGCCTGCTTGAACCCCCCTAATCCTGAGCCCTCCTTCAGAACCTGCTGTGTTTAACACAGATTTATTTAACAAGGCAGTTGCTTTAGTTTGCTGTCTCTGCAGAAGGGCCTGCAAATCACTGAATGGTCTGTCCAGGAGTTTAAGCTTTGCCTAAGTGAGATTATTCCCCGAGCATCCCACTGCAGCCTTCCACCCTTTGGAGTGGGGGGGACTCGTTTGTGTGCATCAAACACAGCCCCAACTCCTTGGATTTTATCCTACAACCTGCCTTGGTTGTCACTTTCAAAAAAAGAAAAGAAAAAGTATAAATAGATAAACAAAAAGCCGACTGGAAACGGCACAAGAAGTGGGATTTGTTAAGGAATGATCCCATGTTTGTGGGAACAGAGGAAAACGTGACACTTCCTGTTGGTCAGAACTTGAGCAAACCAACCCCAGAGATGTCTCAGAGATATGTTTTTGTCACGGCAGGAGCGTTTGTTCCACTCTGTTCAGCTCCCAGGGTTCAGAGGAACTGGTCCCCCCTGCTCTGGCTCCCCTTTCCCTGCTGCTGGAATTCGAACTCAGGCTTTTTCCTTTCTCTTGGAAGAAGAGACAGAAATTATTTTCCCAGCTAGATGGAAAACTGTATCCCTTTCCCTGTGCCATGACTTAGGGTCTCTCTGTGGGGCAGGGCCCCGAGGGACAAGCCCTGGGCCGCAGGGATCTGCTGGATCCCTGTCCTGGCTCCGTGCCAGGGCCTGGCTCCTCCCTGCTCTGTCCTGAAGTGTCACTGTCCTACCTGGTCCAGCCCCCCCATGTCCAAGATGTTTTCTGGGGCAGAATTGCTGCTCCCTGATGTTCTGCCTCCATCCTCTCTTCCCTTGAGCCCTTCCCAGGCCAGAATCACCCAGAGCACCTTCCCGGTGCTCCTCCCGTCAGCCCAGTCCGGGGAGCAGGGCAGTGCCACGGAGCCCTGAGGCAGCGGGACATGTCCCTGTCCCCAGGGTCCCCCTTTCCTCTCTGTGCCCTCCACAGCGCCGTGGCTGTTGTGTCCACAGGAGGAGGTGGATGCCGGAGCCATCATCTTCCAGGAGGCGGTGCCGGTGAAGGTGGGGGACACGGAGCAGTCGCTGGCGGAGCGGGTGAAGGAGGCCGAGCACAGAGCCTTCCCTGCTGCCCTGCAGCTCGTGGCCAGCGGGGCCGTCAGCGTCGGCGACGCCGGCAAGATCTACTGGAAGTAGGAGCGGCAGCACGGCCACGGATGTCCTGGGATGGGACTGACCCACAGCACAGACTGTTCTCCTCACTCACCGCCTCATGGTCTCACAGGGTTCAAGAGTCCAATAAAATCCAGAGAAAGCCACAAATGGGAATGTTGAGGCTGTTCCCAGCAGGTGCAGCAATGGCTCCGGTGCTTCCTAATTTTAATCATTTCCCTGGCCAACATCTGGGGCCTCAGTTGCTTTCCTGAGAAACAAAACCCACCAAGCTGGTTCCAGAGAGGGCTGAGCATCGCTGGGCTTCACCTGGGGACACCAGTGTTCACTTAGGGACACCGGTGGTAACCCACAGGCTCTGACAGGGACTCTCCCAGGTTCTGCTGGGAAGTGTTTGGGAGGGAAAGTGCAATGGAAGAGAAAGAGATAAAGGCAAAAACCTTCACTCATAGCAACAAAAACTGGCCTCCCAAAACACTAATGAGTGGATTTTCTTCCATCTAAGTTTCTGGTTTGATGTTGGTAGATCCTGTCCAGCCCAGGTCCTTGGTAGATCCTGGAATTTCAAGCACTGAACCCACTCTTAGATGCCAATGGGATTCAGTGTCTGCTGCCCCTTTTTCCTCCACATTCCCACATGAAGCCCCAGGAATTCCTCTTAGAATTCGTCCAGTGCCAAGAGTTGGGGTTTTATTTTTCTGAGTGAGCAGAAAGACCCGACACAAACCTTGTCCTTGGCTTGGGAGACATTCCTCAGAAATTCTGAAGTGCCTTTGTCCTTGGAACAGTGTTTTCACTTGGAATAACACTGATGGACACCCAGTAACTGTCAGCACTGGAAAACAGTCAGGGTTTTGTGCAGCTCAACACTTGTGGTTTTCTTTTAATATTTTAGTGCAGTCATGGAAAGCTTTTAATGTACTTCAGTAATCAGGTTTCCCACACACAAAGCAGAGGGACCTGAGGAGATGCTTTAGAGCTCCCCTTTAATACAGCGAAAGCTGATTTTAGTCTGGGCTCTGATGTCCTGCTGCTACGTCCATATTGGCATAATCTCCTTTGGGATTTGAAATAATGTCTAATAAAGTAAAACAAACAAATCAATCTAAAATTATTTCATAGGAATTCCTTTATCAGGAAGCTGAAGGAGTTTGGGAAGGGGGATGCTCTTGGAAGGCAGGGACTGTGAAGTGGTCAGGGAGGTCACAGAGCTTCAGGGGTGAAATCACTGCCTGGGCAGTGAACAAATCTCACATTGAAAAAATGTCACATTACTGATGACAGCAGTTTGATCACTGCCAGAAAGGCCAACAGTAGGAGACAGGGAGGCTCCCAATCCAACACCCCACTCCATCACCCCCCAACCCAACACCCCACTCCATCATCCCCCAATCCAACACCTTACTGCATCACCCCCCAATCCAACACCCCACTCCATCACCCCCCAATCCAACACCCCACTCCATCACCCCCCA
>VWZG01005140.1:35895-50181 GCA_013396735.1 Grallaria varia
CCCCACTCCATCACCCCCCAGCCCAACACCCCACTCCATCACCCCCCAGCCCAACACCCCACTGCATCACAAACAGATTGATCCATACTCTGGTATTTTGCCACCTAAGGCTGAGGGCAAATGGGATTTCGTGGAATCACAGACAGTGTGGGTGGGAAGGGACCTTAAAGCCCATCCAGTGCCACCCCCTGCCATGGGCAGGGACACCTTCCACCAGCCCAGGTTGCTCCAAGCCCCATCCAACCTGGCCTTGGACACTCCCAGGGATCCAGGGGCAGCCACAGCTTCTCTGGGCACCCTGTGCCAGGGCCTGCCCACCCTCCCAGCCAGCAATTCCTTCCCAATATCCCATCCATCCCTGCCCTCTGGCAATGGGAAGCCATTCCCTGTGTCCTGTTCCTCCATCCCTTGTCCCAAGGCCCTCTGACCTCTATTGTTTCTACAAATGCACAAGAAGACATGTCACAGAGAGCTGAATCTTGGCTTTGTTCAATCCCTACTCTGGAAAAAGAACAACTGGAGAAGTAAACCCTCATCACACCCGGCCCCAGAGGGGTGCCAGGAACACAGAGAAATCTGAGCTGTTCCAGCCACGGGATCAGCTGGAGACCTGGCAGAGCACAACCAGCACCCTCTGCTCTTTTAACATTTTATTTATTCGTTTGGAACATTCATGCAATTCCAATAAAGTACAACAGGAAGCTTCTCCACAGTTACAACAGACCAAACACAAACTAAGCAATGTCTTGAGCACAAAAATTATCTATACCAAACATTGGATAACTTTGCCTGGGTGCAGTTTTTCCTCTTTCCCAGATCCTGAAAAACACAGGTTTCCTGCTCCAGTCCTTGGAGTACAAGAGACAAATCCAGGTTTCTGTACTGAAAGGGCAGGGAGGGAATTTACAGGAGGGAACTGAATTTCTCCCCTCCATGAGTACAGAAATCCCTTTTGCCACAGGAAAGCCACTACACATAATAAAAAAAAGGAAACATTCAGCTTTTTTAACTGGAGCTGCTGATGCTCCTAGAGAGTCCAACACAGCCAAGAGCAAGAGATACAGGAGGGCCCTTACAGGACATAAAACACCAAAACAGGAATATATGCATTGCAATCCCACTGCATCTTGGAATTCCTTCCCAATATCCCATCTATCCCTGCCCTCTGGCAGTGGGAAGCCATTCCCTTTATCGTATCACTCCAGGCCCTTGCCCCAAGTCCCTCTCCAGCTCTCCTGGAGCCCCTTTAGGCACTGGAAGGGGCTCTCAGGTCTCCCTGGATCCTTCCCTTCTCCAGGTGAACCCCCCCAGCTCTGCCAGCCTGTCCCAGAGCAGAGGGGCTCCAGCTCTTGGAGCATCTCCATGGCCGCCTCTGGACTTGCTCCAGCAGCTCCCCATCTTTCCCCCCCTGCTCTCACAGCAGCACAGGCCCTGACTGTGGTTGCTGTGAAGCTTCCAGTGCTCTTCCGGGTGATGCAGCCACAAAAATGGATCCCTTGGAGGAATGAATTTCCCCTGGAAGCACCAGAGCAGTTTTACAGTCTCTGCAACACATTATCTCCATCACAGATGAAAGAACAGAACAAAGAAATTCCAGACCTGAAAACCCAGCTTGGCTTCCATCATCAGTTTTCCAAGAGGAGTGTAAGGAAAGCTGTCAGCAGAGGGAAAAGGCTAGGAATGGAAACCTGGGACATGAGATGTCAGAGAGAAGCACGTGGAGGAGGAGGGAGGAGGGAAGATGAGCAGGACCAAGCCCCTCGTTGCTCTGCCTATACCCCATCAGGTTCCTGAGGCTCCAGAGCCACGAGAGAGGACCCGCAGTGTCCCTTCTCCCCAGGCAGCCCCACACCTTGGCTCTCCTGCTTCCAGGAGGTTCTTCCGTCGGCTCCCAGGCTCACGGCCCCGCTGGCCACGAGCTGCAGGGCCACGGGGAAGGCCCTGCACTCGGCCTCCTGCACCCGCGCCGACAGCGTCTCCTCCGTGTCCCCCGCCCGCACCGCGATGGGCTCCTGGTGGATCACGGCCCTGGCGCCAGGCTCCTCCTGGAATGGCACACAGGGAGGCCTCACAGGGGCTGGGGAAGGGGCTCAGGAAGGATCTGGATGATGCCAATGGGGCAGAGGAAATGCCCTGAGAGATCTTGGTGGGTGGTTGTGGGGGTGGGAGGCTCAGAGGGCACCTGCATAAGGGACAGCTCCATGCCCTCAGGGGGATGTCAGGAAGAGACGTGGGATGGCAGATTCTGGGGCAGTGCTGAGAGTGGGACAAACTGAAAAAACCCACCCCAAGACACAAAGGAAGAGAGGACTTCAAGAAACCCCAAATGCAATGTAACCCCATATCTTTCTGGTTTTCACTGGCAGCAATCCCAAGATTTCCACACAGTCCTCTTACCTCTGCCTGTTTCTGCCTTCAGAAATAAAAGAAAACAGCCAATTTCTTTTCCTGACTTCCCAGTTCTGAGGACACTCACCAGGACAAAATGCACGGTGCAGCCTGTGACTTTGAATCCACTTTGGGGGGGCTCCTGAGGGGCGTTTCCATCCTTGATGAGTGGGAAGAGTGATGGAGAAGCATTCAGAATTTTCCCTGGCCATCAGCGACGAGAAGAAAAAAAAGGAGAAAAAATTATAGTTTGAACTCAATTTCCTTTGTAAATAGAAGTGAGATGCAATCAACGGTTCAAACGAGCACTGAGCATCCCTGGAATTCTGCTCTGCCAGTGGCATGTTCCAGGGAAGGCCAAGGACCTCTGAACCCACAGATGGACAGACAGGTGGAAAACATCTTCCCTCCCAAGTGACCAGACCTGGTGCTGCAGGTGAGGGGACCCTGCATCATTTTGCAGAGCCACTTCACAGATGGAAGGGACTTTCACAGGAAACACCATTCCCAAAGGAGCCTGTCCAAGCTGCCTGTGGAGTGGGTAACTTCTGAGCAACACCTCAGGAGCAGCAGTCATTACTCAGCCCTTACTCATTCAGGGGCTGTCAGGGCTGTGTTTTCACACACACAGAGCTGTGTTAGGGTGTTCAGCCCCCAGAAGAGGGAGAGGAATGGAGGATCAGTGTCTCTCCCATTTCTCCTGAGTGGGAACTGCAGGCAGTGAGTTCAGCAGGACCCTCCAGCACAGCTCCTGGGCAAAGGACAGCATCAAAGCCCTTCCTAGGGAAGGCAGCAGAGCCACTCCGTGCCCTGACTTTGCCCCTCTGTCACTCCTGATGAAGCACAAGGGGGTTCTGTGCCAGTCCACAGCCAGAATCCCAACTCAGTCCCACTGCCAGAAGGAATGGAAGCACAGGTCAGCCCCACTGCTGGAATGTCATCAATGCCAGCAAGGCTGAGGGATTAACCCAAGGACAAAGAACTGTGACGGGAATCCTGGTCAGACCAACCATGGTTTAGTTTCTCTTCTGCATTTTACCTTTCCATTTTCGGAGGAAAGGGCTGGACAGGATCCTCACAAATCCTGACAGACAGATCAGCTCCACAGCAAACTCCTCCAGGACTCGGTCGATGGTGCTGTCGAACTCTGAGCGACTCCCGTATAACTTGTGATCGATCACCTGGAACAGCAGAACACATCCAAAACCCTGTCAGGGAAATAACAACGTGGCATTGGGAGCAGCAACTTGGGCAACCAAGAGAAACAACTTGGATTCATTGCAGGACACTGCAGGATTCAAAGGGAGGGTGCAGTGAGGTGGGGGCTGAACTCTTCCATGTCCCAGGGGAAAGGATGAAAGGAAACGGCCTCAAGTTGCACCAGGGCAGGTTCAGATCAGAGATTAGAAATAATTTTTTCCTGCCAGAGTGGTCAGGTCTTGGAATAAGTGCCCCAGGGAGGTGGTGGAGTCACTGTCTCTGGAAGTGTTCAAGATGTGGGGGGACATGGATTAGGGTGATTGTGGTGGTGCTGGTGACAGTGGGACTGGAAGGTCCTATAGGTCTCTTACCAGCTTTGATGATTCTGGGGTTATTCAGCACAACATGAGACACAGGTTTCCATTCTGGAGAAAAGACAGCTCCAGGGAGATCTTAGAGTCCCTCCCAGTGCCTAAAGGAGCTCCAGGAAAGCTGGAGAGAGACCTGGGACAAGGGATGGAGTGACGGGACAAGGGCGAATGGCTTCCCACTGCCAGAGAGCAGGGTTAGGTGGGATGTGGGAAAGGAATTCCAAGATGCTGGGAGGGTGGGCAGGCCCTGGCACAGGGTGCCCAGAGAAGCTGTGGCTGCCCCTGGATCCCTGGGAATGTCCAAGGCCTGGTTGGACGGGGCTTGGAGCAACCTGGGCTGGTGGAAGGTGTCCCTGCCCATGGCAGGGGGTGGCACTGGATGAGTTTTAAGGTCCCTCCCACCTCAAACCATTCTGGGATTTTATGATTCTGAGAAGGGATAAGACCAGGAGACAACAAAGCTTGAAGATCATGGGCTGCAGTCTCAGGCCCAAACGATCAGCTCCAATCCCTTCCTATCTCTGGGCTGCAGCACTTCCTGATGAGCTGGGAAGGACTCCCAGACCCCAGGGAGGACTCCCAGTTCTGCCTCTCCTTTCAGCTCTGCCAGTTTTGTGCTCCATCCACTGACCCATGGTGAAGGTTCTACCCAGAAGTGACCCCTGACTGCTCACCAAGCATTGCCGGGGCTAAAAAGTAAAGGACTTTACCCTGGTGGGAATCCCAGCCCGGGCTGCATTCCGGAGTTCTTCCACACCAGACTTGTTGGAGATGACCAGGACGACCTGGGCACAGCTGCCTGGCTCCTTCGTGTAACTGATGAGCGCAGAGAGGGTCGTGCCTCAGACAGACAGAGAGCAAACAGTGAGGACAGGGATGAGCCCCCAGTCACTGGGATGGACTCCCAGCCCTGCTCATCCAGCAAAAATCTGGTTTTTCCCAACTGTCCAAATAGCACGAAGGAACTGGAATACAGATAAAGCTCATTTGAGCAGGACAACACAACTTCCTGACTCGAGTCAAAGTGCTGGGTTTAGAAGATCTGTAGACTCTACTGAAGGAAAGGAAGGTTGGATGCACCTGCATCAGGGCTGAATCCAAGCTCTCCTCTATCAGGACATTCCTGTGTGTCATGACAGAGGAAAACTCACCTGTTCCAGAGACGAGAACAGCGACTTTGACCCTTTTCTTCCTGGGCTGGTGCTGAGTCTCCACAGCAGCGTCGCTCAGCAGACCCTGGGGGCTGCTCAGCTGCAGGGCTGCCACAAGATTCTCCACTTCGATATGGGAACCTGCTCCAAACACGCCAGGGAAAGGTTAGATTTGACTGTGCCATCTAAATTGACTTCACTGAACTTACAAACTTGAATATAGTTTATTAATACTAAGTTTCAGTGATAAGAAGATCTATCAGCAATGAGTTTCTGCTGGCACTGAGGGAACTGCAAAGGCGTTCCCTGCTATGTTGGTGGAGCTGAGGAGACATTTTGGCTGTCCAAACTGCTTGGTTTCCAGAGGGATTTTGGCTCACATCATGCTGGATGTCAGTCACTGGATACACCAGAATTCTGCCTCCAGACCTACCATCACACAGACTGTACACAGCTCAGCAGACACACAGACCCTCAGGCTTTACACAGATCTGTGTGAGCTGGGAAGGGGCTGGGCATGAGGGGAGTTGATGACCATGATTGTGACAAAACACCAACTAATATTTGAGTGATTTACTGGGGCCTCCGGGAGGTACCCGGGTGAGAGGTTATCCAGGTACTGTGACTCTGAAACAACAGTCACTTCTCACTATTTAACAATGAAATGTGGATGTGGAAGTGTCAAGGAGCCTCCAGCCTGGTGAAACAATGGGAAGAAGAGGCGAAAAACACAACTTTTGCAACAGGGAGTCTCAGGGCCTATGGAGCTGAGGACACCAGGGGACTCTCAGCACTTCCCAGGATCACATTCTAAAACAACTCACCCTGTACCACTTTAAAATCAAGTAACACATCCCTAAGTGCAAACCCCTCTGAAAAGAGATCAAACCATGCTCTGGGGCATCTTTGTGGCTTCACTTCCCACGAGGGCCCTGCTAACCTGTGTGACAAGGGGCGACCACCCTCCCGATGAGCCAAGCTTCCTCACGCCTCCGGATGTCCCTGAGAACGTGCTGGGCCAGGTCCTGCTGCACAACCAAGACCGCCCCGATCCCGCAGGGAAAGGTCTGGGCCATCTCCTCTGCAGAGAGGTTCCCCTCCTTGTACAGCCAGCAGAAGATCTCAGGGATCTTCCAGCTGAGAGCATCTGAAAAGGATTGAAATTCGTGTGTGGTCAGCACAGACATTTGCTATTTGTTATTATTTATTATCTGCCATGACAGTGGGCTCTTACACGAGCTGAGAGAAACCAATTCTTGCTCTTAAAGAATCCCAGAATCCCTGAGGCTGGAAAAGCCCTGCCAGCCCCCGGAGCCCACCCTGGGCCCGATGCCCACCTTGTCCCCCAGCCCAGAGCACTGAGTGCCACGGCCAGTCCTGCCTTGGACACCTCCAGGGCTGGGCACTCCAAACCTCCCTGGGCAGCCCCTGCCAAGGCCTCACCACCCTTTCCAGGCAGAGATTCCTCCTGAAGGTCAGTCTGAATGGTTTGCATTTGTTAAAAAAGGACCTTAAAGCTCATCTTGTTCCACCCCCTGCCACGAGCAGGGACACCTTCCACTAGACCAGATTGCTCCAAGTCCCATCCAGCCTGGCCTTGAAAATTCTGATGTCATTCTAAAGAAATCCAGCCAGACATACAGACACCTTCCCTCCCCACTCCCCATCCCCACAGTATTTTTGGACTCACGTGAACATGGTTTTCTTCACTATTTTGAACTTTTGAATGCTTTGCCCAGTTTTGGCTCCAACAGAAATTCTGCCTTACAGATATCAGATGCTGTTGTAGGGAAGCTGCTGCCTACCAGAAACCTGCACTAAATGTGTGTGTGCACAGGTACCAGGGAGCAAACTGTGTGAATCAATTGCCTCAGCAAGGCTCAGTGCTTGGTCAAAATGTTCAGTATGGAGAGGTGTCTTGTGGAACACACAATCTTCCCCTACACCTTTTGTCCTAGAGATGTGCTGCCTTCACACTCGTCTGAAATTTCCCTTCTCCAACAAGTGGTGCTCATGAGCTGGAGCTTAAAAACAGGAATGTTTTTGCATGGGACCTTCAGAAAAGCATCAGCTTGGGGTCATTCAGTCTCCAGTTCAGCAGAGACATTTCTGAGTGTTTCTGCAACAGAATCTGGAGTTCGGCCTGTGCTATTTATGAGTTTTGTCAGCCTCTGATATTCACCCAGGACAGCGCTGACGTGCTCTGGCAGGATCCTGGAGATGCCTCCCACCAGTCCCTCAGCAATGGGGGCAAAGGCCTTGACGTGCCCAGAGCGCAGCACAGGCAGCAGAGCTGGGCTGTACATCCTGGCTGGGCTCAGCAGGGTCTCTCCTGCAAACAACAGTGTCAGTTCAGCCCAAAGACCCTGAGGTGTTCAGAATCATCAAGTCATAGCAAGGGGTTGCGTTGGAAGGTCCCAAAGCCCACCCAGTGCCACCCCATGCCATGGGCAGGGACACCTTCCACCAGACCAGGTTGCTCCAAGCCCTGTCCAACCTGGCCTTGGATGCTCCCAGGGATCCAGAGGCAGCCACAGCTTCTCTGCCCAACCTGTGCCAGGGCCTGCCCACCCTCACAGCCAGGAATTTCTTCCCAATATCCCATCTCTCCCTGCCCTCTGGCACTGGGAAGCCAACCCCCTTGTCATATCACTCTCTGCCCATGGAAAAAGTCCCTCTCCCACCTCCTTTAACCCCTTACAGGCACTGGAAGTGGCTCTCAGGTCTCCCCGGAGCCTTCTCTTCTCCAAGCTGAATTCAATCAATTTATTTAAAAGGTGTTTTGTGGGAATGCTTCTCTGAACAGGTTTATCTGCCACAAGGAGTGGGAGAAAAGTTGGGAAGTAGGAAAAAGCCCACTTTTCCAAAACTGGACAGAAGCCCCTGTGCTGACCTCAAGGACTGCTAAACTCACCCTGACGTGAACAACCCTTGGCAGGCCCTGGTCATGGATATGCCTTGAGAAGACAATCGTACCCAGCGTGGTGTCCCTACAGCTGCCAGGGGCTGGCGAGGAGTAGTGCAGGGAGGACGTGAGGAGGATCTTCTGCACGATGGTGAAGCCACGGCCGTGGATCCCAGGGGAGGCCAGTCCAATGAGCACATCCTCCTCCTCAGCTCTCTGCAGCCCCAGGAGCACCTGCCCCCTCTCCACTGCACCCACCATGAACCCGGCCAGGTCGAACTCCCCTGCGGAAAACGAGCCTGTGCCCTCGGACACCTCCTGGCCTGAGGGGGAGAGAGGCATCAGCACTGCCTGGAAGGATGTTTGGGTGTTGATTTTATAGTCATACAACCATGGAAGGGTTTGGGTTGGAAGGGAAATTAATGCCCACCCAGTGCCACCTCCTGCTATGGGCAGGGACACCTTCCACCAGCCCAGGTTGCTCCAAGCACTGTCCAGCTTGGCTTTGGACACTTCCAGGGATCCAGGGGCAGCCACAGCTTCTCTGGGAATTCCATTTCAGTCCCTCCCCACCCTCACAGGAAGAATTTCTTCCCAATACCTCATCTAACTCTGCCCTCCTTCAACTTAAGGCCATTATTTTAAGACCATTTAAAATTTATGGCATCTCCTAAAGCACCAGGATATCCAGGACAGCCACAGGACATGCAGCCTAAGAAGCACTTTCAGATGGATTTTAAAAACCTTTCTTACTTCACCTCAAGACTTCAACAAAGCTTCATGAAAGAAGAAACATTTAAATTACTATTATTTCATGTACTTATTTGCATGTCCTGTTACGACCAAGTACCAGAGAGGGAATGAAAACATTAACACTTGAAGAACGCGATGCCTCCTGTTCTGTTGTTTTTCACAAGGATAAAGGAGCAAGAACTGGGACCCAAATGTACAAACAATAAATAGCAACCCTCTGTGCTGATCCTTTTTACAGATAAGGAGGAGTTTAAGCCCAAAAGCTCATCTATTTTTGCACCAAAGAGAAACCAACAATTCTAGTGCCACATGCTGCCTCTGCCTCCAGTGCCCATTTCCCTGGGGATAATTTCTACCTCAGAATCTTCAAATCCCACAGGAGAGGAGTGTTCCTACCCAGGAAAGCACACCCTGCACTCCTGCAAGCGTCAGCTACTCCTTCTTGGATCGTTTCAGTCACTTCAGCTTCAAGTTTGCCACAGGAGAAATGACTGAGGAAGAAGAGGGGCTCTGCTCCTTGGGCCAGGAGGGCATTGACACACAGGGCCACCAGGTCCTGCCCGATGGTGTCGTGTCTTTTACACACTTGTGCAATCTGCAAAACACGGTGGGAATGAGAAACGTGCAGAACTCACACACTGACCAGGGAAATGAACAGAAACCTTCCTGTCTCTGACAGGAGTCACTACAGAATGTAAGTGCAGGAGAGAACCTGGGGCATCATCCAGCTTAAATCAAGAGAAAACTGCTCATTTTCTTGCAGAGAAAAAGAAAAACCTATTTTCCTTTTTAAAACATTCATTCTGGTTCTGGCTTCAGCTACCCAGAAATTATCATTTTGGTTTGGTTTTCTTT
The DNA here is from genome assembly GCA_013396735.1 of Grallaria varia. Taxonomy (NCBI): domain Eukaryota; kingdom Metazoa; phylum Chordata; class Aves; order Passeriformes; family Formicariidae; genus Grallaria; species Grallaria varia. Next base: position 45,519 of record VWZG01005140.1, read on the forward strand.
TGTTGTTTGCTTTTAGGAATATTATCACAGAATACCTCGGGTTGGAAGAGACCTTAAAGCCCACCCAGTGCCACCTCCTGCCATGGGCAGGGACACCTTCCACTGCCCCAGGTGGCTCCAAGCCCCGTCCAACCTGGCCTTGGACACTTCCAGGGATGCAGGGGCAGCCACAGCTTCTCTGGGAATTCCATCCCAGCCCCTCCCCACCCTCACAGGGAAGAATTCCTTCCCAATACCCCACCTAACCCTGCTCTCTGGCAGTGGGAAGCCATTCGCCCTTGTCCTGTCACTCCATCCCTTGTCCCAAGTGCCTCTCCAGCTCTCTTGAAGCCCCTCTGGGCACTGGAAGGTCTTTCACAAAGTACAAACATTTCCCTCAGGAAAACTGGTTTTACCTGTGCAGAAAAGCCCAGAATAGGAAGGTCGACGAGGGGAAAACACAGATAAATAAATATCAGGGGTTCAAAAAGGTGACAGAGCAGCACATGGACGAAGTCTGTGGTTGAAATATAAGCCTGGTTGATTTCCCTGGCTGCTGCATTTAGGAGTGCTATGGAAACCCCTCATCCTTTGGTGCATTACAGCACCTCCCTCCACTGCTCCAGGAACAATTCCTAAAGGCATCAGCCAACTTTTCTCTGGCCAAGGAAGAATCTTGGGAACCGCCTGTGGAAACACAGTTGGGAATATCTCTGAGCCAAGCAATTGGAACAAAGACTCACAAGAGCCAGCACCAATTACTTTTTCATGCTCAGATGTATCCAAGGATGTAGGACTGCAAAAGACCTTCTGGACGATTCCACTGAGTCTCCTGCTGTTTATCATCCTGCTATTAAAAGTACAAACACCAGCTTCAAACAAGTGATGTTGCTGTGCGTGACCAGTGAAAGGAGCTTCAGATCTCAACTCTTCTGATCACTGAAAACCTTCTGGTTCAATATATAAAGATATCCCTGGCTCATCTTATCCTGATTCAATATACAAAGATATCCCTGCCTCAACTAATCCTACGTGTTCTTGGGTAATTAAAATTCTGTATCTCTTGGCTTCTATTCCTCTTTAATGTTTATTTCCTCTGTCCTTCCTTTCCCCTGTGCCCAGACAGAGGTAACTGTGCTCCCTCTCACACAAAGTTTATTGAGCTGAGTCTGACAGTTCTCATTTAGACACTTCCTGAATGGATCTTTCTCATAGCCAATGGACAGAAATTCTGGTTCTTAGTGCATCAATGCTCAGGTAAACGTTTGGCTTCCTGTCATTTCATTACAAAATACCCATATTGTCACTAACAGGCGCCCAGGCCTTGCTCAGATGGTCCCCTCCAAAGTTCAGATGTCCACTGCAGTGGGTCAGGAGTATTTATGATGCTCAGGAGGGTGCAGATGGTGCAACTGTCTGTGGCACTTAAAAGCCTTGGGAGGTACCAGCAGCTTTGCTACCGCTGGGTCACAAGTTACCTGCAGTTTAGGGCCAAGGCCTTGGGTTTGAGACACCAGGATGGGATCGTCATAACCAGATGCCTTCAGGTCAAAGAAACCAGCAAAGCCTTCCAGTCCTGAGCGACTGCCTGCTGAGCACAAATACATCATTTCTAGGGGAAACAACCAAAACTCTCAGCAAGACAAGACCTGCAGATTTTCACAGAATCCCAGAGTCACTGAGGCTGGAAAAGCCCTGTCAGCCCCCGGAGCCCACCCTGTGCCTGATGCCCACCTTGTCGCCCAGCCCAGAGCACTCAGTGCCACAGCCAGTCCTGCCTTGGGCACCTCCAGGGCTGGACACTCCAACCCTCTCTAGGCAGCCCCTGCCAAGGCCTCACCACCCTTTCCAGGCACAAATTCCTGCCCATGTCCCACCTGCCCCTGCCCTGGCCCAGCCTGAGGCCGTTCCCTCTCCTCCTGTCCCTGTTCCCTAGGAACAGAGCCCAACTTCCCCCGGCTCCCCCTTCCTGGCAGGGAGTTGCAGAGCGCAAGGTCCCTCCGAGCTTCCTTTTCTCCAGGCTTTTAAAATTTTTTACTATTAATTTATTTATTTATTCTGTTATTTTTATTCTATTCTTTTCTGTTCTGCAAAGCATAGTCACCTCCATGGGGAGCCAAGTAGTTTTTAATTAATCATAAAAGGAGTGACAAGAAAGGAATGAGAGTTTTCTTTCTCTGTGGTGACCCCAGCCCAGCTTTCCAAGCTCAGTTTCAATGCCATGAATGCACTGCTCACCTCCTGGGGAGAAAAAACCCACTGAGGAAATCCAAATATTCTTCCCAGTCTTACCTGGTCTGATACCACTTACAAGGGATGTTTGTGGTAGAGGAAACAGAATATCCCTGGTTATGGCTTCCACATGTCTCTCTTTGTACATCAGGGTCCTGTGGAGAGGAAAGGACGTGCTGGCAGCAGCACGGACATTTTCTACCAGGACCGTCCCACACAGGAACAAGAGATAAGAATATCTGCACTGGCATATCCGTGCCAGGGCCGTCGCTTACATACAGAGGCTGTTTGAGCAGCCGCACGCCCTGATGGCCAATGTCCCTCCTGTACGTGGCTCCCTGGAAGTGTATGGTGGCTACACCCCTGTTGGCTTCTCCCAGGGCTTCCAGCAGGTCCTCCCTGACAGCAATGACGGAGAGGACTCTGCCACCACTCGTCACAACCATGCCATCCTTCAGCATCGTGCCACCATGGAACACCTGCAGCCCCAATTCTTCGGCCTGCAGCAGCCCTGCAAAAGCAGAAGGAATCCTCTGAGTATTTCAAGTCACACTCTGTTGACAGAATCCCAGAATCACCAAGGCTGGCAGAGACTTTCAGGATCATCCAGTCCCACCATCAGCACCACCACAATCACCCCTAATCCATGTCCCCAAGGGCCACATCCAGACAACTCTGGGACAATTCCTGAGATAGGAACTCCACCACCTCCCTGGGACACTTATTCCAAGGCCTGACCACTCTTGCGTGGAAAAACTGTTTATGATCTCTGATCTGAACCTGCCCTAGTGCAACTTGAGGCCATTTCCTTTTGTCTTTTCCCTTGGGACAAGGCAGAAGAGCCCAGATCTCCCCCAGCTCCCCCCTCCTGGCAGGGAGTTGCAGAGAGTGAGAAGGTCCCCCCTGAGCCTCCTTTTCTCCAGGCTGAGCCCCCTCCAGCTCCCTCAGCTGCTCCTCACATGACATGTTTTCCAGACCCTTCCCCAGCTCCACTGCCCTTCTTTGGACAAAACAGTGAAGACTGAAGTCCTTTTTTTCAGAGGAGAACAACAATAAAGCTTCCCAGCTTTCCCTTTTGAGAAGTAGCACTACCAGTGAAGAGCATCCACTGGCCCAGGAATCCCTTCTGACACATCCAGTAAGAGTCCCAGAATGTTTTGGGCTGAGAGGTACCTTAGAGGTAATTCCATTCCCACCCCCTGCCATGGGCAGGGACACCTTCCACCAGCCCAGGTTGCTCCAAGCCCTGTCCAACCGGGCCTTGGACACTTCCAGGGATGGAGCAGCTACAGCTTCTCTGGGCACCCTGTCCCAGGGCCTGCCCACCCTCCCAGCCAGGAATTCCTTCCCAATATCCCATCTAACCCTGCCCTCCTTCAGCTTGAGGCCATTCCCCCTTGTCCTGTCACTCCAGGCCCTTGGAAATAGTCTTTCTCCACCTTTCTTGTAGCTCCTGCAGGTCCTGGAAGGCCACAATGAGGTCTCCCCAAAGCTTCCCTTCTCCAGGCTGAATAAACCCAGCTCTCCCAGTCCTTCCTCCCAGCAGAGCTGCTCCATCTTTTGTCCATCCTGGTGTCTCCTCTGGACTTGTTCCAGAAGCTCCATGTCCTTCCTGTGCTGGGCACTCCAAAAGTAAGGAAGCAGATCCCAGACGAGCAGAAAGAAGGGCCCAGGAGCCACAACAGGACATATCACTGCCCTGTGCTGGGGAAAGCTGTGCTGTATTATTGGAACTGGGAGTCATTTGTGCGGGGCTTCCTTGAGGAAATCACGATCCACAGGCATTTACTGCCTGGATTCTTTCCTCTCCCTGGCATGAAACCATCAATGCCAACGTTACCCAGCTCTGCTGCCACGTCCACTGCGCACAATTCCCTACAACCCCTGGATCTGATGCTCTACAAACACTCTCAGGTCTGTTAGAGGAAAGTAAAACTGTTCAGGAGGTGTTTTGGTTTGGTTTAGTGTTTTTTTAGATTCCTATTTTGAGGAGAAAGGAAGAGAAGGAACTGCTGCCATCACCTGGAAGAAGCAAAACCAAACCGTTTTCTCCTCTCCACCAGCTTGACATCTCTGTGCAATAAAGAGGACATTACAGACCTGGGGAAGGTACAGTGTGTGACACTGCCACAGCACTGCCCCAGCTACACTGGAAATCCAACACCTTCCCATAGTTTTTTAAGGAATACTGCAGAATAAAAAGTTTGTCCAGCCTTAAAAATCACGAAATTACAGAATACCCCTGAGCTGGAAGGACCCACAAGGGCCATCCAGTCCAACCCCTGCCCTGGACAGGACACCCCAACAATCCCATCCTGTCCCTGAGAGCACTGCCTTAAAACGTGGGAATCAATGTGAAAAATAGGGGAAAAACCTAATAAACCCCACAAAACTCCAAACTGGGGTGCAATAATAAAAGATTGCATTGATTGGACCTTTTTTTTTTTTTTTT
>VWZG01005140.1:77953-89897 GCA_013396735.1 Grallaria varia
CACAAATGGTTCAATAACCAGCTGTTGCACACGCCGACACCCCCCCCAAATGGTTCAATAACCAGATGTTGCACACACACACAAATAATTCAATAACCAGCTCTTGCGCGCACACACACACACATACACACACACACAAATGTTTCAATAACCAACTGTTGCGCGCACACACAGACACAGACACACACAAACACAAATAATTCAATAGCCAACTGTAGCACACACATACACGTTTCAATAACCAGCTGTTGTACACACACACACACACACAAATAATTCAATAACCAGCTGTTGCACACGCCGACACCCCCCCCAAATGGTTCAATAACCAGATGTTGCACACACACACAAATAATTCAATAGCCAACTGTAGCACACACATACACGTTTCAATAACCAGCTGTTGTACACACACACACACACACACACACACACACACGAATAATTCAATAACCAGCTGTTGTGCGCACACACACACACACACACACACACACACACGAATAATTCAATAACCAGCTGTTGCGCGCACACACACACACACACAAATAATTCAATCACCAGCTGTTGCACACACACACACACAAATGGTTCAATAACCAGCTGTTGCATGCACACACACTCACAGACACACAGACACACACACACAGACACACAGAAATGGTTCAATGACCAGCTGTTGCACACACACACACAAAACAGGAAACCAATCCTATTCTGGAGGAAGCTGAAGGGTTGTTACAGAGAGAAAACAACCAAGAGCCTGGTCCCCGGAGCCACAGAGAAGGCGGCACCTGCATCTTGCTCCAGGTGTCTCATCCCAGGGCAGAAGAGGCCTCTGCAAAGGCTAATTCTGCAATCTCCACCCCTAAAATGTTCATTTTTCAGAGAGGCCGTTGCTGAGCCTGTCAGCAGGTGGCAAGGAGGGGGGATGCAGGAGGGCTGATAAGAGGCAGCAGACAGTTCCTGGCACCCGAGCGCTGTGTTTTTCCGCTGCACGTCGTGGACAGCCACGTTGTCTGAGCCAACCAAAGAGGGAAGCAGGGGGAGGAAAACCACACTGGTGACATCCACAACGGTCTGGGACACGGGCAGCGCTGCCCCCGGCTCGCACTCGCAGGTGGGGTCGGCGAAGAGGGGTTGGTTTGTGCGTTGGCCAGAGAGCAGGAGGTGAGTCGTGGCTGAGCCAGCACCGAGGGCTGTGGTGGAACCAGGCAGGGCAGAGTTCTCCCAGCCCACGGCTTCTGGAGCAGCTGCAGGCGGAGACGGGAACTGCTCTCGTGGCGTTGCGGTGGCGTTGGGCCAGGAGCAGAACAAAGGTGGCGAGAGAACTTCCATTTTTCACCAAACTGCATCAGATCGAGGCCAATTGTGTGCCCGAGGCTCAGCCCCTATGGCAGGCTCCTCAGTGTTCCTTGTCCACGGGGGCCAGTTGGATCCCTGGAGCAGAGGTTCAGGGTCTGCACTGGGTGCAGTGTGTGCACCAAACCCTTCGGAGTGAAAACTCCACGGAAAATATCACCCTTCTGATACCCATCCTTCAGGCACAAGTGGCATCTGCAAGCGCTGGTTCTGCAGCCGTTTGTGACAGGTGGCATAAAAAAGAATAAAGGAATATCATCTGTCTCTTCATTTTTACCACGAAGGACTTAAATTGGAATGGTTGCCCAGCTTCATTGTTGGATCCTTAGTAAGATATTTCTCCCATAAAAGGCTTCAACAAATAGTGATGGCAAAATGCGAGGGGTGTGGAAAAGGTGAGGAATTTCATCCAGTCTTTCTGTCCCTTCTCTCAGCACCAGCACTGGACAGTGGATGGAGCTGGGAGGGTGGGCAGGCCCTGGCACAGGGTGGGCAGAGAAGCTGTGGCTGCCCCTGGATCCCTGGGAGTGTCCAAGGCCAGGTTGGACGGGGCTTGGAGCAACCTGGGCTGGTGGAAGGTGTCCCTGCCCATGGTAGGGGGTGGCACTGGGTGGGCTTTGGGGTCCCTTCCAACCCAGCCATTCTGGGATTCTATGATTGATACGACGACCCAACTCAGCCTTTCCTGAGGGCTGAGACTGATCCCAACAGAATTAAAGGATAACTCACACCTTTCCTTACCCAAACGGCGCCAGATACAGCACAGAAGGGAAATTAATGTTGTGCTGGAAAAAAAAATACCCCGAAGGCTTTTCCTCTCAGAGTTTCACAGTAAATACCACCCAGCCCTCAGTATCATTAATATCTGATCATTATGACTCCTATTAAGCCGTAGCCCCACCTACTTTTGTCCGTGTTTTCTGGGCACGCCTCAGCATTTTCCCAGCTGGAGGTTGTGCTCCGAGCTGGAAATACCGTGTCATTATTTCATTACCACCTGGTTGCAGGAGAGGATCCATTAATCCCGTTTGGTGGCCATCTACTGTGAGGAGTAAGGGAGGGGGCCACTACATACTCCCCTGTCGTCAAAGGAAAACTAATTATGTTTGTCAAGAAGAGACAACATTTCTGCGTCCTTCAGCTGATCATCACAGCTTCGGTTTTGCCTTGCAAGAAATAAGGCTTGTTTGCTTCTTGCTGCCAGTGATGTCACCATCTTCTTTCGCTCCAAATGACTCAGGGGCAACGTAATCTAAAGAAACAGCTCAGACAGAACAAACCCATCACAGATAAATCCTCGGGAACCGAATCCACAGCTCTTCTGCCCCCCCAAAGTCCTCACTGGTTTCCCTCTTCTTTGTGTCTGCCCAGTCTGGGTGGATAAGGGGCAACAAAGTTGTGTTTTAAATATTGCCACGAGCAGTCTCACGTTTAGAACGGCTTCAAAAAATATATCTAATACACTTAATTTACTGAATAAAATTAATTAGTTTATTCCATATATTTGTTTAATATATTCGGAATAATTTAACATCTTTGGAATCACAGAATGGTTTGGGTTGGAAGGGACCTTACAGCTCATCCAGTTCCAAGCCCCTGCCCATTCACGGGATCAGGTTATTGAGGGCACTATTTACTGTTATTTATGTTTACTTTTAATTCTACTGAAACATTTCTCTATGTCTATATTTGTGGTGAACTGAAAAATGAACATAAATTTATGGGTTCTCTTTTTTTTTTCCGGTGTGTTTGTTTGAAGGAACACTCCTGAGCAGGGAAGAAAAAGAATCAGGATTTGTTTTTGTTAATGTAGACATTTCAAGACGTTCTTCCTTTTCTTTCTTTTTTTTTTTTTTTTTTTTCTTTAAATGACATCGCACAAGAGCACGCTNTTTTTTTTTTTCCTTAAATGAGGGGAAAATTAAAACAAAAATAGTAGAACTCCTTCCTTTATTCAGTCCCTTTTAATACCAGAGCCCTACAAGTCTGGTTTGGAAGATGAACACGTGTTACAGAAATATCTAAGCACACATTTTTTTGCCCTGGATCAGCGACAGTAACACCCTCTGGGATATTTTTTCCCGACACCACTGGCTGGTTTGGAGGCACTGGGGCCATTAATTTTGTTCCCCAAAAACGAGCAGGTCACTGCTGGTGCTGGGGGGACACGAGGGGCACGGGCAGGGGCGCGGTGGCAGGACAGAAGTTTCCAACTCTGTTGGAAATTCCAGACAGACTGAAATTTGTTGCTGAATTGTTGTCACCTCGACTCCCCCTGAGGACATTTGGGGTCCCGTTTGTGCCTTGACAGTCCACCACAATTCCTGTCTGCACCTTGGAAGGAGGACTCCTGTTCAGCTGCAGGTTTCAGGAGCTGCTCCTGATTGTCACGTAGATGTTTGGGCAAAGAATCCCAGAATCCCAGGATTCCTGAGGCTGGCAAAGCCCCGCCAGCCCCCGGAGCCCACCCTGGGCCCGATGCCCACCTTGGCACTGAGTGCCATGGCCAGTCCTGCCTTGGGCACCTCCAGGGCTGGGCACTCCAAACCTCCCTGGGCAGCCCCTGCCAAGGCCTCACCACCCTTTTCCAGGCAGAAATTCCTCCCGAGTTCCTTCCTCCCAGGTGTTCTCATCTCCTCCCGCAGCTTCTCCTTGTACCTGATGAACAGCGGCCTCCTCAGAGGGTTCATCATTTAATTTATCTTCGAAACACCTTTCAAGCCACCGCGTTGGTACCAACAGCAACCAGCACCACCACCACCACCACAACCACCACCACCACTACAACAACCGCCACCACAACAACCACCACCACTACAACAACCGCCACCACAACAACCACCACCACTACAACAACCGCCACCACAACAACCACCACCACTACAACAACCGCCACCACAACAACCACCACCACTACAACAACCGCCACCACAACAACCACCACCACTACAACAACCGCCACCACAACAACCACCACCACTACAACAACCGCCACCACAACAACCACCACCACTACAACAACCGCCACCACAACAACCACCACCACTACAACAACCGCCACCACAACAACCACCACCACCACCGCCATACAACAACAACAACAACATCAACAATGACCATTTAGGAGTTGCATTTTGGGATTCACCGCACAGTTCTGAAGGGCAAGTCACGGGAAACGGGGCTGGGAAAACCTCGTTGCTCCTTCAGCCCCTGTCAGTGCCGAGCTGCCTCTCCACAGGATATCGTCAAATGCCTTTTCCAGCTGATGTTTAACTGGCCGGATTAAACATTCCCATGTGGGTTCCTGGTGAGGGGAGGGGGGTGGGTGGATATTGCAATGAACGCTGAGAATCCCCTGGAGCTCGAGAGAAGGTGCCAGCGAAGGCAAAGCAAAGGCAGAGCCCATAAAATCACTGGCCAAGGGGTTTGGAATGCCAAGGGGAAAGAAAAAGACCCCATTTGTGGGAGAAATTTTTCCGGACTTTAAATTTAAACGGGGTTAATTTAGAAACAGAATGTTCTAGAATGGACATATCTGGTTTCCAGGGTAAAAAAAAAAAAAAAACAACCCCAAAAAAAAGAATAAAAAGAAAAGGCCTGTATTTCTCAATCAGCTCAGATGTCCCTGGCCATATGTACTGGCATCGGGACTCCTCTTTCCACACAAAACTAAGCCTGGGTTTAAGAACAGGAGTAATTATTTACTGAAAGTTAAGTCTAGAAATAAACTTCCTCAGGATCCAAATCTCGTTAAATATTTTGTGGTGCTGGTGTTGGATGGGCCGGAGGGAGAGGAAATTTCGGATTTGCAGTTATAATTAACTGTCAGGAGGGAGAAAATAGTGCTTTGGTTTCCTCCTAAACTTCGTGGGGGCAAATTCTGCAGCTGCAGAGCTGGAAAATATTGGCAGGGGGATGCTGGTTAACAACTGGAATGGTTCACGTGCTAATTAGGTGTATGGATAATGGCTCAAGTGTTACTTGGATGTAAATTGATCGAGAGATAAAGCAGAGAAAAATGGCCCTTAAAATAATGGTCAAAACGAGGAAAGACAGGTGGGATTTCTTCAGATTTAAAGAGGATTTTAAGTGACTCTGTTTGTTCTCAGCAGAATTCTGGTGGGTAAAGTCTGTCGCTGGGAGGTGTTTCGGGAAGGTGAGTCCACTGGGGCAGGAAGCGAATCCCCACGGAGGGATTTGCAGCTTCACGGAAAGTTTTCCAGGGGTACAAAGTGGAAAACCTTGAAAATGCAGGTTATTTGAGTGTACAGTTCTGCAGGGACCCAAGGGGGCAGAGCCTGTGCTGGCTGTTCATAGCATTTGGATTTTAGCACACTGATGTTGTTTGATGTGGCTTTCTGTAGATTTTGAAGAGAATTACATATATATATTTATATATGTGTGTCACTCATCCCTGCACATACATACAGACACACATATGCATGTACTTATGCATATATATACATAACTAGACTAACATAAGCTTATTTGTTTATTTACATAGTCAATATTTTAGATTATAAAATTATATTCCATGATAATTTATCTTCTAGAAAGTGATTATTTCTATTAATTCTTATTTTATAAATATTATTGTTTATAAATCTGATTTATATAGTATAAATAGAATAGCTGCTATTTCCCACCTGTTTTTTGCCCACATGGTCCTTGTGTGAGACACAGAGAGGACGGTGAGAGCTCGAGGTATCCAGTGGTTGCAGGTCCCTTGGCAAGGGGGGCTCTGGAACTCCCCCTGCAGCAGCAGCACCTCAAAGCTCACCCTCAACCATCCTTCTGACTTCTTTTGTCTTTATTCTCCTCCTCACTTTCATCTCCTCACTTCCAGTGCCTCTCTGGAGCAGCAGCCTCTGCAGAGAATGTTCTGGAACCTCCTTAGGGTTAATGGGTTTCCCCTGTTCCCCTCCCAGCTGTCGTTCCCAATCCCTGTGGAATCCTCACCCCTCCCCTGTTTTCCTGGAAGGTGATGGAGCAGAGCTTTGGAGGCTCGCAGTGGACGAGCCCTTTGGATCCCACCGAAACCAGCCCTCCCAATTTCAGCCTCGTCAGCCTTTACTCCCGGCACGACTTCGCATTCCCTCCCTCTCCTCTGCGCACCGACCTGACCTCACCAAATTCCCAGGGGAACAGGATGGATTGGGGTTCCTCCTGTGGGGTCAGCACATCTCAGCTGGCTCAGGTGTCTGGCCCTGGTGCTCTCGTGCAGGAGACAGTTCTGCCATCAAGGCTTCCTTTTGGAGCCCTCAAGGCACTTCTTAGATGAAGATGCTGGAGGGACTGCTGGAATGAGTCCTGAGGAGGCCACGGAGATGATCCCAGGATTCTCCCTGCTCTGGAGCCAGACTGGGAGAGCTGGAGGGGTTCACCTGGAGAAGGGAAAGCTGCAGGGAGACCTGAGAGCCCCTTCCAGTGCCTAAAGGGGCTCCAAGAGTGATGGAGAGGGACTGGGGACAAAGGATGGAGGGACAGGGCAAGGGAATGGCTTCCCACTGCCAGAGGGCAGGGTTAGATGGGATATTGGCAAGGAATTGCTGGCTGGAAGGGTGGGCAGGCCCTGGCACAGGGTGGGAAGAGAAGCTGTGGCTGCCCCTGGATGCCTGGAAGTGTCCAAGGCCAGGTTGGTCGGGGCTTGGAGCCACCTGGGCTGGTGGGAGGTGTCCCTGCCCATGGCAGGGGGTGACACTGGGTGGACTTTGGGGTCCCTCCCAACCCAAACCATTCTGGGATTCCATGTTTTGCAGAAGATGAGAACTAAGAGCAAGGTCTCACTCAAAGTGTGTCACAGGGCTCAGGAAGGGACTGGTGATGTCCCAGTGCTGCCCACTGTGCCCCCCAACCCCAGGAGGGCTGGCAGGGATGCAGGAAAGGATTTCCAGGAGGTTGGAAGTGCAGCTCCCAACACCGGCGTGCGCTCTGGAGCAGCTGGGAGCAGCTTTTCCACACCCCCTAGTCGCTGTGGATTATCCCAGGCTGGGATTTTGTGCTCCCTGATGTTTCTGCCAGGGCAAACACGGCCCCGTGGCACTGCAGCCACCCCAGGAGCAGGGACAGAGAGCACAGTCCAGTCCCTTTGCTTTCCCAGGGAAAAAAAATGGGGTTCTTTATGGTTTTCATGTTTTGTTGAGAAGCACCAGAGATAAAAGTGGCCGTTTCTGTCGTTAAACTGCAAAAGTGAAAGAGGAAACGGTTGGTTGGTTTAATAATCCTATTCCTGCTACCCATGTTGGCTGTTCCAAGGCAATGGCAGGTCTTTGCCTTGGCTGGGAGCAGGAGGGAGGCCAGTGGCTCTCCTTGTTTTTTTGTTATTATTTTTATTAACTTACTAATCCCTCGATCAGAGCTTGTTGTCGATTCCGTACCACAAGTCAGAGGATTCCTGGAGCTCTTTGACTGAGACAAGTGCAATGACAGCGGGAGGAAAGTTGACCCAACATGTTTTTGTGGGGTTTTGTGGGTTTTTTTGATTTTAATCACAAAATCTTGCTGGGCACTGATCAATTCTAAATGTTTAACACAAGATTGCTCCGGATTAAACAAGAAAACAGACCCAACCGGGCAGGGTTTGCTTGTTTTGGACACTGTTGGTGCAGAGGTGTAGCTCGGGTGCCTCCTGCCAACTCTACCAGAGGAAACACACCGTGAGCTCCCAATTCCTCCTGCCAGCTGCCCGTGCAATTATTTGAAGCTCCTTTGGTTCATCTGACCTTTAAAACTTACTTTAACACACAATCCCCTTTGCATCAAGTGGAGCATTAAGGTCAGTTCTACCTCTTAGAGCAAAGCCAAGCCAGCCTGTCGCGCAAGCAGAGCTGGAGATGTAAAGGATAGAATTGTTTTACAGCTGCAAGAGAAGGGGACTTAAAAAACCTGAAGGCTAAAGGGGATGTGGATTTAAACTACGGTTTAGAGCCAAACAAACTGTGCCTAAATAGCCCTAAATATAAAAAGCTGCCATTTGGCCAGGCTGTCACATGTCCCTTAAACTCAGCTCTAATTACTTTGGACTCGACGCCGAGTCAAATTAAACGTGTATGAAAACATGTGCAGGATCTGGCAGAATCTTCTGCATTCCCAGAAATCGGGATCTTTAAATGGCTGTTAAGAAGGGCACACTGCAGCCCTGTGGACCACCTGAAGTTCTTCTCAGACACAAAATAAGACTGAAGGAAGATCTACATGGCCAGGGGCGAAAATGTTTCCCTTGTTGCACTCCCCACTTCCCCGTGCAGATCAGCCTCCCCCAGACTTTGTCACCACTTTGTCTTAATGACTGAGTCAGAATTGCAGAAATCTCCAGGTCAGACTCGTAGGGTGGCCTGTGATCCACCCAGATGGTGGCTCATTTGCCGACTGAAATTCCAAAAAGGCCTGTTTTGGGGGATTGCATCTCCGAGGAGAAAGGCTTTGCCCTTTGGAGGCTGTTGCTGTGAGAACCTGTCAGTGCTGTGAATTGACCTGGGATGTTCTTGTTTGAGAGATGATGTGGAGGCTCCGAGTGTAGCAGAGGGACATGGAATGTGCCTTTATCCTGGCTTTCCATGGTCTGGTGAGAGCAGAGAAGGGCCCTGGCCCTGCTGGTCTTGACCAGAAGGGAAGCCCACAATCTGAGCTGTGTTTCTTGCAAGGTCTTCAGTGAAATTCAAAGGTTGGACCAATTTGACATCTCACCGATCATTCGATTGACCGACTGAAGAATGAATTGTCAAGGCAGTAAAATACTGTCCTGTTCAAGGACAGACACATTGGTCACATAATCAGACCAGTGGATGTTCAGGATAGTGCGGAGGCAGCGCTGATGGAAGCGTTCGAGGAGACGCAGATGGCGGCGGTAGATGACCCACGATTCAGACCCATATAAAAGAGTGAACAGTATTGAGTGGACGAGTATTGAGGCGATGCTGCTGAGAATGCAGCTGCGCTGGGCAGGGCACGTCTCCAGGATGGAGGATCATCACCTCCCTAAGATTGTGCTCTGTGGTGAACTCACCACTGGCTGCCACAAGAGAGGAGCCCCGAAGAGGAGATACAAGGACGCTCTGAAACAATACCTCAGCCTTGGCCATATTGACTACCATCAATGGTCCACTTTGGCCTNGAGAAAAGACAACGCAGAAAGAACCGTGCCCCACCAACACCGCCTATGGAGACTTTCTGCTGTGCCTTTTGCAACCGGACTTGCCTATCCCGTATCGGCCTCTTCAGCCATCAGCACGCTTGCAGCAAGCCTGGGGAGAGCCCTGCCCAAATCTTCGTTTGCGAAGCCTGGCCATGATGAAAATACTGGCCACCCAGTCCACGTCCTGTGGAACCAGTTACGCCTTGGCTTGGGTCCTCTTAAGGATGAGAGGCTGGACATGGACCAGCCCCGAACCCCCCATGCCCTGGGCTGGTCCCACAGCATGGGCAGCAGGGATGGGGGGATTGTGCCCCTCTGCCCCCGAGCTCAGGTGAGACCCCACCTGCAGAGCTGCCTCCAGCCCTGGGGACCAGCACAGCAAGGACATGGAGCTGCTGGAGAGTCCAGAGGAGGCACCAGGATGGGCAGAGGATGGAGCAGCTCTGCTGGGAGGGAAGGCTGGGAGAGCTGGGATTGTCCAGCCTGGAGAAGGGAAGCTTTGGGGGCACCTCACTGTGACCTTCCAGGACCTGAAGGAAGTCCAAGAAAGATGGAGAGAGACTATTTGCAAGGGCCTGAAGGGACAGGACAGGGGGAAATGGCTTCAAACCATGAGGTGCCCAAGCACTGGCACAGGTTGCCCAGAGAAGCTGTTGGAGTCTCTCCATCCTTGGAGATATTCCAAAGCCATCCAAACACAGTCCTGGACAACCAGCCCGGGGTGGCCCTGCTTGAGCAGGATCTGGATCCGGATCTGGATCCAGATCCGGATCTGGATCCTGGATCTGGATCCTGATCTGGACCCGGATCAGGTGCTCTCCAGAGGGGCTATCCCCCCCAGCCCCTCCGGGCACAAGCAGGATTTATCTGCCAGCCTGTGTGTTGGAATGATTGTCCCAGTCCTTGCCAGGGACCGGTGAATTCCAGAGCCCACGGCGGCTCCTCACAACCTCCTGGGTTCTCACAAACTGCCTCTGGATGGATGCCCTGGGTTATCTCCCAGGGATAAACATTAACACCCCTGCAGGAGCTGGGACAGGGCCAGGGAGGGCAGCAGGAGATGGGACTGGGACAGGGAGGGCAGCAGGAGCTGGGACAGGGACAGGGACAGGGGGGATAGCAGGAGCTGGGACAGGGACAGGGACAGGGACAGGGACAGGGACAGGGACAGTGGGTGCAGCAGGAGCTGTGACAAGGACAGGGAGGGCAGCAGGAGCAGGGACAGGGACAGGGGTGCAGCAGGAGCTGGGTCAGAGACAGGGGGACAGCAGGAGCTGGGACAGGGACAGACATAGGGGGTGCAGCAGGATCTGGGACAGGGACAGACATAGGGGGTGCAGCAGGAGCTGGGACAGGGACAGACATAGTGGGTGCAGCAGGAGCTGGGACAGGGACAGGGAGGGCAGCAGGAGCTGGGACAGGGACAGGAAGAGGGGGTGCAGCAGGAATTGGGACAGGGGGGCAGCAGGAGAAGGAGCTGGGACAGGGACAGGGACAGGGACAGGGACAGGGACAGGGACAGGGACAGGGAGGGCAGCAGGAGCTGGGACAGGGACGGGGGAGGCAGCAGGAGCTGGGACAGGGGGACACAAGGGAGTTTATCCCTCCTGATGCTCGGGGAGGGGTTACTCGGTGAGCTAATCTGGAGTGAGTCACCGGGTAAACTGGAGTGGTTGCTCACTGTTTGGTGCCATAAAAGCGGCGGCCGAGGGTTTATGGATAACTGAAGCTCTGCTGTTTGATAGCAGGGAGGGATGTAATGCCAGCAGGTGCCAGCGCTGGGGAAGGGCAGCCCTTCCTCGGGTGCAGGGACGTGGAAGTGTCACAGCCCGAGAGACACGAAGGACTGTGCTGGGAAGAGTAAGGGGAGGGTTCGGACCCCAATCCCACCCTGGTTAGGGCAGGACCCGTGTGGGGCAGGAGGGCCACTGCTCCTCAGCACCTGCAGCTTGCAGGACAAGGGGACACGGGCTTGAGCTCTGCCAGGGGAAATTTAGGTTGGATATTAGCAAGAAATTCTTTCCAGAGAGAGTGATCAGGCATTGGAATGGCCTGCCCAGAGAGGGGGTGGATTCACCATCCCTGGAGGGTTTTAGGATGAGACTGGACGTGGCACTGAGTGCCATGATCTGGGAATCACGATGGGGTTGGGTCAAGGGTTGGACTTGATGACCTTGGAGGGCTCTTCCAACCCAGCTGATTCTGTGATTCCTGAGGCGCTGAGTCTGGTGTGGTCAAAGGCAACCTCCTCCTCCTTGCCGGCCACTCTGAACCCTTGGTCTGATTTCAGCTACAGGAGAGAGAGGGGGTGGCTTTTCAAACACACTAAATCCCCAACAGTGCCATGAAAATCAGTCTCAAGTGAGCAAAGGTCAACTCACCTTCTCACCTAGAGAAGGGAAGCTTTGGGGGGACCTCATTGTGGCCTTCCAGGACCTGAAGGAGCCAAAA
>VWZG01005140.1:90398-104806 GCA_013396735.1 Grallaria varia
CATGGGCAGGGACATCTTCCACGAGACTGGGCTGTCCAATGTGGCCTTGGACACTTCCAGAAGCCTGGCTTTATTCACCCCACAGTTGGACAGTGACGTGGGGAGTTTCCCCTGGGATGTTTTCCTTCTCTGTGTTGAATTTTTCTCACACAGTGAGTTTATGAAGGCCTTCAAGAAGCTGAACTTCAGGTTGTTTCCCGAATCCATGATCAATCTTCCCCGCTATTTAAGGGAGCACAGTAGAGGGACTTGTAATTAGAATTTGGAACATCTTGAGAATGGCTTCAAAAAGGTGCTTCGGGGGATGGCTCCTACTTTTTCAATATCTGAGTGTTTTCAGACCCACAGTTCTGGTTCTGACCTCTCTTGGATCGTAATTCCCCCCACCCCCCCTCGCCCTGTTCCAATAGGGAATGTTTTCCTATCAGGCTGGGTGTCGGGGCTTGATGGACAAGCTGCCTCATCCGTTATGGCAGAGCCGGGGTCTGTGCCAGCCTCTTCTCCCCAAAATATCCCAAATAAACAAACATTCCACGCATTGGCCGTGTAGGACACGCAGCACAAGTGCGCAAGGAGGTGACGTGTGAAGCCGAGCACGCAACGCCCGTGGCTAAGGACGCTCCAGCACACCAAGGAAATACTCCGAGGTGTATTAGCTAAGCCTGCTATGAATAAAGAGGGGTTTTTTCTGTTTTTGTCATGTTCAACATCATCAGTACCGTCAGAGGACAAAGCACTGGGGCAGTGGAAATTTTTTTTTTGGGAGGGAGTGGAAATTTTCTTCCTCTTTTCCTTACACAAATTCAAACAAATCTGCACTTTGCTCTTTCCAGCCTGATTACTTCAGTAGCTGCCCTGAGGAAACTTGTTTAAGCATAAATATATGTAGGGCTTGTTGTTTTTTTTTTCTAATTTCAAGGACTTTTCCAGAAGGTCGAGGAGATAATTCTGCCCCTCTGCCCCCCAGCTTGGGTGAGACCCCACCTGCAGAGCTGCCTCCAGCCCTGGGGACCAGCACAGGAAGGACATGGAGCTGCTGGAGAGTCCAGAGGAGGCACCAGCATGGGCAGAGGATGGAGCAGCTCTGCTGGGAGGGAAGGTTGGGAGAGCTGGGATTGTCCAGCCTGGAGAAGGGAAGCTTTGGGGGGACCTCATTGTGGCCTTCCAGGACCTGAAGGAGCCACAAGAAAGATGGAGAGAGACTATTTGCAAGGGATGGAGGAACAGGACAAGGGGAATGGCTTCACACTGCCAGAGGGCAGGGATAGGTGGGATATTGGGAAGGAATTGCTGGCTGGGAGGGTGGGCAGGCCCTGGCACAGGGTGCCCAGAGAAGCTGTGGCTGCCCCTGGATCCCTGGGAGTGTCCAAGGGCAGGTTGGACGGGGCTTGGAGCACCCTGGGCTGGTGGAAGGTGTCCCTGCCCATGGCAGGGGGTGGCACCAGATGGGCTTTAAGATCCCTTCCAACCCAAACCCCTTCATGATTCTGTGATTCCCTATAAAAGCAAAGAAGGATAAATTCACTCTGTCCCCAGTGAAGCCAAGATGTGGTTTGATCCCAGGCTGTGGATCTCCCTCACGTGATGATCTGCAATCGGTTAAGTTGGAAAGCTTGTGTTGCTCAAATTCAAGAAGTGCAGAATACCCGAGAACCAGCTCAAGACTGAGAACTTCAGGCACTTAATTCAGGGTGGATTTCCAGAACCAAGGGCAGAAAATCCAAGCAGAGGAGCTGGGGGGAGGGAGGAGGCCGTGGCAGGGAGTTGTTGCCACTGTCCCTGCTGAAGGGACATTGGTGGCTCTCACCAAGGACAAGCTGCTTCTGCCTGTTCCTTTCTAACAGGAATGGATGGATGGCTGAGCGGGTGGAAGAACAGCAAACAAATAGGATCGTAAGGAAAGCAATCTGAAATAAATGAAATGTTACAGTTGGTGACTGCACAAGAGAACCTGAGGGAACTGCAAAAATAGGGATTCAAAGGGAATGGGAGCTTGCAACAGAGTAAATACAAATTAATGTTAAGCTACAGTGAAATTCCCAAGGAATTACATTTTGCATCCACATGAAAACTGGGGTAATTCATCATGTTTAATTATGTTACAATGAATCCTGGCATGTGCTGAAATACTTCGCTGTTCCGAAAGTAGGAGAAAAATGTTTACTATGAACAGCTAAATGTGGCCATTAATCATTATGCCTTTAATGGCAGGTCAGGACTGTTCTCATGCTGTGAATATTCTGCTCATTATTATTATTA
This sequence comes from Grallaria varia, assembly GCA_013396735.1. NCBI lineage: Eukaryota > Metazoa > Chordata > Aves > Passeriformes > Formicariidae > Grallaria > Grallaria varia. Next base: position 92,658 of record VWZG01005140.1, read on the forward strand.
TAATATTTAGAGTTAATAGACTGACCGAAACACCTCTGAAGTTCCCAAAGAAATGGTGGGATTGAAGTCGGAGTTGCAGGGTGAGTCTCCAGGTGCCTGGGGAGGCCCTGCTGCTGCTCACTTATTCTAAGGCAGGGATGCAAAGTGGTCAGGGGAGCAACCAATGGAACACGGGGGGGGTCAGCACTGATTTCCCAATGTCTTCTGCAGGGAAGGCTTGGGATTGAGTTTGGAGTCATCCTCGTCCTGTCTGTGAAGGACACAGGGAGAATGGGCACCGTCTGCTCTGGGACACGCTGGCAGAGCTGGGGGGAAGGAGAGGAGCCCCTTCCAGGGCTCAAAGGGGCTCCAGGAGAGCTGGAGAGGGACTGGGGACAAGGGATGGACGGACAGGACACAGGGAATGGCTTCCCACTGCCAGTGGGTAGGGTTAGGCGAGATATTGGGAAGGAATCCTTCCCTGTGAGGGCAGGGAGGGGCTGGGATGGAATTCCCAGAGAAGCTGTGGCTGCCCCTGGATCCCTGGGAGTGTCCAAGGCCAGGTTGGATGGGGCTTGGAGCCACCTGGGCTGGTGGAAGGTGTCCCTGCCCATGGTAGGGGGTGGATGGGCCTTAAGGTGCCTTCCAACTCAAACCATTCCATGATTCCATGATCTGAATGCCAATGTCCCTGCTCAGAGCTGTTGGACCCAGGCCCTGGTGGTCCCTTGTTTCCCACCCGGGACAGGCATCGTGCTCTCCTTCCCTGAGCTCCCCTCCCCAAATGTGTTTGAGAGGCTCTTCTCATCTGGAGTGGTTTTATTCGGGGGAAATGACCCTGGTGGGCACAGACCCATTTCTCTGTTTACATTTTGAAGCTTCTGGGACTGCGTCCAAAGTCCACTGGAAGCAAGTGGGAGTCTTTCCATTTATTCCAAGGAACTCTGCTCGGGCTGAGCCCCAACAAAAACTGAGACCTTCCCAGACTTTGCCACCTCCCCTCTCCCTTCCTGCCCCTTCCCACCTCCCTCCTCCTCTCCCCGGTGCCATCACAGAACCCAGGAAGGCTTGGCCAGGCTTTGTGCCCTCAGGGACGTTTAAAGCTTCCTGAAGTGGGGAGTCTTGCTAATCCCTGTGGAGGGCTTTGTAATCCTCCTGCGCCAGAGTTGATTACCCAGGTAATGGGGTGCTGATTACCCAGGTAATGGGGTGCTGATTAACCAGGTAATGAGGTGCTGTGCCAACGCTATCCCTGCCTGCTGGGAATGCTAAACCAGGGACCAGAACGTTAATGATGCCATGACACGTGCACGTGTTCCTGTCCCTCTGAGCTGTTGGGATATCAGGAGTCCTTTCCCGGGTTTGCTTTATCAGTTTATATCCCATTTGCCCCAAGGAAATGCCACCACGTCCCTTCTGCTGGCCTGTGTGGTGTGGATGGGGTGATGTGGCAGGGCAGGGACCCGAACACCTCCAAGCACCAGGACAGAGCAGGGAGGGTGAATCCCACCATTTCATACAAACCCATGATTGTTAAATGCGTTTTCAAGGCAAAATTGGTGGCTTTTTGCAACACGAATGGCCAAAGCGATAGTTACCGACCAAACAAACAGAGGCTGGGAAAGGGCAGCGAGATGAAACTGGATTTCAAGGCTTTTTGATGTTTCACATTCTGAACTTAACACCAGCTATAGAATCATAGAATGGTTTGGGTTGGAAGGGACCTTAAAGATCACCCAGTCCCAATCTCCTTCCACTAGACCAGGTTTTTCCAAGCCCCATCCAACCTGGTCCAAGGATGAGGAGTCCACAACCTCTCTGGGCCACTGGAAGGTGATGCTGGACCCACTGAGTGGCTTGGACATGGGGACTACTGAGATGACCAGACCCTCTCTTATCTCCCCCTGGTGATTCCTGCAGTTCCTCAGCTCTGGGAATCATTTTGCAATGCTGTGTGTCCCGTTTAGAACTGTTGTTCAGGGATGGTGATGTTTTATGTTCTGGAAACAGGACTTTTATCTGCCCCAAGGGGCTGCCTTCGAGCCAGCTCAGCAGAAGTGGGACTGGGTGGGTTTTGAGACACCAACGTGGCTTGGAGCCACCTTTGTTCCTCCCCTCACAGCCCCTCAGCTGTACCCAGGAGTGGAGGATCCCAGGGACAGCCAAGAGCCCAGGGGGAGCAGAGCCATTCCCAGGGATAATTGGGATCAGCCCTGCGTGGTTTTAATCAGAGGCTCTCCCAAGGAGTCCCAAAGAGCGATGGCCCGCGTGGTCTGGGACTGGGAAGGGGGTTTATTTGACTTGGAGATGTTCAAGGAGCAGTGGAGAGCTTGGATTGAATCCAGCAGATGTGCAGGATGTGCTTTTGTGTGTGTGCAAATCCTGGCGTGCTGGGCTTTGTCCTGGGCCCAGCCCGGGCCAATGGGGGCTGCAAAGTCCTTAAAAACTGCAGATAATCCCGATCTTACACAGGCACCTTTTATCCGAAACTCTCTCCTGAGCAATTTCTGAGTAATCTCCGAGTGTTATCTGAAAGGTCGCACACACGCACGCGCAAAGGGGTTTTGCCACGCAATGATTCTCACGCTGCTCTTGGTTCCTGTCCTTGAAAACAGCAGCAGCTTCCTGGCATTGGGACCCTGAGTGGTGGGAGCAATCCCGTGTCATCCTCACGCTTTATTTGCTCACGTGAAGCAGAGCAGCTGTGCAGGAACGGGCCTGAGAGGGGTTTAATAGATCCTCCCTTATCATCAGGGCATAAAAACACCATAAACAGGCTTTGGGATGCAAGCGGAAACAGGTTTTCCTTGTTTAAAGCCAGAAGTTGTGACTCCCCACCGCTGGTTGCCGCAAAAATCCTGGGTGAAGGAACTCCGCTGATGCCGGGGGGACAACGTTCCTCCACGGGGCACAGCCAAGCACTCCTGATCCTCACAAACAACCACACTAAATTTTTAATCGGTGTTTGGCGGGCGCTTTTATGTTTCTAAGCACTTCATGAATGTTGCAGCAGACGTGTCGCGTTTCCCGGGGCAGAGCTTTCCCTACACCTGCGTGAGAACCTCGGGATCCTCCAGCATGGGCAGCAGAAGGAGCTGGGAGGAGTCCACGCGCTCCTGTGGGAACTTGGTATGGACCTTTGGGCATCCTGAGGCACCCAATGGGTGGTGAACCCCGAGCAGGGGGACAAGGGCTTGCTCCTTGAGGAGAGGTGGGAACAAAAGGAGCTCGCTGGGATGTCCTGGTGGTGGCTGTGAAGAGCCTGCAGCCAAAAAAACCACGGATGGGAGAGCGTTAGGGAGTGGAGGAGGAGGAGGTCATGGATGTGGTGGGAGGTGGAGGAGCGAGAGGATCCAGCAGCAGATGCAGAACTTCCCAAAGAGCCCAGGAGGGAGGCTGAACTGGGGTCAAAGGGCAGCCCCTCCACGGCCATGAGGGATGGAGGGAGCAAGGTGGGAGTGTGCGATGGAGGATTGCACCCGGCAGGAGGGAAGCACTCTGGTCCCCTCACAGCTCCTTCCCGACGCTTGGGTGGGATTTCAGTGGTGGGGTTTTGCCAAGGGAAGGGTGGCATTGTCCTGTGGGGCACCAGCCGGGTCCCACCCAGCCACACTCACAGCCCTCAGCCCTCCTAGTCACGGCTCTGGGAGCACAGCGTCCATCTCTTCTGGAAGCTGCCGGTGTCCCAACATCAGCAGCACTAAGGACTGGCCCACCTCCACATTTTGTTGGCCAAAGCAACTGTCTCGGTCAGAAATGTGGGTCTTTCTGGCTTGGGATTGTTGTTACAAAGGTATGGTCCATAGTAGGTGTCCAGTTACACCAGGACAAAACCCACCTGCTGGAGTGGAAGTGTCTGGGAAGGACAAGAGGAAAAGGTCTCAAGCTGTGCCAGGAGAGGTTTATATTGGATATTATGGAAAAATTTCCCCATGGAAAGGGTTCCTAAGCCCTGGAATTGGCTGCCCAGGGCAGCAGTGGAGTCACCATCCCTGGAGGGATGTAAAAGGTGTGTAGCTGTGGCACCTGGGGACAGGGGTTAGTGGGGGAGTTGGGAGAACTTGATGACTTCCAAGGTCTTGTCCAACCTAAACAATTCTATGGCTCTATGAACAGCTCTTCCCATGGCTGTGGAAAGGGAGAATTAACAGGAAGGTGAACGGTGTCTGAACGATGAGGCACCGCAGAGTGGTAATAGAGAAAAAAACCCCTGGAAAACAATGTTGGAAAGTACTGTGGAGTCTTCCCAGCACTTTCCCTTGGGTATGAGCTTAAAGGCTCCCTCTGATGCCCCAGAGCTTTTGCCTCTCACCAGAAAACCCTGCTTTTCCAAGCAGTCCACGTGACTCACCTACACTCGCTGCCGAGCACTTCATGACACACCAACGAGGCATTTAGAGAAATCCTCATGTTCTTTTCCTCGGCTGCACAGAGACAGCCTTGAGAAGGGCTGGCTTTGAAAGGAAGGCACTGATTTCCCTTTGCTGGGTTATCCCTCCAGCGGCTCAGGGCAGAGACCTGCTGGCGAGGTCTGGCCATCGCTTCCCCTTGAGGAAACAACGAGTCCTGAACTCCCAGAAACAGCTTCTCCTTAGTCTGAATCCAGGATTCTGGGCTCCAGTGGTCGACGTAGGATGTCATAAAAACCACTTGGAATGAGATTGATCGAGTTGAAGGCTACTGGAATTGAAGTTGTGGGATTTAAAGCCACAGAATCCTCTCAGGACAGAGGGGTTTAGGGCAGCAATAATGCCCAAGTGAGCAGGGAAAGGGCTCCAGGCAGAGCCCAGCTCAACCCCCACGGCACCGTTTGGGTCATCCCCTGCTCCAAGGGTTGGGGCTGTGCTCTGCATCCCAAATTTGCTCAGCCAGGAACGCTGTTATCTCCAGCATCATCCATGCCCAAGAGGATCATTTGCAGTCACTGCTGTTTCTGGCTGCAGGAAAGGAGCAGGTTGGATTTCAGACCTGGAGGCCACAGATTCTTTGGGGTTGCTGGAATAATTGGACACGTGCAACTTACCTAGATGGACACTCTGACCCTGCCCAGCTTCCCTTCGGTACCCACAGCCAGACCTTGCATTGGCAAAGGTCCAAAAATGACTCAGATTTCAAACACTGAATTGTCATTGATTTGCAAAAGGGTCCCAAATTTGTAAAATTTGCTCCAAGGGCCCCAAGGCTGCCAGAGCTCCAGGAGCCTTTGGACAAGGGGACAGGGGGGATTGGTGGGGTGTCCTGGGCAGGGCTGGGGTGGCACTGGATGGTCCTTGTGGGTCTCTCCCAGCTCAGGACATTCTGTGATTCTGTGACCAGTCAAGGCCTGAGCAGACTCATCCAGGTATTTAGGAAAATTGGGAGAGGATTTTTCCAGAATTCTCAATATGTGATGATATCTCTGATTTGCTCTGGAGCTAAATTTTAAACCGAAGAGTTCAACAGTTATGGGGTTAAATTGCAGTGCTCAGATTATTAGGGTGGTCGTTCAGTAGGATTGAAGTGGCTTTGTGTTCCCTCTAACCCCGGTTATTGCTTGCAGAAGGAACTTGGAGCCCAGTTAACAAAACGATGAGGAGCCACCGAACTGGTTTAGGGGGTGAGTTTAAGTGGAGGAGGGCAAGGCTGAGGTGGGACAGCACTGCAAGTCACCCAGTGGATCCACAGGAGGGTCCAGGCCCCCCAGAATTTTCTCTAAACGTGGGAGCAAAATCTGCCAGCGCCATAAACCCCAGTGCTCCCTGAGGATCGAGGGCTGATGGAAACCTGGTCTCCACAGCAGGCCCTGGACCCGTGTTACACCCTGAAATAAAAGTGACTCAGTGCCAGCATTTATTTTAGAAGTGCTATTGAAATGCTTTTGAAAGGCAAAATAAAACCAAACGACGCATGATCGGCATGAAGCAACTATGAGTAAAACTGCCCCGATCCACGATTAAAATACCTTATTAAATTAAAAAGCAGATCAATCTTACTACTGAGTAAGAACTAAGTCACCAAGAGAAAACCAGCTCCAAGCAATCCTGAGCTCAGCCCCAGGAGGAGGAATAGGAAGCTTTGCTGTAAAGCTCAGCTGCGTCTTTGTATTGAGACCTTCATCATTGGCATCTGCTGGTGGTTTCAAACTTTCTTCAAAGAGTTGGTTGGGTCCTCCTTTGTTTTGATGAATCAGAGAATCATGGAATGGTTTGGGTTGGAAAGGACCTCAAAGCCCACCCAGTGCCACCCCCTGCCATGGGGCAGGGACACCTTCCACCAGCCCTGGTTGCTCCAAGCCCCGTCCAACCTGGCCTTGGACACTCCCAGGGATCCAGGAGCAGCCACAGCTTCTCTGGGCAAACATTCCAGTGCAAGGTGAGGGAGCAGCTCTGTGAGGAAGAGACTTTGCTTCCTGGGGGGTTTCCCCCCCTCCTTCTCCACCTGTCCCCACATCCCACACTTCTCCCTTGGCAGGATCAAAGGAACCCTTGGAATCCCCACCACTCAGCCCTTTGGAGGTTCCCTGCCTCCGTCGCTTTGATCAGAGCTCGATTTGTAGGATTATTGTGGGCACCAAAGCTGGGGGAACAGCATCCCCACTGGAGCTTTGTGCACTCAGGAAAACACACCAAGGAGCAGAAAAACAAGATAAAAGGCTACTGGGAATGTGAGCGGGGTGCAGGTTCTTCTGCCCTCGGCGTCTTCTGCGGGGCTGGACGTGCCGAGCGCTCGTGGCTCTTCTGCTGGCACAGCTTTCCACCAGCAGGATGTTTTCCAGGCTAGAGACGGTGGGTGATTGATTAGGAGCTTCCAAAGGTCAATGCAAGGCCTTGCTGCTGCCCAAAGGATGGCTGCTCACAGTCCCAAGGAGCAGAAGTCCTTCAGGTGGACCCACCAGACACGAGGCTCTCCTGCATCCCCCTTGGGTTGCTCTGCTCTCTCTCCCTCAGGGCCAGGCATCTTTGTCCCATCAAAGCCTGAATTAGGTCACTGGTAACCAGCGTCAGCTTGGAGGAGTCTTGCTGAAGCTGGCAGTCTAAAAAAAATAAAATAGAAAAAAAAAGAAGAAATATTTTCCATGCCACAGAAACTATTGGTCTGTGACCCACCAAAATATCCAAAATCCAGATGCATCAGAGCAATTCTGATGAAGCTGGCACGGCCTTATCTGGGTCAATTGTCTTAACAAGACATTATGTCACCCGTTAGGGGAAAATACAATTTAAAACCCCCTAAAAATAACTAATGGGAAAAACCTTGCCCGACAAAGCCACTTGCACATCAGGAAAATAAAAATAAATTCAGACCCATGATATATTTAATCATCTGTATTTATTCCTCTGCTAATCTAAAAACAGGCAAATGTTCTTTTTCTTCTTGGAAACGGGGCAATTCCGGAAAACTTCTTATTTTAGGCAGCTCTTTGAGCAGCTTTTCTTCTAAAACTTAAATTTTGGTACTTGTTGGGAGGGAAGTCATTGGAATTAAAAATTTGCATTGTATATAAGCTGCTTTCCCATGGCAGCTACACTGAGGAGACCTGTCCCAGGGCTCCAGAAGGAGCTGCTTTTTGTATTTGGTCACAGAAAGAGAACTCAGACTTCATGCCAGGCCCTCTGAAGGAGATGCAACTGAAAAGAAGGAAGCCTGAAGAAGAAGAAAAAGGCAGAGGAGTCGTGGCTGTCCTGCACATGAGAATATTTTGCAGTGGTGATGTCTGAACCCACCAGAACACCACCCTGTTGGCACAGGAGATATCTTGGCCTCCTTGGCCACCCAACTCCAGGTGTTCTGCATGAAAAATCCAGGCATGGAAAGAAAAACGAGGCATGAAAGCTCCAAAAAACCAACCTGAAGGTTCCTCCCGAGGGGCAGCTCCATCTCTGCTCCGTGGGATGAGCAGGGCCAGGAGCCGGGCAGGGCTGGAGCTGTGCCAGGGCAGGGGCAGGGGCATCTCAGCCAAAGGCTCTGCCCCCTGAGGGTGGTGGGCACTGCCCAGGCTCCCCAGGGCAGTGGGCACGGCCCCGAGGCTGCCACAGCTCCAGGAGCCTTTGGACAAGGGGACAGGGACAGGGGGGATTGCTGGGGTGTCCTGGGCAGGGCCAGGGTGGCACTGGATGGTCCTTGGGGGTCCCTCCCAGCTCAGGATATTCCATGGTTCTGTCTGAGAAATCAGGTGTTGAATCCAACCACTTCCATTTTTTCCAGACCAACCAGAATTTGAGAGGGAGAGCAAAGAGCAGCGCAGTGAGGGGGCTGCAAAGAGGGGCTTCGAGTCTGTGATGCCACGAAAACCAAAGAGCTCCTTTGGGCCTCCATTCCAGTAGAATTCAGAGAACCCAAGAAGTTTTGCCTGGGTGGATTCCATTGAGCACAGAGATGATGGAATCAGGGAATGGTTTGGGTTGGGAAGGGACCCCAAAGCCCACCCAGTGCCAATCTGTGCCACGGGCAGGGACACCTTCCACCAGCCCAGGTGGCTCCAAGCCCCGTCCAGCCTGGCCTTGGACACTCCCAGGGATCCAGGGGCAGCCACAGCTTCTCTGCCCACCCTGTGCCAGGGCCTGCCCACCCTCCCAGCCAGGAAGGATTTCTCCCAATATCCAACCTAAACTTACTCTCAGCTTAAGGCCGTTCCCCCTTGTCCTATCGCTACGTGCCCTCCTGAAAAGAAGCAGCAAAGAATCATTTCAGGTGCCTTGGAGTTCTTCAGAATCTTGAAAATGGTTGTTTGGAGCTCTTTTCTCTTGCTAAGTGGATTAGGGATTTGCTTGGATTAGGGCCTTAATAAATACCTACAGTGTTTGTCTTTCATCTGGGGAGCGTTCGCTTGCTTTCAAATAGACCATTCTTGTTTGCTCCACTGTTGTCATGTTGATGGGAGGCTCTGGAAACAGGAATTCTGCCCTTAATTCAATAAAAAGATTTGGAAACCTGAGGTTAAAACTCGCCTCAAATATAACTGGAAGAAATCCAGAGTAGCAGGGCTTTATTTCAGCGCTGGAGAAGCAGCGGGAGAGCAGCTCCTCCACAAGTCCTGATGTCTGGACGACTCGTTTATTTGCCTCCTGATAGTTTGTGGTGGTGTAGTTATTATTTTTAAAGCCCAGCCCTGGCCAGAGGGCAGCAGTTGTGTTCCACACGGCGGGGAAGCCCAGCAGTGCTTCCCTGGCCAGGGAGGATCCCTGGCTCCTCATTCCTGATCCATGATTCCTCGCTCCATATGGGGAGCAGAGCTGTGCTGGCCCGGGTAGGAATGGAGGGGCAAGGCTTGGCCATCTGCGCTGCCCCAGCAGCCACCACGTTGTCCACCAAGAGACAACAGAGGACCTCCTGAAACATGGGGATGGCACCCAAAAGGTGCAGCCTGGCCATGTTCTGCCCCTCTGGCACCTCTGCTGCTCTGGCTTCGAAACAGGGCTGAGCTGAAGGTGGAGGGAGGGAACTGTGCCCCTCTGCCCCCCAGCTCAGGTGAGACCCCACCTGCAGAGCTGCCTCCAGCCCTGGGGACCAGCACAGCAAGGTCATGGAGCTGCTGGAGAGTCCAGAGGAGGCACCAGGATGGGCAGAGGATGGAGCAGCTCTGCTGGGAGGGAAGGCTGGGAGAGCTGGGATTGTCCAGCCTGGAGAAGGGAAGCTTTGGAAGGGACCTCATTGTGGCCTTCCAGTGCCTGAAGGAGCCACAAGAAAGATGGAGAGAGAATATTTGCAAGGGATGGAGGGACAGGACAAGGGGGAATGGCCTCAAAATTACATAGATAAGATTAGATGGGATATGGGGAAGGAATTGCTGGCTGGGAGGGTGGGCAGGCCCTGGCACAGGGTGGGCAGAGAAGCTGTGGCTGCCCCTGGATCCCTGGGAGTGTCCAAGGCCAGGTTGGATGGGGCTTGGAGCAACGTGGGCTGGTGGAAGGTGTCCCTGCCCACGGCAAGGGGTGGCACTGGATGGGCTTTGGGGTCCCTTCCAACCCAACCCATTCCCTGATTCCAGCTGCTCCCTCTGGTTTCCTTGGCTGAGGGCTGGGTGTCCAGGTGTGCAGTGCAGTGCAGTGCAGTCGATGCTGCCCGTTCTGTGAGCGCAAGGAGAGGACTCCTAAAACCCCCTCCCCTCGCCCTGTCCATTCTTTGAACACCCTGTGGAGCTGCTGAACAATCCCGAGGTGGTCACCTGACAGTGACAATTTATTGCAGCGATTTATAACTTCAGTCGAGTCCAATTAAGAACCCTCAGGAGGGCGATGATGGGCATTCACTGTAGCCATTTGTCACTTTGATTGGTGGCCAGAGCAAGGATTGCCAAGGCACACAGAGAGGGCACGGACCAGGAGGTGGGATGCAGCCCTGTGGATGGGGAACCTCCCAGCTCCGTGTCCTGACTGGTGGTGCCCCGACTCCTTTTCATCCCCTCTCCCATGGGGGCACAACCCCGGGGGTTTTATGGCCCTGCCCATGTGCTGGCACCATGGAGAGGGTTTCTCAGCCCCTGCAAAGCCGAGGTGGAAGCTGCTGGTGGCACTGCCAGGACCTGCTGCTGCAGGGTGGGCTGTGAGGCAGAACAAGAGGTCGGGGGGTGTGGGAGGTGCTGTTGTCCAAAGGGTTTCCACCGCTGATCCACGGTGTGAAGGTGCTGCTCACCAGTTGTGCCCATCCCTTCTTCTCTGCCCCACCAGCAGGCCAGGGCTGTTCACCCGCCCTCACCACCAACCCGCGGAGCCACAAACCCAGCAGAGGGTTTTCTGGGGGCTCAGTGGGTGCCACCAGTTTGCCCAGTGCTCAGGCGGTGCCAAGGCGGGGTTTGGAGCAGGGAAGGAAGTCATGGAGCAGCACTCCTGCTCTGTTGGTGGCAGCGAGACAGTGGAACATCTCTGAGGACCAGAGGAGATGGTGCCCACCCACCTGGGAGGGGACAGATGGCTGTTTCCAAGGGCATCCTGACAGTCCCTTTGCAGAGCAGAGATTTGCTCCACAGTGAAGGACTTGGAATAATCAATGCTGGGACAGCACCTGGACCCAGGGATGTCCCACCCTTTGCAGCTTCTGGGTGGTTGGGAGCCCAGCAGGGACAGCAGGATGTGGAAAGTGCTTAAGGAGCCAACTTCCTCCTGCTCCACTCCAGGAGTGGGACCTTCCTCCTTCAAGGTCCATCTTGGCAGCATTTTAAGGTCCTGCAGGCAGGTGGCTTTGCTTCAGGGAGCTGGAAAGGTCCCCTCCAGTGCTGTTGAGAGCCCACCATTGCCTCCAATGCTCCTCCAGCCCCTGACATCTGATCCCTGGGGATCCATGGCCATGGGTCTCTGTTGTGCCCCAGGAGAACAGCTCGGAGCTCATGGCATTTATTTCTGCTCTCCCAAAATCCTGCAGAAGAGCTGTGCTGGGCTTTCCAAAAGGGGATTGCGGGGTGGTAGGACATTGACCTGGGCAGTGTGGAGCAGTCACAGAGAGGGGACAGTCCTGTGGGGGAAGGTGCCCTTTGGCTGTGCACTACGGAACCTCTCGCAGGGTGAGATAAATTAATAAGGTTTCTTGCTTCCATTCTGAGAACCTTCTTTCTCTGGCCACCACAGCCACAGATAATGAAGTCCTCTTTGCACAGCCCTGATGGTGGCCATCTACTCACGTGACACAAAAGCAGGTGGGAAAGGGAAATCAGAAAAGAAAAAGGATGTGAAAGGATCCTGATCAACCCCCTGATCACAAGTGTGGGTGTCCTTCTACCTGCTCCTGGTCAGGTGATTTGTGGACATAAACTCGGCCCTGCTTGGCCACAGAAATCTCTTTTGGTAGAGCCTTCAGTTGTCTTTTTTGCCTGGTTTTTCTCCCCAGAGCAGGACAGCAGGAGGCATCGGGCAAGTTGGTATCAGACACGCAGAGAAGGAACCAGAAGGTCCATGCCAGAGTGGGAAGTAAACAGGGAAACTGTTCTGTGATCATGAGAGAAAGATGTCAGATGACAGGCTGAGCAGTTTGGGCAAATGAAGGTGTTATTCTCCACGGCACTTTAATAGCTGATGATTAAATCAGAAGGAAAAAGGGCAGGCAAGAGGACTTTATTATTAACAGGGATGAGGAGGAAAAATTGTGTGATCTGCTAGGACAGATCCCACACCCAGAGCTAAACTTGTCACAACAGAGTCAGGTTGATTCATGAGTCTGTGTGCTGAATGTAATTATACCTTCTTAAAAAAAAAAAAAAA